>JACCIC010000006.1:2822500-3240000 GCA_018907035.1 Sycobia sp. Sy_11 | reverse complement strand
AGGCAGAAAGTAAGAGGGTAAGAGGGTTATGTCTATATGCACGGCTCGAGCAAGAAATAAGAGGGAGAAAACGAAGAAGAAAGCGACAAAGAGCGAGAAGAACATAAAGGCGATAGAGGAAGACATATTGCGAGTGAAACGAAGAGAGAAGACGAAGGCTGAGAGAGGGTGAGAGACCGATGGGCAGATTTATGCTCGACATCTTCATCCGACGGGGGAGTTGCGCGAGCTATATATTGCAATATCTGCGTAACCAACAATATAAAATCCCCGACGCAAGTCCACAGCCTGCTAATCAATGATCACTGATACAAATGCAATAGACCTGATTGGGAGCGTGCGCGCGCCTGTGAACGATCCAATTAGAATTTGCTGAATACGCCGATACGATAACGCGCGCCCCTTTCCGGCGATGCCTTTTGCGTTCCGACGATAAATCGCGACATTAGGTCGACCGGAGACTATGTCTCGCTATATATATATATATATATATATATATATATATATATATATATATCTTATATACTGATATCAGGAATTCGTGCGAGAACAAATTAATGAATAAGGCAAAATTAGATATTGCTTCAGTTTTTGTTTCAATTGATTATAACTTAAAAAAATGCAAATGGTAGAGTAAGAAATATGCTCGTCAGATTAATTTTCAATGTCTTCAATGCCTCCGATATATAGAGAATTCCCGAATTATGTACTACTTATAACTATGAAATGCTGCAGTTATATTAATATATCTGTAAAGCTCGTTGAAGTTATACAGATAATTTGAGTCGTAGGAATCAATACTTTTTTTTATATAACTATAAAAGTACATAACGAATACGTTAAAAATTATAGATAATTCATATGTATCTAGTTCAGAAAAGTTATTTACTTGTATACTTTTGTCAGTCAGACGGTTATTTATATCAGATGAAAAACTTGGTATACATCTATATATTGTTAATTAATCTCAAACAACAACAAAAAATTACAGTTTTCTGCTGATGTATTAAAGTACCAGCCAAGGTCTGCAATTAAGTCATGTTTAGTAATAAATCTCGGTGAAATTTATGATAACATTAGGCAGCTTTGTAATTAATATTAATTGTTTTTTATTGTAAAGCGTGCGCATCGATTAGATCTCACTGACACTCACGCAGGTGAATACTACAACAATATGAATTCATCGGTATACAGAGGATAAAAAAGCCTCGCGTTGACAAGAATTGAGTATTAATTATGAATAATTATAATTTATTGTTCGTGCCTGAGCAAGGCAAGTGTAGAACAATGTTCAACGAGTTTTCCGACTAAAAGAAAAAATTGCAATTTTCTGGCGTAACGAAAGGAATATCGGGGCATGTAGGTCGTAAAACTTTTTGAAAAATTATAGAATAGTAAAATATTTATGCTATGAGCGTCATCTACTTTATAAAAAAAAGATAGAAATCTAATTCCGTCTTATTTTTTATTATTACGCAAGATCTTTAATTAAAAAAAATCAAATTAATGGCAGTAAATATATAGTTTTGTTACAGATTCGATTGTTCTTTTTATGATGTCAAAGAATTTAACATTAAATATTCATAGGTTATCTGTACCTATAATAAAATGAACCAATTTTTCCACTCTTGTTTTTTTCACTATGCACCGAAAAAAATGTTGTATATGTGTGTTCAAGTAATTGCAATCCTATATATAACAATTCAATCGACTCTTTTGAAAATCCTTCTACCCCGACTAGCAACTGAAACGCATATCGACTCTTGGGTACTTTCACACAGTATATTCCTTCAGTGTATCTCGCAGACTATTATACGCAACAATAAACGAACAATCGAAAGCCGATAATAGGGTGAATTCGCGTGGCGCGTGTATACACAACGCCAGGCCCAGTTAAAGTTGAGAGCTGGAAAAGGAAAAATAACTATCAGGATTGAGCCGTTGGACCGAAGAAATGTATCCTCTCTCTCTCTCTCTCTCGTTCTCTATCTACCACTATATGTTTATCTTACTCTCTCTCTCTCTCTATATATATATCTTAAAACTGGATCTATCGAATTATATACAGCGCTCCAACGTCTAAAATAACAATTGAACAGAATGCGGCACCCATGAACTCGCGGTCGCTTCTGGAGTGCGCGGGCATGTATATATATATATATATATATATATATATATATATATATATATATATATATATATATGATGTGATAAAGTCGCAGTTGCAGCGCGGGTGCATTCCCAGAGAAGCGCGGACGACTCTACCGCATCGAATTATAGAGATTCCCTGTTCGTATCGAGGGATATTCCTTTCTATACACAGTCGAGTGAATATATTCAAGCGTATCCTAGCGTATAGTTGTATATTTGTTTAGTTAGAAACTTCGTAGTCGGCATTAAAGATTTCTAGGTTTTTTTCTTACTTAGCGGCGCGTAGATGTTGTACACGCAACAATGATGATATTTGCAGGTCCAAATGGGAGAAAGGAAGAAGGAGACTGGAGAGGTACGATGCATGTTTGTACACTATTATGATTTCCATATTAGTGTTAATTCTTATATATAGGGTTTCTATAAGGCCGGTATTGAGGTATTTGAAAAGCGTGAATTTTGATCGTTGTATTGTTATTGTTACTATTATTTATATGATGAAAAGAATTATGAGTTGATACAATGAATCAGCCCAGGCGCATATGTAGTCCTTTTTGGTTTCCTGATTAGACTATCGGAACTAATCCTAAATCCAGGATCTAGTCCATAGAATCATCATTACACAAAAATTTTTGACCGATAGTAACATCTATTAGTTAGTCGCTTTAAATATAACTCTGATTAGAATGTATTGGGGGCCGTAGCTTCTAGAGCTTCGTCAGTCCACCGCTGAGACTGGCTACGCTTCGATTAGTCGTGTTGCTCCACTAGTCTCACTTATCATGTATTCTTTGTCCAACAGAAAAAATCACCAGCATCGCTGTTTGAATCCAGAATTATGCCTTTCCAGGCGACGAAGAATTATTTTTCGGTGCTTATTTTATCCGGCATTCAGATCGTAACCTTTGCCATTTTTTCGTCACTGCTTACGCTACCAGTATTGGAGGGCATAAATAGAATGACGTTAAATAACACAAAAAAATAGATGTAGGAACATAAATTCTCTTTATGGCAATGAAAGTGCAACTTTTTCAATTACAATAATAGTAAAATATTTATTTCTAAATTATATTTTAAAAGGCATTAATTAAACATGTCGGGAGCATAACCTAAGCGGGGAGATCATAATCCAATATATGCTTGATAAAAATAACTTTCTACAAAATACGTTCTAAGTTTTATTAGGAGTGAATAGCACCTGCGCTATTTATTAGTCTACGGCACGTTATAAATCTATTTATCTTACTCCGGATATAATAATTACCAGTATACTTATGTTATGCGACTCCGGCTTTATTTATAAGCAATCGCCACCATATGAGAAATTCAAAGATCTAGTATAACAGAGTATTATATGGGTATCGTAATTACTATGATAGTGCATCGTTGAATAGATTATTAAGGACCGCTGGACTCGAATTAATTTATAATTGAATGCAAAAGCAAAAAACAATCGGTTTATACGAGCGTTCGATTAACATGCGTACGTCACTCATTCAATTATCACAAAAAATAAAAAAAAAAAACACAAAAATTTATTCCTGCAATTCTTAATTTCAATATATATAGTTTGACGACTTTCTCTGCCTGGCATGGCAGTTAAAAACTATGTCTGTATGCTCGCATTTTAATTAGGCTATATTCCAACAGCTCGAATCCGTCATAATTAGATTGCCACGATCTAGAGCAAAAAAAGGTAAGAAGTATATATATATATATATATATATATATATATATATATATACGTAGGTTAAACCTCGCCCCCTCGTTTTCAAAGATTGATGCCGGGGCGTAGTCGCGAGTGTAATTAAACACGCCTCCCCCGTGTATAACAATGTAACTTGTACATGCATATATCGGTGCGGCCTGTTATGCATAAATCACACTATATATATATATATATATATATATATATATATATATATATATTCCCGTGACAACTCGTCGGTACACGAGCCACTGCCACCCCCTCTCGAAGATTGTGACCGCATAATAGACAAAGAGAGAGAGAGAGAGAGAGAGAGAGAGAGAGAGAGAGAGAGAGAGGGATGTGTCAATGTAGTATATACACACGCGAGCGCGCATACACGCACCCTTTCCCCTCCCACGAACTTTTCGTATATACCGTCTGTCCCGTACGGAAGAGCAAAGAAGCAACGAGAATAGCTATAAATCGAATTACGAACTAAGGTGCATGTATATAAGGAATAGAAAAACGGGAATCATCGCAGGAATCTAGGATCCGTCGCGTGTCGCGCGGTCGGTCGCGTCGGTGACATGTATGTATACTCGCACGCGACGTGAGCTATTTCGCGCGCCTGTGCCGGCAGCCGGCCCCGAGCGCTGGAAAGGAAAAGATCGAAGGAACGCGCCGAGCGACGCTCCTCCATACGTATACGTAGAGGACGGTTTGCGTCGATACGCGGCCTATCTCGATGGTGCAATTTGCATGCCCGCGCTCTACGCGGCCGAGCAACTGTACTTTTGTCCAAGTGCGCAAGCACGTGATCACACACACACACACACACACACACACACACACACACACACACACACACAGAGTTGAGGAAAGCTCGTTCATCTTATTTTTTGTTCACGTTCGAGGCGGTGCGACTCGTGGATATGAGCATCGAGGACATGATAGGTAGAGAATTCTGGTCTTGAATGATGTATTCGATTGCATTTTGCAACTACGGAACATATTCTGTAAATTTTGGTATTGAAACGTGACTTGGAATATATCGAGAATTTTATATCATTTTATGATGTTAAAGAGTTCTTAATGCGTAAGAAGAGAAAGAGAAATTCAAATTGAAATACAGTTTAGAAGATATAAACGCATACACCATTCCGTGGAGAAGAAGACTTGTTTCAGATGGAATGAGATAACTCTAATTACATCTAAAATTAGACCTGCAAACGTTAAGACCTAACGGTGTCTCATTATGAACTTATGATCCTCTTTTCTTACAATGCTTATTTGAATCTAATTAATTTGAATATACTTTATAGTCTTAACATTTTTTAGTGACAATACTTACTTTTGGTAGTGGTTTTAAAGAAAGAATAATATTACAAATAATAACGTTTCGTTGAATTTCTGTTCGCAGAGGTAAAGCTCGGAAATTAATCTTGTCTTGTATACTATACATAATCTTGTCCTTCGAAGTTCATCCGATGTTTATGGTATTAAGCACGGGATTTACCGATTATGCTAACCTGTGTATATCGAATTAAACTGTATCTTCGACAGCGATTTAAATTACAGATTTGTTTCAACCCAGCACAATATTTTTCTGGCCTCACCGCGTACGCAATTTACATAGAAGAAAGTATTGATTTGTAAGCAAAACTTGTTTTAGAGATCTTGGCAGTGGATAAAAGTTAAATATGATGTTAATGAGAGTTACTACCCTCCATCTGAGCCAAATAAGAGTCACCCAATACCCAAATGTGATGGATTCCTCTTATTAGGCAGAAGAAAATTTCGTTCCAAAATGATTCTTCCTATGATAATATATAGATATATTTCATACTTTAGATATTAATACAGTAATACTGTAATGTTTAATGGCTGAAATTATAGTGCAGAATAATATGCATGAGCCTTTAAATAATTTCAATAATTTTTGCCTTGAGTTGTGAAATCCTGAATTTGTTTTATGCCGAAATATTGGAATATATTTTAGTATCAGAATGTAATATTTTAAAAAGGTCTCGATTCGTCTCAATTACATAGTACAAAAATCGATACAATCCAATAAATAAAATTCTATTAAACTTCACTCTTCTAAAGTTTTTATAATTTTTCTTGTCTGCATATATTTATCTTTTTTTATGTATATGGACATTATATCAATGTTATTTTTTGTTAAAATTTAAACTTAACATTCCATTCGGTGATAAGTTCATCAGAAGTTCAAAAAATCCTCGAACTCAATAGATAAGCATCCGGATTCGCAATACTCGCGGCTTGTCGCTCATTGCAAATACCCGGGATTACGCGTCAGTCTTGACGCTCAATAAATGACCAAAGATCACGTATAAATAGAATGTTTAAAGGCTATTCACGCTCGGGGAAAGAATGGCGCAGCGCGTAAATAACGGTCGAGAAAGTGAAATTAAGGGATGGCAAATTTGCGG
This sequence comes from Sycobia sp. Sy_11, assembly GCA_018907035.1. NCBI lineage: Eukaryota > Metazoa > Arthropoda > Insecta > Hymenoptera > Epichrysomallidae > Sycobia > Sycobia sp. Sy_11. The sequence goes on along the minus strand of JACCIC010000006.1, from coordinate 3,233,706 downwards.
TTTTTGGTTTACGAGCCTCGTACGTGACGCGCGCCTCGATGCGCATCGCCACCTATGCGGATGCGCATAAGGACGCGGCTCCGATGGTTCCTGGAAGACTAAACCGATTAGCATACCATTTATAACGGGGTTTCGGGGAGAGCGCCGAGCTGTAGCGCCGGGTGCGATAACAATCGGCGCGAGTCGCGCGCTCGGTCGCGTTCGGCCAGCCAACGCGCCGAGAGTCTCGATACGTATGACGCGTACGCTTATAAATAGCAATTAACGATTTCCGCGTTATGGTTTTCGCCCCAGGCTCGGCTCCCTCCGTTTCCTGCGCGAGCTTCTCGCCTCCAACTAAAACATCTACCGTTGCGCACAAAAACGCATCGACGAGAGATACCGGGGAGATGCGGTTGAGCGCTTGTACTTATACGCGCGGTACTGGCGCCGGTGGTGCGATGCCACAGCGCCATTCATTCGCAAATTTCAGACGGCTTTCCGTTTCGATTTCGTTTCGAGCTTACGGCGAGCTCAAGAAACGGATTAATTGAGTTATTACTTTTTTTTCGGCCTCCGTACCATCCCTAAAAATAAACTTTATCTCGCCTGCGTCGATTCATCGGTCAATACAGAAGGAATAATTAATTGAGAACTTTTAAGCCCTGCGCGTACGGTGAAGAGTGGTATGCGCGCTCGCTCATTACAAAAAAAGAAAAACGAATAAGAAAATCAAGCGATATCTGCAGAAACCGGGCGCTTGCCGCGTGATTCATAAACCCATAAAACGTACTTTAACCTACAACTGACTCAACTCGTCTACGTTAAAAACTCGTCCTGGTATGAATAGCGAATTTATTCAAAGTTATGATGCTTCCTCGTGTAGTACATGTATATACACTTCAATGTGCCTTCTCGTACGCGACACAAAGCGGCATTTCTTTTTAGATCGTTCTCGCTATATATATATAGATTGCAGCAGAAGCAGATGTCACTGGAGGTTAACGACGCGGCCGCGACGGCACGCATTCAAATCATCGATGACGCATAGTTTTCCGATGTATCGTCTCTTTCATATATATATATATATATATATATATATATATATATATATATATATATATATATGTTTTTCGGTATTTTTCTTTCCTCAGTGCGTTCGAATTGCGCGATTTAATAGAGTCAATAAAATTGACATGGGAGTCGCGGCACGCTTTCATTCAAAAAAGGGGGCGATGTTTCATATTTATTTTTATTCTGATGCTTACGAGAGCGATTCGCTCGTTATAACACAATTATTACTTAATGAACTACTGTTGTAGCCAAAACTTAGCCATTTAAGCTGTCATTATTTTACGTACAGAAGGTATGATCGGTAAAGGAAAAAAATTTGAAAATGTTCCCATATATTGTCGTTGGTCCTTTTTGTTAAACTAGTATAAAGGTTATTAAGATATTATTGGATGAAAAAAGAACATTTGAAGATTGCAAGTACAAATTTAATTTCGACCAAAAATTTAAATCTGTTTTTCCTATGCTAATTCTGCATAGACCTAATTTTCAACAATCTTCCTTGAATTTGTATAAAGTAATAGGCCATTAAAAATTCTATATGGAAGTAAATAGGAAAAAAATAGGTTACAAGAAGTACCAACTTCGTATTTTGTTATTCAACACCTATTAGCGTTATTATTTTTATAGATTTATGTGAAGTAATGATTCAAGTCCGCAAATCATATTTTTCATGTTTCATTAAGTTATTATTAGTATTTTATTCACTGATGTATTCCGAAATAAAATTGCGCCAACGGATAACACTTCAGGTTGTTTCAATATAGATTAGAGGAAAGTGGTTATTTGCAAATGGAAAAGATTAGGAATATTATGTGGTTCGTTCGCATTTTAAAATATATCGCACGTTGCCAAATGAACTTTATTATATAGACGCACAGATCGAGTATAATTAAAACGTCTCTTACGTAAATTGCGAGGGATTTGCGATTTTTATTATTGCTTTATTTGAAGCAGCTTTCACCGATTCCAATGTTACAGGATAACTCAATTTGCCCAAGTGTTAATAGACCGTGCAAGTATTCATAGTGTCTATATAATAATAATGAAAGCTTATAATAACTCGTCGATTAAAATCTAAAACTTGGAGCGTTTACTCATATCGTATATTTATAGTAATCTATATAATTTAGCCTTTTTAAACATGCATATAAATGTACAAAAATAACTTTTCTTTAAAGTTTTATTACTCGCACGAAATTCGCTTATATGTATAGCTCTAAATAGTAAAGAAAGACTATATTTTCAAATATTCTTTTTGGGGAACTTTCTTATTATTTACGAAATGACGTTTGAATTTGTGAACTATACGTGTGTGTGTGTGTAAAATTTGTTTGCAACGTATATATGAGTAAACATTGAAACAAGGTCATTTTTGCACGAAGAGGTATTAGCATGTCTCGAGGTTTTCTCTTGTTGAATAAAACGTTAAAGTTTATTTATTAATAAATCGAGAATGATTGCATCTTCCGGTAAAAAAAAACAAATAAAAATTATGAGCAAGAATATATCAAAATATGCACGACCAGGAATATCGCCTTTGATATCCAGAGAAAAGATATCTTATTATAAGCACCGATTGCGCATTATTGGCCCTGTCACGAAATTATCGCATCCCGGAAAAATGTGACGTGAAACAAGCGGAGTATATAATACATATTCGATCTGTCTCTTTCTGGGTAGCGAAATTGTTATCGGGACTGCGAGCGCCGCGTATAATCCAGAACGATACGTCCCAGACCGCACGAGCTTTGGGTTTGGTATATACATACGTACATACGTACATGCACACACGCGCGCGCGCGCGCCCACGCACACACTACGTTTTCAGTGACATACGTCCGCATCAGCGTGCGCCACACCGTCTGATGTCGATAAAACAACGGTCCGTCGAATACGGGGCTTATTCTGTATGTCTTACAGAGAGAGGGAAGGGTTGGTTGGACCGGAGGCTGAAAAATCGAGGTATATATATACACTCGCGCGGTGCCCGTGCCGGCTCGGAAACCAGTTCTCATTGGCGTCGGAGAAAACCTGCATCGGTATATATGTATATATATATATATATATGCGAGCGTACATAAACGAAGATCCTGGCGCGTTGTTCTGCATTTATTATTGTTACGGAACTGGATGTGGCCAGGCTGATTAGGATATTGCGAGGCGATTAAACTCATTATTTTATAGATGATTACACACGTTATACTATATACATATATATTAATTTTTCTAGATATATTGATTTTTATGAATAATAATTATTAGTCTGTTGGTATAATATATTCTTAATATGAATAATTGATTATAGTAGAAATTTCAACGTTAAATTTTAAGTTGATTAACTGTACGTAAAATACCAGATAATGCTACCCGTAGATTTGACCAGGGAAATAATTATAAAAAGCAATTGACTTTAGTGAATATATTTTTTTTTAAATATAGGTACTTTATTTTATTTGAAATTTATAAGATATTTCATCCGTCGGTAAAATGGGTTCATTCGAAAAACAAGTTGTAAAAGAATATAGTGGAATAAAGAGGTTTTTGAAGTCAAGTCTAAATTGATTTAAATTTGACATTTATTTAAATGCTAAAAGTTGAAAAAACAAGAAATGCGTAGAGGTTAAAACTAAAAAAAGACAAAAAAATGAATGTACATCATTTTGAAAAATGTAATTGCTTAAGAAAAATTTTGTTATTTTAGGTTAACTAGTTTTTGTAGAATCTGAATGCTCGTTATTTTTATATTATATTATATTATAATTTTATTTGTAATAAGTTGGATATTAAAAACTGTAATTCTCATTACATTAATTGATATTCTCGAATTGAAATATTTAAAAAAAATTTTAGTCAAATGAATAAATGTTAATTAAAAATACAAGTTAATAAACTTAATCCTAAGTAACTTATTTTTTCATAATAATTCTAGCATTGCTTTACATTACATAATGATTTTACTAATTTTATAGAACAATACATCGTTAAAATAGAGCTGATAACCAGATTCAGATGCTCAATTATGTAAAATATTCCTATACATATACATGCCAAGCATCAGACTAATTTTAGGGCTAGAATTTGAAATACGTAATATCTTATAGTCCCGGTTGAAATCACTTTCAACCATTACATTCAAAGTCCTAAAATTAAATTCAAATCTTATTCATCTAAGCAGGCGACTAATATATCAATGTTCCACGGCTCGAGTAAAAAATTTTCGACAATATAACAAATACCCCCCTATCAGAAAAGCAATTCGGAGGCTTATTGCGCAATGCCGGGCGATTATTTCCCGCACCGGCGGCACGAATAGAACGAGGCCAATAAAAGGTAAATGCATAAGCGGAGCAAAATTAAGCGATTTCACGCGCGACGGTCTTTTTCTGCAAACGCGCCCCGAGAGAGTGACCCGCGGCCGTTAATTGGATTATCGTTAAGCTTTGTTATCCCCAATGCGACATAGCGCCCAGAGGCCGATTTCCTGACGTGCCAAGTGAAAGGACACCCAGCGCCCGCGCCGTCACGCGCGTCAAGCAAAAACGCGAATTGTTCTCACAGTGTGACCCCTTGACACTTGCAGCGCGCGCGACTCCCGAGCGATAAGTGTCGCAGCCGTTCATATGCGGTTAGAATTAAACGTTAACAATTCTAACGCATCATTATGTCTTCGATTCGCAATGCTTACTTCAATAATTCCAAAATCTTTTTTATATTTTAGCTATGTAGTTTCATTTAAGGGATAAAGCGTAGTCGATAAGTATCGTAATCATTGACGAAAATATTATAATTATTCATTACTTTAACCAATTATGAAATAAATAGATTTTCATTCGTAAGAAGAACGGGTTAACAGAGTTTGCAGATATCAATTAAATCTGAAAGTATTTTCTTTCAACTTTTATAAAATGTTTATTGTATTTCTGCCCACTGTTTTGAAATAAACTAATAAATATTTTTATCGGTCTTACAGTCCTATTAAATTGAATAATATATATATATATATATATATATATATATATATATAAGTTATAATGAATATAATGGCAGCATTAAGACATTTAAAATTATAATTATAATAGTTTATATATATTTATTTTATTCAATTTAATAGGACAGTAAGGCCGATAAAAATATTTATTATTTTTCAACTTTTATAATAGACATTTGCGTACTACGTTGTAGTTAATTTATAACTACACTTAATCAGCATTTTTAATCAATTTGTCTTCGATGAGAGAACTCATGAATTGATTTAATAATAATGCAATAATATTAAATTCCTGTCTCATATTTTTAAATACCACGTCACTTTCGTGATAAAGAATACAGAAATATATGTCTTGAATATAAAATACTTAAATCACCTTAAAAGGCAACATTTTTTTTATATTTATCTTTATTACCTACTTAAATACCATAAGTGAAAGTTGACGCGGTTGTATAATTTTCATTGTATAAGTAATACATAAGTATGAAAAATATAAGCAATTGATTCACGAATCGTGATAATACTTTTTTAGTGACTTTATAATAAAATAAATTTTTAATTTAACTTACGTTCTCAAATATATGTAAGATAAGATTTTTATTGAAAAGATTCTATACACATAGATTTACGGCATAACAATTAAAGCATTAAGTATATCGCCCATCTTGAACGTTATATCTTGCAATAAACTTGATTATACATTGAAGTTTTACTTCGACTACTTACACTTTTAGTTATATTATAATTAATATTAGTGTATTTTGTTTAGAACTAAAATTAAAATTAGTGACTTATGGTCATTGAGAATATTACGAAACTTTGCTATCATTGCATACCGATTTCGATGAAAAGTAATCAAAGACCATATTAATGTCGGTATTATGAATTAGTTATATTGGTTTAAACACAAATATTACATCGCACCTTCATCGAGTGATATAAAGACTGACTTTGAATATTTTAAGCAATCAAAGGGTAGTGAAAAAAATTTGTGGGAATATTTGTGCTCAATAGTCATTCCTCCGCTATCACATATCCGATTTCAGTATGTTTCAATTGATGTTGATAAGGTCTATAATCTTATGAAGAGCCAGTTTTAGTACTTACGACGTTTTATTTCAGATTTAAGTTTTACGAACGCATTAAACCAGATATTACTATTTTCTCTATTGACAATATGGTTTTTCAAGCGTATAGACATTATCAAGCATATAATATCAACAATAGTTAGTTAAAAAATAAAAGTAAAATAAAAAATTATTTTTGGATTAAGTTTTCTGAAGAAAGTAGGTTTAAAGTAATCAAGATTCCAAATGTTTCGTCCTCTAATCTATTAGAGGTACAATTGAATACATAAGAAGTATTTTGACTAGTGCTATTGATTGTGCCAAAAAAATTCTAGTTATTCATTTCTAATGTAAATTGTGTTTATTTTCTGGAACAAGTAATAGTTATTAACATTAATTACTGTACAACTAATTTTCACCATTTTCCATAATAATAAAGTATAATAATAATAAATATAATAATAATAAATATATAGTACTGTACATATATTTTTTTAGAATAGTAATTTAGTTATTTTTAAATCTATACAACCCTTATAAATATAACTTAAAGAGAAGTGCTAAAATAAACAACACTTTAAATGCAATGTTATCCATAGAATTATATGTAAAATGTTTATTTCTATATGCAGCTAATTCATCTTTATAATTATTTAAAAAATAGCAATTTTTCAAGTATTGTATGATATATTTCGTACTTTAAAAATGAGCATTACAAAATAGGTCGAGCAACGTGGAAATTAAACGTTAAAATATCCACAGTTTTATCAACATAAATACCGTTTGTTAATTTTGTACGATTTGCTTTAACATCGAATGAAACCTGAAATTCACTAGGGAAACATTTATTTTATACAGTTTCAATTGCGATAATTTTTCATTGATTATCGTAATTCCAGAAGAAGTCGTGGACTAATTATCGCAATTGCAATGCCCTATGTACCTACATAGTTCTTTTTTTATCCGTGACTCAGCGATTGCCGTCGCGACTAAATTAACGAACCCTTTCCCGGCCTTGTTAGCACGTAAATAATGATGCACGCTCGGAGTCTCTAATAGGATTTCTTGCAATGAATTTTAATTTACATGAGCGAGGAAAGCCAAGGATCCTGTAAATCTGAATATAAGCTCGCAGATAATAATTTCAGAAAGTCGTATCGAGGAATTTTGCGTTGACAATTAATTCTATTTCCATGACAAATACTGATGTTTGCTTTAAAACATTGAATGAATGAATTTTTAAACGAATTTTAATTTTCTGGGGGTTGAATTGTGAGAAATGTCAACAATATAAAAATTACTGCTAGAATATCCGCAAATCCTTACTGGACTACAAATTATGAGCCGCAACCCGTTTTATATCGGTAATACAACTTTATAGTTTAACTTATAAGTGTAAGCTAGTTTAAATCTTAAACTAGCATGTCCAATGTTAACAGGATAAGGCTCTGGTTATGACTTTATTTACTTGGTAATAAATTGAGTATCAATAAGCTCAAAATTTCTGGACATTTTTTTTTTGGATTCCGTTAAAATGACAATTTCAGCTGAATAGAGCCAAACATAGTATCTCTTTGTTGTATTTCTCGGCGAGGTATTGGACACATATTTCGCAGATTAGTTAGCCACCTCAGTTCAGTATTGCCAACGTAGGTAATAATTACGAATTCATTTTTGGTAAACAACTTTTTTTTGTTGGACGATGTACTATAAGATATGATTTAATACATTTTGAATTTATATATATGTTACTTTTTATTAATTTAACTTTTTCTATAAATCAGTGTTGAAATTTTGTAAAATTTTATTTCCTTATATATAGCGAGAATCCAAGACCGTGTATATATATGTATGTATATATACATATAATAATGAAAGGCTGAAAGAAATAAATTTAAATAAATAGGTTTAAATAGAAATCGCGAGATAGCTTCCACGTTCGGATGTCCGGAAAAAACAAATTATTGGAAAAGTTATTTTTTCTTAGTCATTATTGGTTGAGGATATTTCTTTGCGCTCTTTATTGACTCTGAAGAGCTGAAAATTTAACATTCAAATATGACCTGAGTAACTTCGTCCCATTCGCCTATAATGTTCCTTTACAATTTTCGCATATATAATCCTAATATTAAACGTATCATTATAGTAAAGTTGTTTTCATGTCAATGAAAAATTATAAGGAAATAAAATTTTCCAAATGTGTAAATTTTAATAATTCTTTAGGTCATTAAGTTTGTTATTCATGTACCATGTTAAAAAATTTGGGTAATTTACCAATGCATATTTGCAGATAGAAAGTCTCTCTTAAAATAATTCGATATAAGCGATAAATATAAGTTTACCAACCAAGTCGACTGAGAATAATTGTAAAAATAAAAAAATCTCCCTATGCGAAGAGCAAATTTTTATCCTTTAATTAATAGTGACGATTATTCGAAACCAGAAAGGCGTCCAAATTCTTAAATCCTGTAAGCACGTCGTTACGAGTGAATAAATGACCCTGAACACGGGTTCCGGCATCCGGAAGGATTACGCTCGCAAATCACCGATGATCCCTGAAGCGAGCCAGCTCGGTACTGGAGTATGGAGAATTCATCCGTGCAACCAGTATAAAGGACAGTCATGCCCGCGAACTCAGAAACAAAGAGAGCGTTGTTGCTCTTGCAACGGAGATGCGCGCGTTGACCTTCGAGGAGAGTCGGCCGTTGGCTGCTTAATGTTATGGATTCCTTAGAAGCTGAAAGCTGTAAAATACCGAGCATCGAAAGGTAAACCAAATTGTGGTTTGGCGGCTTAAATGGTAAGCGGTCGGGAAACCGCATAACGAAATTATGATTATTGTTAAATCTGTCTTCGAGTCTTTTTTTTGCATTCTGAGACGATTGATTGAAGTTTAAATTAGCTGGTTAAGAAATATCTGGGTTTACAGATAAACAATGCGTAAAAAGTCAGCGATGAAAGCTTTTTCGCCGTAATTTGATTTACAGCAGTGAGGTTTTTGCGCGAAATAATAAATTTCGAACATGTACTTTAACCCCTTCAGACGATCCCACACGTTGCGCTCACAAGCCAGCGTGTTTGCGTTTTTTCATTATTATTTCTCCAAGTGGCGTGCGCGCGACAATAACCATCTGGAACAACTTTACGATGTTATTTGCACTTTCCAAGAGTAAGTTTTACTTTGTGATTAAAGACACTTTGTATTTCGCTGTTTTTCGTATGTACTAACTTTGCAAAAGAATAGCCACAACAATCTAGACATTTATGGTGAAGGGAAGGTTAGAACCCGCGAAGAGCAAAGGAGTATCGAATGTTCCGATCGTTGGCGTTGCTCTGTCGGTTGGACGCCCGCATACACGCACCAGAAATCGACCCACCTTAAAATCGTACAAGCCGATGACGAAACGCGTCTCTTTTCACCTGCGCAGAGATACCTGTATCGCATCGTGTATCGAAAGGATTATAATTTATACTCCGCATATAGTACAATCGATATATTGTCATCGCAAGCTATGGTTTCTTGGCATTTTCTTAGTTGCTCGCCTCGTGAATATATATAGAGATTTGTTGTTTTTAAGTAATGAATAGCGAAATGCATTTGCTTCCCACGATCGTGTTTATCTCTTTTTCCGCGATGATATGTAGAGCGCTTAAGTGTTACAGAAAGATCAATTCAATAATAATGGTGAGTCGAGAAATGATGAAGCATATTGTCTCTCGTGTTGAGATATCGTCTTTTCAATTCATATTTCGCACCAGTAAAATTTTAAAAAGTTACAATTCCGAAAAATATATATGTAGTTCACTCGCAGTTATTATATATCTGAACAAAGTATGTAATTGCAAAATGCTAAAGAATTTTTTATTCGTTAGAGTCAAGATTCAGGATTACATTTCAATACAATATTCTTACAATAGTTTCTTATTAAACAATAGTTACATTTCCCGTCGATTTTTTCTCATTCGTTATAAATCGTGATATGAGTAATTAATTTATATGCTTGCGAATTAATCTCAAGTAATAAATTTATATTTGTAAGCTCAATGCCAATTAAAATTGGTGTTACAATGTGAGAGGCACATTAAAGATTAGATTTGCATTTTCCATTAGCCCCTTATCCACATTTATCGACATCTGTCGTATAACTAGAGCCATTCAGAACTATATATATATATATTGGAAAAAAATACCGCCTCCTCTCTCTCACTCATTCTCTCATCGAAGACATTAAGAATGGCGCACAGCAATTAATTCAATGCCGATACTTCTCACGCTACTTCGTTGAATTTATTGTGCAATTACAAATCTTACACGAACTGTAAAGTGTGCAGTGGGTGCGGAGTGCGACAAGCGTGGGTGTGCGTATATTATACTAAATCATTGTGCGTGTATGTCCGTGCGCGGTCACGCACTTCGTGACACAATGCAAGAGTGCGATACAAATTGAAGCGTGTACGCTAATGCGATACGAAAACTTCCAATTGCCCTGCATTTTTATTGCGCCATATATTGAGTGCTTTCACCAACTTGATGGTACCTCGAGCCCCCCATTTTTTAGTTCATTCAATAGTTTAATCAATCATAATGGGCGCAATGGCAAATCGGCACTCGAGTCCTTGCGAACACGAAGAATGCAGATAAATAGATAGAGAAATCTCATTATTAAACTAAGGACTCTTAATGGTTGAATAAAGTGCATGAATACCTTACAATTTTTTTACAAACAATTCTTTTGAAGGGAGCATTCTCCTATAATACGAGCGCATCTACACTTAGTAGATGGATAGGATAGAAGGGACCGATCCTTAAAAAGTGATTATGAACCGTATCGTTATTTTTAACAAATCAATCACGACTCCCTTCATAATAACCAAAATATAAAAAACTAGAGAGCTAAAGGCACGGAAAGGATGACACAAGGTGGCATATCCGTTTCTAGCTATAAAAGAGTATGATTGCGTATTAGTTGAGCTACAAATCCTAAATTTTTACGTGATAATCAGTGTCTTACTAGTGTATTATTTAACGTCATTTCAAATAAGAATATCACTCCTACTTTTGATGAACCTACAGTTTATAGCGTGTTCCCAACAACTTATTATTCCACTACTTTAGAAATCAGATAACTAGATTTTCTTAATATTATCTTATATCTAGAGTATATTTCTAGTTTAAGGCAAATAAATAGAGTATAAAAAAACAATAAATCTATCAATGAATACATTTTTTGTATAAACCTATTTGTGTGTAAACGAGATTCCGATCAGATTTCTCTCTACCTATCATCGGACTTCTCTAGTGCACATAGATTTTAACTTAGTATTATTATTTAACTTAGTATAACGTAGTAATAGCGGTATTTCCAAACTTTATACCGAGTCCTTTACGAGGAGTATTTGCGTGACAAACGTTTCGAACGTCAGGTAATAAACAATGCTCAATAAATATTTTTCCTTAACCGAGTATGCTACATTTCTCTAGAGTCTGAACCTTATCATCTCATATTTGGGTCAGGCATGCAAGATGTATTTCGACGTATCCACTTTACCATATGGATTGGACAAGGAATGGCATGAGCCATTGGAAGGATCTTAACGTCCAAAAAGCAACAGTAGCAAAGAGCGAAAAAGTATCTTTGCAAAGTAGGCCAGATATGCGACGTAATCACGTTCGAGCACCGACGAGTGTTTTGTTTTCTTAAAATAATCACTGTCTACCCGGCAAGTTGCGCGCAACTTTTCCAAAGAAGTCAATTCCAGTAGTGCGCAGACTCAATACATACGCCAACTGCCCATCGCCGCATTATGATTTTAACAAGCGCGCGTGGCGACGCCAAAGAACCGCCCGCGCCTCGTGACTAATCGCCTGATTTATTATATATGTGCGCTCGACCGAAAATGCCAAGCCCGCGCGCGAGTTCCTAATTAGCCGGTACCCGTGCGGCGTGTCTTTTATAAGCGTACGAGCCGCCATACGAAGCCCCGACTCGCGGAGAAACTCGGCGGGAATTGTTCTCGCGGGTGCGAAAAATCAATCAGCGAGGGGGGGAGTTGAGGACGGGGGACGGGGGAGGGAAGGCCGTTAACTGTTTCGCTCGCTCGCTCGCGCGCGCGCGCGCGGCCGATTCGCTCCGGCACCCCCTTCGCGCTGATTTATTAGCCTGGTGCGCGCGCGTACGCGCGCGCTAAATTTAGCCCGCCGCGCGACATTTGCGAAAGTCTCGATGGTCGCTTTACCGAGAAGCGCGTGGAATTGTGTTGTTATTATATTGCCCGCATCGACGAGGCTGGACGCAGTGGCAGCGAGAAAGAATCGAGCCGCTCGCGTTGTAACGCAACATTATTGTAAATACGTACGGTGTTCGCCGCGGACTTGTGGGTTTGCTTCTTTTTTATTTTTAAATTTTATTTCACCGAGTTTGGGCACCTTTTAATCAAACGAAAGGATCTTTCGAGTAATATTTACCGTCACGTTAAATTATCTTTTTAAGCGTATCTAAAGTTAAATGAAGTAAAATTTTACAAATTAAGGACGTACATACAAAATAATTAATTTGTATTATCTGTAGATCATTAGCAATGCTTATCGTAGAAGAAGCTCGTGTAATCCATTTAATAATTTAGAGAATCATTACTATCGTGAGATGTACACGTTAGTTGAAATGCTTCAATAACTGTACATTTATTGAGCATGATTATGATCAATCTGTATTTGTCTTCAGCAACAAACATCTATATCTTTAAATCGTGATATTCTAGTATTTTAATTATTTACTAAAGCCTTGCATTTTCAAAAAATATTGTTTTATTTACACTTGAAAGTTTGCGCTGTCTTAAAAAAGTTTATGCAGTTACCTAATTGAATATTGTGCTGAGAACATTGCATAATCAGCTTAAAATTTTATTGTAACATTGTGCGATTTAGTATTCTGAGAAAGCATAAATCAGCGCCCAATCTTAAGGATATTTGTATGCGTAATAGTTAATAAATCAAGGTTTTAATTTTCGGCATTGTTCTACAGATTTAATTGAAATATTGAATTTCCAATTGCCTAATTTAATGTTACCAGCTTTATGAGAAGTAATTATCATAGAGAATGTGTGTTTGTTTGTCGTTGAAAATACATATCTTTTAATTTTAAAACTATTGCGTAAATTTTAAGTTATTCTTTGACTTGCAATACGTAGTGTCAGCATTATATAAAGAAACAAATTAATAGTATTGCCCCTCATATAGGAAATATTCTTGAAAATTCATTATCACTATAAATAGCTAAAATTTAGGTATTTTAACGTTTTCTTTTCGACTGTTATGCATTATGCACGAAAAGTCTTTGTTAAGAAGCTTTAACGAGATTTGCATTATTGCTTAACGTGTTGTACAGCTTCAGTACATAATCTTTGCATCTGATTGTTTCTAAGCTTATTTTCATGCGTAGAAGAAATTAATTGGTTAGGTTCGGTTGGTTTAGTATGTTCTACTGATTTACGCCCAAATATTGCTAAATATCACGTAAATAATAGTTTAAATTTATTTATGACATAATTACTGATTATTCTTATTATAAGTAACTCTAAACTTCAATCTTCTGTACGCGTAATGATGATACGAATGCGCACCAAAAAAATTAGTTAATTCCATTATTATGATAAGATAATAATGGACCATTAGAATATAACATAAGACCATTAGAATAATGAAATACAATTAGGTGACAAAACATGCACGACAAGTTATAGGCAATTAATATAACTACATTCAGTAAATCGCGGAATGAACCGGAAGTACCTGTAATCATACGTCGAAGTATATTAACTCGTAACACAGAATTTTGTGGCACAATGAGTTTTCAATAATATGATGGACACTATTTACTGACAGCATAATGTACTGTAAGAGAAATTTAAATTCATATATTCCATTTTGTTGTTTACAAAAAATTTATGACAATCTAAATGTGCATGATTCAACAAAACATAAAAACAATAAAAACTTTGAATCAGAAAATCTAGAAAATGAAGTTTTTCATTATTATCAACTTCCCCTAATTTCTCTCCATGTCATATACGAAACAAATCTAATTTATTTTCTGAATTTAGAAGATATATAAGTAGTATACATTTATCGTTGAGGTAATAAGGGGTTCCAATAAGTTTAGTTGAAAAATTATAAATAACTTGAATTAATCAATTCTTGTTCCAATCGTCTGAACTATTTTATACTAGCTATTATTACGAGATATGAAGAACGAATCTTTTGAGAATATGACTTGATCTACGAAATAACCACTAAAAGTGAATTGGATTTTATACGATTATATGAGTTTCTTATCATTATTTAATCTTAAATATCTTACATTCAAAGATGATCGGACAATTCTGTAACAAATTTTTTACTTTGTAACTATCACAAAACAGAAAAAAAATTCTTTTAAATATTGCATATTTTATTGAAAAAAACAATCAAAAATGTTTAAATACATTTTTGTTTGAGGAACATTTTATACATTTAATGTTATTTCGTAGACTTGTTCATTTATTTCAATATAAGCCATTTCAAACTACGCCCTCCCGATCCAGAGTAATAATAAATAAATGCACTAGGTTTTAATAATCATAAATCCTCTCCCTTTCTCCTGTCCCATATATCGCTAATCGCAGTGGACAGCGTCGTCATTCCGGATTAACATTCGCATACAGATCGTCGATATTGGACACGCCATCATAATAATAAGCTTAGAGATTCGTGATCGCTCGCGATTTCAGTCGTTTACTGATATAAACGCCGTGGCATTCGAATTGATTTATTTGAGACCGTGCTATATAGTAACATTATATCTGTCTGATTTACGAGTTGAGCGAAAGTAAACGCGGAATTATATATATATATATATATATATATATATATATATATATATATATATGCACGTGACTAATTATTGCGTGTATTTACAGCACTTATACCAATTCCCTCCCACTCCATATAAATATATGATTTCTGCATAGAACAGTGCTAATGCCACTGATAAATACCGATGCCCAGCATCGTTAACTAATTATCATTTCAATTTATAGCGACTGATTATTTCGTTCCATCGTGGACCACTTGCGGACGTTCTTGCATACCGATGCGTTTTGCAAACGGCTACGAGGGAATCAGTGTCGCCCGATGGATAAAAATATCTCGTGAGAATGTTTTTCCATCGATCTCCGTTCATTATCGCTTTATGGAGTCGATGTAATATATAGTAATCGTAGATTTATTGGCATTAGACGTTGGCCTCGTTCAGAACATTTTAAGGATACCAATTGTAATGGAAGCGTTTTGTAAAATATACGAGACTATTTACTTTCCTATTTCATAAATATCAGCCCGCGTATTGATTGTTGAAAATGAAACTTTTATCATTCTTCTTTAGAACGGTGTGCGATTGAAGTATCGTTCTTATCCATATTCTATGGCGTTTTTATCTACAAAAATTGTTTTACGCGGCAAAAATTTTCGAAGGTCAGTTGACAGAGTTCTAATTAGTATTAATAACCGGATACTTTTACCTGCTCGTGCAAACTCTCCGTGATCAATTCTACAATATTTACGATACAATAATTTATTTTCTACAGATAACTCACGACGAATATATTAGCTCGCGTATAATGGAAAGGCCGATTTTTTTTGTAAGCGACGAAATCACCGAGCATCAGGGAATCACCTTCATTTCGCTCGGGAACGTATACGAGCCATAAACATGCGGTCGTCGTCTCGGCGAAGCAATCGGTGGCACCCGCGTCGATCTATCAGGACGCGCAAGCGATCGCGCGACCCGCCAAAGTCAACTCGTCACATCCGCGAGCACATTAACGGGAAGCTCCTCGACGTCTCGCGGAGAGTTGGGGATGCAGCGGCGGTGATCTCGCGGCTAATTCGCTGCTACGCGGCGCTCGCGCTCGCAGGATCGAATAGAATAATCGGGCGAGCTTTCTCTCGGTGCCGAAAGGGGGCGATGGTAATTTATGGATGGGCAGGAGTGGGGCGAGGAGGGGGAGGGCGAGCGAGCTCCGTGCACGGACGCAGGAGAGATTTCTGCGAGTGCGCGGTCGCGGTGCGCTGGGCCAGAAATTGGGGGCCAGACGCCGGTGACGGGCGCGCGCCCGCGCGCACGGTGATTGATGGATCGGTGCATTATAAGAAGAACGTCGCGCGACCGCGGCTAGCTGCTATCCTACATATCTCGAGACCCGGTTTCCTTCCACTTCGA
Source organism: Sycobia sp. Sy_11 (assembly GCA_018907035.1). Lineage (NCBI taxonomy): Eukaryota > Metazoa > Arthropoda > Insecta > Hymenoptera > Epichrysomallidae > Sycobia > Sycobia sp. Sy_11. The sequence goes on along the minus strand of JACCIC010000006.1, from coordinate 3,217,342 downwards.
TATGCCCCCGACTCCCCTACTTAGGGGGACTTTTTTCTCTCCCCGAGCCGATTCACATACGCACGGGAGGCTGCGGTCGGGAGCGACGAGACTCCTGTCCCTGGTCGCGTGGAAGAAAGCGGCTGGATCGATTCGTGCAGTTCGACTGTAAAATATGGGTCTAGGGCAGGCTGTCCCGATGGCTCGGTGACATTGTTTTCTACTTAGATATCTCGCGAACTGGATTCACAGAACAGAACTAGGTATATTACTTCAGTGCTTTTAAAGATCAGTATAATAATACATTGATTTTCCCTGATAATACTTATTAGATTCCAGTATAAAACCTGATTTACTATATTTATTGTTTTTTTTCAAGTTTCTCTGTCACGTTAATAATAAAGAATATTTAACAATTATTTTGAGACAACCTTCTATATTTTATTTTAAATTGCATTAATAAGAAGATAAGATATCGTACAAGGAAGTAGCCAATATTTTCTTCGTCTTCTCACACTTCCAAAGTTCGCCAAAGTTAAACAACATTTGTCAGTTTCTGAGTGGGTGGTTAGTCACTCGAATGTTTTGCGGTTACTGGTCATTCAGATGTTTTCTCATACACAGTAAAACGAGTGGCAGGTGTGAAATGGACAAATTTATTGATTTAGTTATGAAATGTGATATGGCTATCCATTTTAAGCAGTTTCAACGCAACTGTCACATCTGGGCAGATTTTCCGAATTTGTACTTATACCATAGGTCATAGGTTTTTCCTATTTCGCAGCGTTCGAGACGAAAGCGAAGTGATTATTGGATAGGTTTAATTATTTTATAAGACGAGGTAAAGACCAGAGGAATACTGTGTACAGGTAAAAATGTAAAAACATTTTAAAAATTTGAATATCTAATAAATATAAAGAAATTTTAAAAAATGAAGAAACATGCTGAATAATTTGCAACGATCTGTACATTACGCACGTGAATTGAACGACAAAAGACAAAGAATAATGGCGCTTACAGCTATAGTAGTCAGGATGAAAGTGTATATAAATAGATTCACGAATGAGATGTTATGTGCATTATAAAAGATGAAGAATACTTAATACAGAAGATTTTTCTAAACATAAGAATATTTCTAAAATAAATCCTCAGAATACTTTCCTAATGTACGTACTATTAATTGAAATTTCAGCGGTGCTTAGTCAAGCAGTATAGATGCCCTATATCTGAATTCAGAATTTTTTCAATAACCAAACTATCAATGTATGGCCGTGACAGTACAAGAAATTTCTATAGTAATTAAAATTATATATTAAATAGTGAGATCATATAGAACAAATGTAACAATACATTATACTGTATTGCGTAGAAATAACATCACTATAAAATTTTATGAATAATTTTATTTTATTGATAACTTTCAGTTGAGAATTCAGTACAACGGCTGAATGAAACTTCGCAGCTGCATAATGCTTACGGGTGGCCGCGCTGCATCTGCATCGATCTGCATCCAACACAGACCATGTATTGATAAGCCTCGACAAATTACATCGAACCCCAACTGTCAATGTTTAAAACTTGATCGTGACTGCTTTAATACTTTTTACACGTGTAATAGTTTTACGCAATTAAGAGCAGTATCTGTGTGATCGCACGCATCCCTCCTCCGAATTCAACAATAATTTACACCCACATTCCAACGCGAAATGTCAATGATCCTTCAGCCAAATCCGCGGATTCCTCGGCGCGCGAAGTTCAGTCGCCGATGCGGTCTTCCGAGTATATCTTCGCGTACATATATATAGTATTTCAAGGCTACGCGCGTACACGTTCTTCGTTACAGCCGCGCAGCGAGGGTAATTCGAGAGCTCGCGGCAGGGCTTATCGGGATATCCCCCTAGCGTCGAACAGTGTGTGCGGAGAGTCGAGAAGAAGAGAGGGAGAGGCAGAGAAGATTACAACGAAACTTCAAACGACGTCGTGCACGCAAGACCGTATGTTATGTACGCGAGCGCGGCTCTCGCGCACTGCGCGCGCGTCCGGTTCTGGTTCAAGGGCTGGGCCGCATTCGCGCCGCGTGACGCGAGACGACACTGCGCGGCTATTTTACCCGTTCGTCTCTCGCTGGCTCTTCGTCCCGTACGATACGCGCGCGTAACAGCCAGTTAGTTAGGCGTGCGCTCGGACGACGCTTCCTTTTTTTTTCCGAACCACTCTGTAGTGCTGCTCGTACCTGCCTATGTCGCACTAGAGCCTATACGTCAGATATAAGGGGGGCTCGCCTTTTTTATCGAAAAAATTTTTTTCGAGGGGATCCCCCGCGAGCGAGAGACCCGGAGAGACGAAGAATGTATAGCTATATATATATATATATATATATATATATATATATATATATATATATATATATTATATATACACAGACAGAGGAGACGATATGTTTAGAGCGCGAAAGGGAGTATTATGTAGATACGTTTGTCTTTCTCGCTTGATAAATGTATATTATGTACGTGGGGAAAATTTTAATGAGAGGAAATTGCTGCGTGCATAAGGTAAGCGCGACCAGGCTGATTAAGAGGTTATTTATCTTTGGACTATATACTCGAGTAAATGTTTGCGAGATACGCTGAATTTCTTGGTGTGCAAGCACTCGCGCGCGCGCGCAAACACTCAACAAGATAATTATGAAATCTCGCAGTATTCGTATTCATATGGCTTAAGACAGTTTAAGTTTATTCTACATACTAATATTTAAGGTATGTGTCGATAGGCTAATTTACGACATTTTTTGTAATGTTTCGAAAACTGATTAACGAAAAATAAACCACCAATTTATTTATGTAGATTACATACATTTTTTGTATCTTATAAGGCTCAAATATTTTACCGCTTCTAAACAAGTTTAATATTAATCTACTGATAGACTTTATGGCAGAAAATAATAAAATTAACAATCACTCTCATAAAAATACAGCAATTAAATGTAAACTGATCAAAAATGTGAAAATACGTGTTAAGTAATCAAATAGGTTTCTGCATTTTTCTAAGAGGTATATCATTTTATTTGACAGAAAATAAGAATTGCATGTTTGAAAGTGTATTGTATTTTACAACTCTGAACATGGAGAGCATGCCCCTTCGAGTACAAACTGTTGCAAAAAGTTTGCATGGTTATTTAAAGGGTAATTTTTCTCGGAAAGATGTGCAATTAAATCCATTAAATGTCAATATAACTATACAGCTGTAATCATACACACACCGGCGGGAGGGGGTAAAATGTGACCAAAATAAAACGATAGAGACAAAGGATTAATTTTATTTCATGGAAATTCCAGGCTACATATTACAACATAGTACTTGCTTCGATTAAGGTAATTATTATTATTTTTTTTTTAAAAGCTGAACTCCTACGTCAACGTTACCAAAGTCCTAAAAATTAGATTGTACCAAATGATTCGTAATTTTTCTTTAAATGTCTAATCAGTTTTTATTGTATGTACTAATATATATTTTCAAGACAATTAATAGTAGAAAAGAAAAATAACGAAAGACTTTATCTCATTATAATAGCTTCTGACGCGTTCTAAAGAAAATCTTATACTCTACTCATATAACAGTATACCTGTTTAATGGGCTACTCTTTTTGAATATAGAATAGGCCAAAATTCGTTGTTCGCGTTGCATTGCGAATTCCGCTCTTTAAATAATTAAGAAAGCATCAACGCGCAAGGAAAATTATTTCCATTCCCCCCTGTATTGTATACGCGCCAGAAGTAGTTCGAAGCTCGATGTATAATGCATTCAATGTATATATATATGGGCGAGCGAATGATTTTACAATAGTCGACACGCGCATCCCACAGATATTCCACGTGCCCATTTGCGCGAAATGGGAATATATATATATATATATATATATATATATATAGTTGTATTTTCAAGGTATGCCATATCTCAAGAAAACATATCAGACACAGATACTATAATACAAGTTAACTGCCAGCCGGCTTTTTCAATAATTGCAGTATGTAGACGTTTTTCACGATTAATTGCACGAAAGTATCCGCTTAAAATTTTCGAAAATCCGAATCTCCTTCGATGATGTGAATGGAGAACCATCTATTTGATTTGTGACACGTCGAAATATGCGCATAAAGCACCTTCGATTCGTCGCGCCTCCGATGGGAATCACATTTTATCGAAAGATTTGGCCTCACGACATTTTGACCGCACTCAAAAAGAAGTCGTTGCAAAGCCTAGAGAAAATATATGTATATATAGTTAATGCATCCATTGCAAGAAAATAGTACGGCACAGCGCGCGAGTATATTTAAATTAGCAACCTTCCACTGTATTTGTATTGTACGCGTATTGTGCTCCTTTCCAGCTCGTTAAAATTATATACCTTCGGTGCTGTAAATTTGCATCGTTACTCTTCGATTTTTTTTATACAAGCTTAGATTTCATTGTAACTATGCATTAATATTCAATGGCTATATACGTATAGGAATTATTCTATAGTTGGCGGTTGAAAGAGCATAGCTTTTTATTCGTGTCACGGTTACAGAGTTATGTTACATACACGTATCAACGCACTGTCAAAATCACGACGCACGTCCAACTTATATTTCCTTCCGTGGCAGCTGGTACACTTTGAAGGCAATTTTTGGTCGCGCATTCCGATTTAGATTGAAACGTTGGATTTACTTCTCCGCACGCGCGCTTTTCTGCATCCGCACCCGGAGTATACAAAGTTAATCTCGTGACGGCACAAAGCGCGAGTCCAAAACATTGCCCGTCGGATTTCTGGCTGTTTCGTGCGGCTTTTCTTCCGACGCGCGGCGCCTTTGTATATACATATGGGCATATGGGGAAGCTCGGGGCGGCTGATTCGAAAATGTATACAACGCACCCCGAGAGGAAAATGGAAACTTTGATGCTACGTTATAAAGTAAGCGAAATCTTCCAGCCTTTATTTGGCTTTACTAAATTTAGTGGAATTCATTTGTATTTCGAAGCAGAACACGTTCAAATCTTGTTGTTTTATCAATAGAACCGTTAGATTTACGATCATATGATTTTTTCAACTAAATTGGCATCCCTATATAGTTAGTCATATTTAATATTATATAATGTCTCAATTGATTGTAATTAAAAAAATGCATTAAAGCCTCGTTCAAATTATAATACTAATTTTTGCTTTATTGAAAAATCAATTAAATAGTATTCGTATATATTAGTAATGCATTCGCTCAGTGGGTGATTGGAAATACTATTTATTTCAATTTCAAGTTATTATATTCAAGTTATATATTAAAATTTTCAAGTTTTCTTTGAATTTGAGCTGAAGCTACATATTTATAGCGTATGCATTAATTCCTATGAAATGATATATTTTTTATTTATTACCGATACACGAGTAAGATAGCCGATTTTAAATTACAAGTATTTCATTTGCTTTTTAGCTTTGCAAGTGTGATGGAACATCGGTTCTACTACTGATGAGTCCGATAGGTGACCACAGTACAAGACGCCCATAATTTATGTTATTACGAAGTCACAAAAAATTTTTTTCCAATAATTTTGGATATACTTCGGCAAATCAATATCCCGTCCTAGTCAGCATTAATTTATTTAAAAAAAAATTTATTTAAATTTCAACATCTCGATGGAACGAACATTATATTATAACTTCGTGTTACTCGACCAACGCACAAAGAGCAACGAGAAATAAAAAGACCCCCGGCCGATTTTAAAGGCAGCGCCCAGTGATGGCCGACGCCGTCCGTGTTCGTGATCTACGAGGTGAAAAGCGAGAAGCGTCCGCGTTCGGATGAGTTCGCGCCCCTGCCTTCGCGGGAATATATAATTGAGTTCCGTACGGTCCAGATAGGTTTGGACGCAGGCACAGTATTATGTGAAGAAAAGTAAGCCCGTATAATATATACCCAATACCGCTCGTAGCCGTGCGCTTGCTTAGCACTTCCTTTAAAACAGCTTGTGCGAGCAGCATGGAAAGGGGATTCTGCGCGCAGGTTATTTCACTCGACACACGCACACGCACGCGCACGCACATTCGCACACGCACATACACAGTGTTGGCGCTGGGCCTTGCTCAAGACGTACTTTTTTACGAAATTAAATCTCCCTGCAACAATAATACGTGCAGTTAGAATGAAATTATACTTTGCTCGTACTGTGCTCACTTATGCGGTGATTATCGTCGATGCCATGCGATTCCTGCTGACGAATAGATTTTCATAGAAAGCTAAAGCGACCTTTTACTAGGCTGTCGTAATTTGCATATTAACTGTTATAAAGTAACTTTCGGCCTGTATGTTCTGCGCTGTATCTTCGCTTATAATTTAACGCTTATGTCGTGCGACCGATATACTCATAATAACGTTTCATGCCTGAATTTCGTGCTGATTCGAACGTACTTTACCGCGGTTTGTTGGACAACTTATAATAACGGATAAGTTTGTCGAAATGGCCTAGGTTCGCAATAAATTATAGACGCCGTTTAAAGAGTCATTAGATATACTTATTTTCTTGCCTAATTAAATCACGTTATGAGAACAAATCGACATAATTACGAATTGAATGTCTAAAAAAAATAGTGAAATCGTGTGCGCGCACTGCTCGATCGTAAATCTTTCTTTTTGCTGTTCATAAGTACCATCAGGAAGTTCGCGAACAAAATAAAGTATATCAATTTATATATATATATATATATATACTAATGATTTCATCGCGGCAAAAACGGTCTGTACGTTAGGACATAAATCTAACTTTGAAAAGAATGCAAAAAGCAATTCTGGATATGAGCTGTTATTTTTTATTTATCCAAGCGTTTGTACTTTTTATATACATTAACATTTATACAATTATTATCTTTGTAAATTTGCTAATCCCTGCATAATGTCTTGGCTCCGTCTTACAAAATAATTTAGCCTAAATGTTACTAATTCAAATAGTACTGACATTTTATTATTAATTAAATTGAAACATTAAATATTGACGTTAATTTTAAGTTTAAATATTAAGTGAAGCTGATTCATTAAATTGTTTTTAAGACATTACAGTTTTAATTTTAAGTTTCTAGAGAATACTTTGTAATAAATACTAGATTATATTACGTATAGAGTAAAATCGATTCTTGAATCACATATGAAATCTCGAAGGTTCAGACGTTTTGATAAATTTGAGAACTGTACTGGTTAAAATATATGTTCTAAAGAAAATTAAATGATATGGATTCTTCGAAAATAAGATGCAATTTCTTTTAGACTAATTTAGTTTAGACTTATTTACTTTCTTAATAAATTAAATGTATGAGATTTAAAAGTTATGTAATATTAAATCATAGATTTATGTCGAAATTTGAAACACATGTAAAGAAATAAGCGAATGATATTAAACTTATTTATGTTAGCGAGCGACGTTGTGTTTATAGTTTAAGAAAAAATGTATACAATTGACTCGGGTGCGAGATTACCTCGGACAAAAGCGGCTGCGAGATAAATAATTTCATGATACGTTAAATGAAAGGAAATTTTTAGTTGTAAAGCAAAGGCAAGAAAAGAGGGATTTGAAATGTTTAAATTTAAGAAAAATTCTATATTTCGAAGCGACTATAAAAATAGAAGTCGATGAAAAAGGCGCCTAAAAATCGCGAGCAGACTCTCGTTATAGGCCAAACTACGTGTACAAATAAGGTATACACATCGATCCGTGCCGTGACGGGAAAACCGAAGATTTTCTCGTAAAATAGCTTATATACGATTTCACAAATAGGTGGCCGAATACTTGCTATTGAGAAAATCTTGAGGTTTTCAAAAGAGGTTAAATGGTTATGCTTCCTAAAAGCATTGATCCGTGCTGTGACGGGAGCTTCCCAATATTTTCATTAAAAAAGCTATTCTACGGACTTATATGGAGATAGGTCGTATTCTAGCTTTGAGAAAATATTGGGAAGTTCGAAATCAGGGGACGTGTATGGTTGGCCACCTCGGGCTCTCCATCCGTCCGGCTGCGCGAAGAGTTTGGGCTGCGATCGGCGCGAGTGAGGCTTATCGCTTGTAATTGGACTCCTTTTTGAGGGGAGTAAAGAGTCTATAAAATAGCGCCGTAAGAGCGTTTGAGTCATTATTTTTTCTCGTCTTTGCTACGGTACGCATCGATTTGTATTTCTATTTTATATATTAAACATTGTTTTATTGGAACTTTTGTTGTTGTTTTGATTTAATTATAATAAATCCCAGCATTTGTTTTATTTGTAACACTAAATTTAAAGTACCCCATTTACGCAAGGTCCTATCTGTGGAGCGGAAAAGTCTAGAACCAAATGCAGTGGGAGATATAGCGACTAGAAAATAGCTTTCTGGAGTGGTTGCTCTTATGCATTGCCGTTACTACTAAACTATTTTTATTGTTTAATAAAATATTGAAAAATTGTAAGAAATACGCATAAGAAAAAGCATGAAAACATTTATCGTGCGCAAACTGAGTTTTCATCTACCGTTACGTATATAATTTGTAATTAACGTAAATTTGTACTATAAATTTGCATTTACCTATACAAATTGATATATAAAACTAAAAATTATAACTATAAAATTAGACAAACCTATTGTTCTCCAATCTTCTTATACATAAAGTTTGCGCCTTTAAAAATGTACTCTCCTATATCGACCAACGACTTCTGCTCATTAACATAAAATACAGACTCGAGATTTCATGCGCGTACTGGCACCTAGGCGCCCCCTAGCGAGCGTCCCGTATCCCGCAGTCCCCGGTTTACGATATATGGGACTTGTTAAAAATCAGGCCGAGAGCGAGCGATCCACGCCGCGCCGTCGATTATACCCGCGCACCGGGATACCGCTGAATGGCAAATAACTAGAGCGCGCGCGGTGGTTCTTCTTCCCTCGTAAATCGATCGTCCACCGTAGTCGACCACATTTGCCCGTTCCTCCATGCCGGACGGGTGCGATTTTAATAGGATACAGTGCGCCAAGGCTTCGGGATTCGGATCGAGAATGCGAGTGAGACGGGGCGAGGAGGATAGATTCGGGATACTTTTCGGCAAATGTGTCGTTAGACTTTGAGCTTTAATTGCCTATGCGTACACACACGCGCGCGCACACACACGCACTCACACATATATGCAGGGAAATTTAAATAAGTCCCGAAATAATACAAACACCTTCGGTGAGAAAAATACTTTTCGATTTTCAACCGGGGCGAGAAGATGCCGATGAAGGTAATTTACACGGGCACGAATTTTATTTATTTATTGATTTACGAGCCAGGCAAAGGGCGTTCTGTTCTGGTCTTTAGAGATTTATTGATCGTGAATGGAAATATTGCCTCTACGTGTACTTATCGAAATGAAAAGAAGAAAAATAGCGGAGGCACGCGTTCTTTCAAGCTCTAAGCTGTACGCTTGTAAGGATGTACCGTAAATAATTTTTTTTTCACGGTTGGTAAAAAAACTAATATTATAATGGATTTTGCAAGTAAAACTCGAAGGTCGTATTTTAAGTTTTATCATTATATATATTTACATGTTAAAAAATGTCCGTGCAGCATACCCATAAATATAAAACTAATCCGACGTTCCACAATTGAAAACCACAAAGTTAATGTATATTGTAATTTATATTTACATTTCTTTTTTATTATTACATTCTTCCTATTTCAATATATGGTTGGTATGCTACGTATTTGCATAAAATAAAAAGATTCGTAGTTTTATCATCAGCTTTAAAATGGATCACTCGTCAAAATTTCACGCTGCATATTACACCATGACACCATCAATTGAATGCGAAACATCACAATTACGCGCGCCTCGCCGTCAAAACAGATATAAGACGAAATCTCATCAAACGTAATATATTGTATTTGTCCGTAAAGATTCTTCTTAAGTAATTGGCGCTCAAGTTAATTGATCGCGATAATCCATCGTTTTAAAGCTTAACAAGCTGTAGTTACACTACTCCTTCGGATATTTTACAACAGCGCCATCTTTTGAGTTACGATCTATGGGAAGCTTTTTTAATTAACCCATAAAGACAAGTCTAATGAACCCACATTCAAAATTAAACAGCTCGAGGTTCGCTAGATAGACGAATTTTAGACCACGGCAAAGGTATTAGCGTTTGCATACAACAAAAAGTTCAAACATTATTCCTTAAATTTAGCGTGTGTTATGTAACGGGGGCTATAGTAAATTTCGACTCGATAATGCTCGATCATTAAACAAGCATCGGGTCCATAAAGTTGATCAACCCTCAAAAGAGCTTTCGAAAAGAGCTTTTGTAACGATATATGAGAAATCATTGGAGCATGTATGAAACAAAAATGTTTTCATCAAGCTTTGACTAAAACACCAGACATTACGTATTAAATTCATTTTTTATTACTTCAAACGATATGGTAGATTTAGAAGTATCGTAAATTTTGAGGTCTATACTAAGTTGCTTAAAATTTTTTCGAAATAGTTCTCATTAAATATAAGGGTCGAGTAGGTTAAAATTTGAAGCAAGAACTTCTTGACGATTGAACAACGAGAACGTTTGAAATGTTTGAACAGCTAGAATGTTTTCGATATCATCGATCGCGTTATGAATTGGATAAAAGTGTCAGCCTTAGTTCAATTGATGCCGATTCATGAAACTGCCAAATGTACATAATAGAGTTAAATGCTTCTTATTAAGACGACAAGGTCCAAGCCAAATCGGTTCGATCTCATTGAAATCGGAAATTTCGGTTAATTTCATTTATACAAGAAGGAAAACAGCTCGCAATCGAGGGCCTTCGTGCAGAAGTCGGTGGTCTTTGGTTTCCGTTCGATAAACCATATAGGCAATGGCCAATCATTTTAAAAAAAAAAACCTCTTCTTCGCGATTTTAACTTTTACAGCCTCCCTCTGACTGTATATACAACGAAGCTGACTCGGCAGCCGGGGCGCATGTATATATATATATCGAGTACGCACCAGCTCGGATAGTTGCTGCCGCGGCGAGCTCGCCTGTGATGCGTATGGCGCGGGCGTGCGGAAATTTATCGCGGCGGCTGCTGGGAGTGAGCTTGCGGGCTTCGCGAAGCCGTCGTTGCCGGTCGCTGCATAATGAGTATCGGAGGGAAGAGACAGCCCGGAGATATGTTACCCCCGCGCACGTCTATATATATATATATATATATATATATATATATATATATATATATATGCCTTGTCGCGCATCGTTTTGCAAAAGAGAGAAAGAAAGAGAGAGAGAGAGAGAGAGAGAGAGAGAGAGAGAGAGAGAGAGAGAGAGGCTCGCGAGTGACGGCCTCTCGGCATTGTATGCAGATGCGCTTTATACCCCAGCGGCGGGATTGTCGTTCCAGAAAGACTATCGCCGCCACAATTTACAAGCGATAGACCCGTGTCTTACACGAGCGAGCACGAACGAGCGCGCGGGGTGGCGGACGGGCGGGAGGAGGGGCGCGTGTATACGCGCAGGAGATTGCATCAGCGAGAATTCCGCGGCGTGGGTTTTTATGGGCGCGCGGCGGCAGCACGCATCCTGAGCGGCGGGTGGGGGGGGGGTGTGGACACGACGCGGCAGGTCTCGGGCTAATTGCGTTTGCGCCGCCGCACAGGTGCTGCATTTTACGCGCGAGCCGACTACGCGCGCACGCACGCGTGATTCGAGCGTCGGGTGGATCTTGTGACGAGACGGATCTTGGTGGTTCTTTAAATCCACTCGCTCGCGGCCGGCCAGCACGCGGCCGATGGCTGAAATATGGGTCTGACGCGATTTTCTGCAAAGATCGCACGGGTATAGATACAAACGTCTGCGATACGTCAAAGTACAGGAATGTGTACGTCTCAAAGTCATGTGGCCCATTTATGACGAATAACTAGTCGAATGACCTAAATACTGATTCATCGAAGCGTTGTTTTTTAATGACGTACTTATATATATATATGTGAAAAGATCGTTGTATTTTAAATTTCAACTATAATAATCAATGAATTAGGATTATTTTTTATTATAATTCATTTTTGCGTTTAATTTAAATATTTAATATTAATTTAATATTATTTTATACAATTTACATGTATGAAAACATATTTGTAAATTCGGTTTTAGTATGTTGGTATCTTTTTCGATTCAAAATATTGCACTATAAAACAAGAGCGTAAATATTTTTGGCAGTAAAACTAACGCTTTTCTATTTATAATAAATTGAACTTTATATTTAAATTGTATTTAAATATAAAAAATTAATAATAAAACTATTAGGCTCACAGATACTTGCAGCTGAAAACATTCGATAACAAATAATTAAGCTTTGAAATTTCAATCAGTTAATAAATAAAGATTTATTTATACGAATTGGAAATTTGTATAATTTCACGAAATTTATTTTTCACCTATCTTACTAAGTACCATATATATAATGCCACCTGAATGATCTTCAAAGTTGAAAATATTCGATTAGCGATTGGTTCAACTCAATATAGAGAGAGATAGATATAATAGATATAATAGATATAATTTATATAATAGACAAACAGAATAGGTAATAAAAAATTATTGTACTATATTACTATATTTCAAGAACAATTCGTTGCCTTCTTTAAGTACTAAAAATTTAATTATCAAAATTTTTTGGTATGTGCTTTAATAAGATCTCAGTGACTAGTTGAAACATAACATAATAATTATAATCGTTTTTTGGGCTCATTATCATCGATAACGAGCTTTACATTTATTAAACGGTATGTATAGTTAAGTATAAGTAAATATATATGTATTTTATCTTAATTATAAAAACAAGTATGCGTATACCTTTTGGATATAAAAAATTCATGGTTTATGACATTTTTATATGTTAACATTATGATTATATATGAGTTGGTTAACATGTGGTTTCCTAGATAAATAAAAATATTTTACTATCTAGCCCCTTGTGTATTTATTTAAAATTTATTTTCAGTATTCTATATATACAGAAATAAATTGCTGTGAGATTACATCTTTTCATGGAATTATAATAAATTTAACATTATGATTTTTTTTCATTTTATTAATTAAATCAAACCCCTACCTTGATTTAAAACTGTAGAAAGCTATTATATAAATATGTTTAATTATGTCGCTGACATTTTCACCAATGTCAAACTTAACTTTGGCACAGATAATCTGTGCTCAGAAAAATTAATTAATGAGAGCAATATAAAAATAGAAAATATGAAATTACAAAAAAGTTCGATGCAGACCTTAGAAACTTTTTCAAGCCAATTTATTACACTATGTATAATTATATAAAATATCTTCTGAAAATAGACTTTACAATTCCAATTTGGGAAAGGCGGAGGAACGCGCATTAACACCGCCGATCATTTCTCATTATCATCAAACGCGGTCTCGACTATACATATATATAAAACACTTTTCTCTGTAGAATAAATCGTTGTACAAGGAAGTGCCGAGAGACGCGGCGGCGTGCGGCAACGCGAGGGGGCAAATTGACGACGCCAGTATGCACAGCCACGATGCAGAGTTGTATACGCGTATATAGCGAAAATCACGGCGAAGATCAATTACCCGCGGGCGTGGCGTATGCGCGCAGGCCGCAAGCACGACTTGCTCGTTTTTACTTTTATTTCCTCCTACCGCACGCACGCGTATACACTACACCAATAATATACTGGACGCCTTGTGTTTTATGGAAGCGCTGAACTGGCTCTACTTATAGCGACTTATGCTAATAACGGGCCCGACGCGATTACGATTAAGAATTATCGCAAGCAAACGAGGGCCAGAGAACGAGGGCTGCTGCTCTGAATTTTGGTTTTTACTTCTATAATACATTGTCGATCTTTTTTAGATTCTTTCGTTACATATTACGTTGATACAGTAGTTTATTGATTCTTGTATAAAACGAAAATGGTTTCTTAAAAAATATTCAATGAATAAAAACTAAGATATGTAGATGGAACATTATCCTTTTTAATCAGAAATTATTAGAAATTTTCTCCATTTACTGCAATTTTTTTTAATAAATTTTATTTTAAGATATATATCCAGTATAATCATTACGAGGAGAATAGGTTATCTTTGAAGAGGCGTAAATTGCAATTGTATAACGTACTTCATGAAAAAAACATACTACAGCTTTACAAACTGTATAATATTGTTTTATCTCCTATTTTTAAAAGTTAATAATAAAATCCAAAGAATTTTGACAGAAGAAATTTTTTTATGTTTATCCATAGTTGGGCATTGGAATTTGTAAATGTCTCCGTAAATTACCTTGTAATCAGCTCTTTGAAATGTAAAGGTAAAACTTAAAGCATTGCACATAAATACGCATATAAAGCTAAGTTTTTATTGCATTTTTAAATGCAAAAATATTCAGCTTATAGATATGCCTAACAAATGGACCCAATTTAAAGCTTATCGTATAGAAACACAATCGTTATTTTAATGGCGAGATCTTGTCAGAGAAGTTATTTATAGAAGGGATGTTCCCTATTCGAAATTTGTTACATATTTTACGTGCTACCGTTGCTTTCATTTTCCCGTCCTGGTAGAGCTTTTCTCGTTGCGACAGCCCCGGGCATAATTCACGAACTTCAATTCCTTGTAAATTTTTTTGTGCGTGTAATATTATTTCATACCATTTAAACTTCCCCCTGTATTAATAAATTTATATTTGTTACAAATTCCATTGTGCACCCGCGTTTTCTCGACGCAGAATCCCTAATGCTGCCGCCAACAGCACAAAAAGGCAAGGCCAACCAAAGACCGTTATTTTTGTGTTATAAAAGTATGAAAAGCCAAATAAAATCGTTGTTGAAGCGCAAAGCGCAGTCTAATTAGTATACGTTCTACATCAAGAATGTCTTCATATATTCTGGGACCGCATTTATTCGAAACCTAGTCATACCGTGATTCCTAACGTAGCCTCGAGGATTGGCGGATTTACGAGAGAGCGACGGCTAAATAGACCTAGGCCGTGCACAGCAAGTGAATTACATGCTCAGTGAATAATCATATTCAGGACATAGCTTTGGAAGGCAACCCTCTCCACGGAGAACAGTACACTTATCGAGATGAGTGCTTCACAGAGCCGGCTTTACAGAAAATTATCTCTTTGACGTAGAGTTAGTTGAAGGAAAAATTCGTTCTAGGGACCTCCAAAAACATTAAAACAGTATTTCTCTATGTGTCTACTAAACAGGCGTACTGGTGAGTTACATTATACTAGATACGCTGATCAACTGACTTTGTCACATACTAAGTAATACAGTTGTAACATTTGCCTAGTGCTGAACATTCTTATTACACCGACTTAATATTAAAAACTGGTTGCTGTATGGATGATATGTTTATAACGTATAAATTATTCCTGGCAATCTTAATGATTACTCTGCAGCAAGCATTTCACTGGGTTGATTACTACCACAGTAGAATTCTGAATAAATCCTAGTGAGGTTGCTGTAGTAATTTTCATAAGGAGATATACAAATATAAACATTTCTGTTAAAGTTAACTATCTGAGTATAATCTTGGTTGGTAAATTGAAGTTAAGACATCATCTGCAGAGGCAGAACCTGCGAAGTTTAATCAGCGGCAATGATCTTTATTTGCAAAGTTATCGTTAGGTTAAGATTGATACGTAGTACAGGTACGCTGACTAAATGTGGAGTTGCATACCGCCAAGAAAAGTTGAAAACGCTGAGTAGGTTCGAAAAAAAGACATTATTTGAGCTAATATGACCATGCCTATTATAAGTTCACTGATGGTGCTCTGAATGGAAGCTCTGGGGAGTGTAACTAAGGCAAATATTACCGAAAAATTTAAATGCCGCGCATTAGGAGCGGAAAAATAAAAAATACTCAACTGCTAATAACCTGTGTGACAGAGAAAATTTTCAGATGCACAGGGATAAATTCATGCGCATGTTTGTGTTTGACAAGAATGGGGTTAATGCATTTTAGAGAATTAGAAAAATAATTCTTCTTCGTGTTGAATAAAGAACGTTCGAATAATTTACAATCTTTTACGACTGATTCACTGTTGTCTGATTTTACCGTAGACAATTTTGCTTCCGCTGTATTTTTTTTATGCAATTCCTTGTTTTTATATGTAAACAGATTGTTAATTACTACCAAATCAAACAACATATTACACCAAACTATATAAAATTACTTAATGTAAATTATCAATAAGGTGTTTAAACTGTCCCATTAATTACCCGATATTCTTTGCGCAAGTTGTCCAAAAGAAATGAGATTCTAATAAAGGACCTTCATATACCTTACAAGTCATAAATTGCTCTCCGATACTCTGACAAATAACTTGTAAGCACTACTGTAAATCGATGAAGATTTTCATTTTGGTCATCTGCTTTAAAGGCCATTAATTAAAAAGGTCTTCATTTGCATTAGTAGAGTTACAATTTATACAGGAATCTCTTTCGTGACTAATTGCTCATTTTGTGATCTGTATTTTAATTTTGCGTAATGAAACATAATATAAAGGTATTAACATTTTTTTCTTCAAGATTTTGAATAATACAAGGGCCTATTCATTATATGAATAAATTAGAATAACTTAAAATTATTTGTTTATGTTTTCAGGATCATGTAAAAAAATCTTATGAAATAATTAAAATCATCTCTCTAAAATCATTTCAAGTCATTTGAATTTAGTTAAATTATGTAAGGAATTCAAGTTTCTAAGGTATTCAAATTGGTTTTGAAAGCACTTTGAAATGATACAAATTCCGAAAATTATTTTAATATTTATTCTTCATGTGAATAACTGCTCCAGATAATGAATATTGAATCTCTGGATGAATGTACGTACATTTTCTTATTTTATTTAAAATTTTTTTAAATTTTTATGTTCTCCACTATTCAATATCATATAAACTACGCTATAACAATATAAATCCTGTTCAGATTTATAACTGAAATAATCAAAATTGCGGTAGAACGGCAAATTAAGCAAGTGCTGTCTTTGAAAATAATTTTTTTGTGCTATACAATTTTGACAAAACTCTCATACACAAGTAAGAATAGCCGTTACTAATACCATCTACGCAGGAGGCTTTGTTCAGAAGTGAACCTTCAAGATTTACGTCTAGTCGGGAAGCAATCTTACCTTCGTATATTTAGATCCAAGACGGATGCAAAATTCAGCCTATAAATCAGAGATGACATCCCATGTTAATTCGTTGGCCGAAGAGAATTAAGAATTGCAAAACGTGGCAATCGCGTTGAGGACGGAGTGACAAGAAAAAGAAGCCTGCAGAAAACGAAAGTTTTCAAAGAAAACCGCTGCGTATACAGCGCGACATTTAAAATATTTTTGTGAAAAATAAATATTCACGCGATAAATAATCTCTTAATGACATTTATTTTAAAAAAAATGTTTAGACACTGTTGGCAAAGCAACTCAAATTATGTCATGTTTTAGGAAATACTGGATGTTTAAGGTAAAACTAATTTATCAATCATTCAAATGAGTAATTTTTCAAATACATTTAGGCAATACAAACTTAAAATTTATTTTCATCATTTTAGATATTCGTTTACATGTAAAGATTTATATTTATATTTTTCTCTGAATTATCATCTACAGCTAAATATTGAAAAATAAAAAATAAAGGTTGTCTTTATAAGGACGAATATATATGGAAAATTTAATGTCTAATTTAAGTTACAGTTACAACGTTTCGTCAACAGCACAATTTTATGTTGAATATATGAATTGTCTGTAAGGATACTATTACATATAAACATATATGGTATTTGCACATATCCATGTAAATCTATATATTCATCAGATTTTCGAATGATCTGAGTTCAAATCCTACTGTTCACTATACTAATTCGGACAATTAAAAAGCACTTTTGGCTGATCGTTATTTACAATCACATTAAAAAGCTTCATCGTTAATCATTACTGATATCATATTAGAAGTGAATAATAGCTAGATGATGCAACCATTTTTAAAATGCATTACAACTTCGTAATGATCCCTTCATGAAAAAGAATTCTTATAAAGAAATTATAGGTACAAAGATATATATATATATATATATATATATATATATATATATATATTGTTCTAATGAATAGAATATAAAAATGTTTACTGTATAATTGTACAATAAACTATTTTTATTCTATATTCACAGGAACAGAGGAACAGTAGAGGTAAATGATTTCAAGAGTTTCTATGATTTTAAGCTTATTCCAAATCAAATTTAAATCGCTTTAAAATCTCTTGAAGTGTTTTAATTTTTTTACATGATATTGAATGATGTTAAACGATTTTCATATGATTTAAAAATAATTTTGAGTGATTTCAAGTATTTTTTGTACGATTGTTTTTTATGACTCTTTTGCTCGATATAATTAAGATGTGTTTAACGATCTCATGTATCTCCAATTCTTTTTATAATTTTCTTAGTTCTCTGAATAAGTTACTCCATAATTATTGCTATACTTGAAAAGGACTAATTTATAGATAGTATTCCACAAAATATGTTTTTCTGATTTAATATATATTGATACACATATTACACTGATTCTTATTCTCAATATTGCTTGGCAAGATTAATTGGAAGATGAATTTTCATGAGTCGTTATAATATTCTAATTTTCTTGCTATTTTTATAAGCATATACAAGCACATTTAAAAAGATATATCTGCCCCTTTTGTCTTACAATTAGTAAATAAAGCGTCTCGTTTTTACGAGACAAATCGTTTATTAATTTGCAGCGATGAGTTTCACAGTCGTTCTCCTCAATTTTTCTAATATTCCTCTAAAAAGCGATTATCCTAAGCTCGCACGTAATTTCTCTCTCTCTCTCTCTCACTCTCGATATATCTCTCCAACGCCGCATATCCTTCTACACTTGGGATCCTCATCGCGTCACAGCTCGCGCTGGCTATATATAGTGCATGCGCCCATCGACCGCAGACGGCTTTAACCGAGCCAAACCGAGCGAAAGATAGGACGGTAATTGCTCGCGATTACACTTGTCGCGACCGAAATAAACAGGCGCGTCGGGATGGGTAAGCGGGGTGGGGGCATTGTACCGAGTTTATATTATTATATATAGAAGGAATGCACGGCGCGTCGCGAGCTCTGGGTCAGCAGTTGCTCCAGACGGGCACGTCTAATTACGGGGTTATTCAATATATTATACTTTATACGATGTGCGCGGTTTTATAGTAGTCTGTCTGCTCCGCGGCGGCGGAGTGTCTATATACATACATACATACATACATACATACATACATACATACATACATACATACATACATACATACATACATACATACATACATACATACATACATACATACATACATACATACATACATACATACATACATACATACATACATACATACATACATACATACATACATACATACATACATACATACATACATACATACATACATACATACATACTATATACATGTGTGTGTGTGTGTATGTATGTTTATATATGAACATGTATACGGTGACATTTATACCCACTGGCTTTTTGAGACGTTTACCGCGACGGAGGAGGCGTTTCCTTTCTTTTACGCGCCAACTCTGTGAACGTTCCTTCTCCCATATTTGCGTATACGATTTTCTTTTATCTTCTTTCCGGCAATACTTTTATTGCGCCTCGGTATATACACTTTCTTCCTGCTGACGCGAACGAGAGGAAGTATTTAACAAATGTTTCGAGAAAACGTAACCTTTCTGCAAAACAGAAGACAAATAAAATTTATTTAAATTATTCTAATTTATTTACACTATTTTCAAATACATACTAATGCAATTTGAAATTGATCGCACGTTTTAAATTAGTTAAAAATCTAGATATATTTCAGTTTCTTCTAAATACGTGTTCTTCTATATTATACAATCAATTTAAAACTCTTACTAACAGAATTTGCTTAATGTATAAACTTTACGGTTGAAGCACATTGTAATAATATTATATTTTGTAATGTATAATTAACAAATACAATTGATCACAAAAACATGTCTCTAAAACATATATTTGTCTATAATAATGAAACAATTTCATTTACAAATTTAATTTGCATAATAAATTTCATTTACGATTGGTTCGTTAAACGCAGTAAATTATTAGCAATTTTTTGTAATAGAGATATCAAGAAAGAAATGAAAAATTAAAGGAGAAATTTGAATTAGCTCCGGTTTTCCACGATCACACACCGTGAAAAGAAGACGGTCTCTCTCTCTCTCTCATCTCTCTCTCTCTCTCTCTCTCTCTCTCTCTCTTCTATATATATATATATATATATATATATATATATATATATATATATATATATGAGATTCATAACGTGCGCTCAGTCTCGTTTGCCAAAAATAACAGCGGGAAATTTCGAAGCCGCGGAATAAGTACTCAAGCGATGTTTATAGACGTGCTCTCCACATCTTCACACGAGTGCATATGCAATCAAGAAACAAAAGCGAACTGTAGAGAGAGCAAAGAGATAGAGAAATAGAGAGATAGCGAAAGAGAGAGAGAGAGAGAGAGAGAGAGAGAGAGAGAGAGAGAGAGAGAGAGAGAGGGAGAGAGAGAAATATCAGTTTCTCTCGCGGTCTCGCGGAAGTTGTGATGCAACACTCTATAACAGCGCTCTCGCTTGTCAAACATCGCAAATTTTGAAGACGCGAGAGTCACCCGGCGCCAAATAAAGGGAGGAAACGCGAATGGGCGAGTTTTCGCGCTCGGCCTATATAACTTGTCTAACACTCTGACACTCTGCCCCCTCCCCCGTATATAACATATAGCTTCGAAATGTTTTTGATACACCGAAATCTAAGTCACGACTAATATATATATATATATATAAAAGACGTTTCGATTGAGTTACGAGCTAAAATCCGTGCTAATGTTCCTTCTCGTTCATCGAGCGATATTTCGGTTCTCTAAATATATATATATATATATATATATATATATATATATATATATATATATATATATATATATATGATATGTATAGATGTGACAATGCGGAAGAAAAAGGGAATTTTGAGCTCCGGGTCCTTATTATCCGCGTATGATGCAAGGACTGGTGTATAATAGAAAGAGAAAAGCTCGCGATATAAAGCAATGATTCATTCGTACAATAGCCAGAGATTCACGACGCTTTAAGTGTTATATCAATTCGTGACTGAAATTCATGAAAGGCCCGAATAGCTAAAATGAAAATATTAGATCGAGAGTGAAAGCGACCGAGATCATATTTATATACACGTATGTGCATTCGCGTGAAAAAATTTTATTACCAAATGCACACTTGGTTCACGACTGGCGCGCATAGCGAGTGTATTATATAGCAAACGATTACAGGGATCCAAGCTCTACTTTAAATAATGTACCTGTATAGATTTCCATATATGGGGTACGAGCACACTGTTAAATCTGTTTAGACGACTCGCGAATTTCTATAGGAGTTGAGGAGCGCCTGCGTCTTGTTATTTAAACCGCGCCATCATCAATTAGCTTACTTAGACAAGCCTCTAATTTAATTAGTCGCCTGACAACGCGAATCTTACCGTTAAGCCGTAACTTTTGCTCGAATTATAGAATACCGTCAAATTGTTTCCATTCTTAGTCGAGTCGAGCTATTTGTTTTATTTGTTTAAGATAAAAATACACCTTTTCTGCAGAAATTATCAAATATTATATTGAAATCTTATATTGAAATATACATGAAATTGAAGTTCGCTCATATGGCACTTTACATAAAGCTAAGTATAGGTGTATTTACTTTTATACAAACATTATTTGTAAAAAAGCCAGTAACTGTATAGAACAAAGGAGTAGGTAGAAATAGAAAATCTTGCAATGTTTTGTATTGCAGTCGTTTAGGTGTTAATTAAAAATAAAGTAAGAAATAATTTACAATTTATATATATTCCTCTAGAAATATTTTGAAAAACTAATAAGCTTTCATATATTATATATCTAAATATACAACAACATTTAGGTATGAAAAAAGATAAGACACTGAAGTAGTATATCTTTTCCATTTTTTACAATTGACCAATATTTTTTCTGTGTAACAATGTTCGGTTATCTGTTACCTTTTCTTATATTATTTAGGCAAAAAATTTACAATTCCAATACAAATATTAGATTATCGCTTCGAATTATTAATATACCTATCGGTTTTGACCTTGTTTTAAGAAATATAATGTTAATAAAAATTAAAAATTAAAAATAAAAATAAAATATATGTTTAATAAAATTCACTATTTCAGTTTTCAGTAATGTATTATAAATTCTACAATAGCGATTTTTTTATTCGTGCAAAATTGATAATAATTGAATGACGCAAAAATAGCTGCAATTTGTTGAACCATCGGCAATAAAATTTGTCACCTGATATATTTACAATACAAAGTAGTATTGTTTATGTTCGTGGCATTGAAGAATTAAATATAGATAATATATAGCTATAAATGTAAGAATAAGCATAAATTATAATTATACTGAACAAATACTAATATTTTATTCAATATGTTTCGACGTGATTGCTCTTCATTTCGTAAACAGAGCTATAGCGTATACTTGAATTTTAAGTTTGTTCCCGAAGAGAGAAATTTTATTTTGTTCAGCAATACGTTAAACGATTCGGTTGCATTTGCGCGGACATTTACTATTTTCCAGTGCGCTGCAAAGCGGAGTTACGGTTACGAGGGGGTGGGGATGAACGCGCAGCAATGCTTGCATATATATATATATATATATATATATATATATATATATATATATATGTATGTATGTATATATACGTATGTATGTATGTATTTACCAGAATCTTGAAAATACGAGCGGAGCATAAAACACAATCGTTGATTTAAAATCCAGCGCGAACGTCGAGCACCCGATAAATAATAGACGTTTTATTTTCTATTAAAGCGCGCGGATGCGACGGGCCGAGGCCGTTTTACGACCGCGCTTATATACTTATGCTCCGAGGCGCGGCGTTCGGGCAGGGGAAAGAGACGAGAGACGCGCATCGGCAGCCGAGAGATCGCGCTCGCCGGACAGCGGCGGTCTAATTTAGAGAGCGGTAACTTTAGGGCACTTTTGCGATAACTAATGAAGCTCGCAAGGTAGCAAGTAGAAAACATGTTTGCTGCCAAAGAAGCCACGGTAAAACGAGTTTTTCATTTAAAGTCATTTTACGTGGCTCCGGAATTATTGTTCGACCTTTTGGGACAAGGTAAGGTGCTTGTCAACAACGATTTTTCAAATGCTAGCGTAATTTTACAGTCGAGCCAGTCAATATTGAATATTCTATATGGTAGTAGTTCAATGCCTCTAATAAAGAGTATATTTATTTTTCAAAAAATATAATATCATATTACATAATAAGTGCAAAGCAAAGATAAAATTAAAGAAAGCGAATAAATTAATATCGGAATCTGCACTATTATTTTTGATAAGAGAAATGAAACCTCTCCCGTATAAATTATAAAAAAAATCAATAGATTTACGTGTCTCTACGATTAAATATTTATCTTTGTATATATATATATATATATATATATATATATATATATATATATATATATATATATACCAGGTATCTCAGAATTAATTAATAGAATCATTATGTCGCACAATATTATTACCTATAATTATTGAAAAAATTTTCGTTATAAGCGAGATTATTTATAATATTTTACAGATCAAACATTATACATCTATTATATTTTATATGAAGATTAAACTTGAATTTTTATGTATGCTTTGTGAGCGAACGAAGAACTTTAATAAAATGGTGTTAAAAGTAGATATATATTTTATTATTAAAAACAAATATTTTGAAAAAAAATTTTTTTTAATTCCATTAAGCTTTCATTACTTTGTGAACTCATTTTAAATAAGAAAAATATATTTTCAGACGTATGACATTCATTTGTTTTTTAGACAATTAAGTGAAATTTGAAGACCTTTATTTTATAAGGTAATGCGAAAAAAATATTTTTATTAAAAAAAATTAAAGATACACATAAATAAACTAAGTAATAATTATTTTATCCATTTTTTCGTGAAACTTATCGATTTTCTAAAATTTTGTCAAGACTAGAAATATATTTTTATATAGACTCTAGAAATATATTTTTCTTATTGAAATTCACTTTAATAAGGTATCTCTATAGAATCATTTAATTAACTATTATTTTATAATAAATTAGAAAATATATGAAATTCTTTATTTCAATGCTATATATTAAACTTCCGCAATTATTTTAGACACCTTCGTTTTATCAAGTCCTTCATTTCTTGATGCATCAACGTACGTCTAAGATTAGATCATCTGTCATCTACTGACGAGTCCAGCAGGTGGCGTAGGGCGCAATATACAAAATAGATATTTCTCCGTTTATTTAAAGTGAATTCTATTTATCATGTTTATCTTTTTTTAATACAAATTTTTTTTTTGTACATATTCCCCAGAAACTAAAACTCTAGAAATTTGGCAAACAGCTGATATTCCACATTGCTTTTTGAAATTTCTCAAGTGCTACAAATATATATTTTTCATAAACAAGTATGATAGTGTATATAATTATTATCATTTTTATGAATATTGATTGTGAAAAAGTTTATCAATAATAATGTATTTTTTCATGAACAGAAAAGGTAATATTATACTGTATATTATACTCTTATAATGAATAAGAAACTGCTCCGACCTATTGCTGATTCTGATACTTAGTTCAGAAGAAACACTATAATTTTATATCTACTTATATTTTTATTGAATATCTAAAAATTGAAAAGGAAAACTAATAATCTTAAATAAGCAATGAAGATTGGCAAGAAAGTAATATAATGATATTAGAATAGAAAGTTCCTTATTAATATGGCCAAAACATTTTTCTCATATGATTCAAGACTTAACGTTTCTTCTCGAATAGAAACCGTTATAAGACTTTTACTTTTCAAAACGTTATCGTCATTCGCAAACTGTATCATCACCATCATGCTTGAAAATCAACCGAATGCCATATCTCATATACATATATGACAGGTTTCATAAAACATAGAAGTTAATGTTATATATATATATATACGCGCGTCGCTTATAACCTCCAGGCGATCGACACCCGGCATCGATATTCTCGGGCCTCTTTCGTTGCATATACTTCTTATGTACTCAACCGAGAGCTCATCCCGGCTAACCCAGTTCAAGCCTGAAAAGCCAAAGTCTCGCACATCGTTGATGATCGCCGTCTCCATACACACGCGACTAGTCGCGTCGACGCGTCCGTAAATCAGCGTATTTTCGTATCGCGGAAGCTTGCACCGCTTGTATTATGTATTTATAGGCCGACAATGCGGGCGCGCGGGAACGCACTCCAGCGAACAGTATATATATATATATATATATATATATATATAATAGAAGATGCGCATCCACGCCACATATCGGGCTTGCGCGCGCGCTCCTAAATCACCCGCGCGCATCGGGGGATTCTTTGACGCGCGGCCAAAACGCCACGAGTGCGCTGAGGGATTATCGCGGGTGGACGCGCGACGTCACACGGCGCGGCGCGAAACCGCCGCCCGTCGCGATGAACCGGGAATTTTCAATTTTGCTGATTTATGTTTTTTTTGGTTCTGTTATACATATACGCGTATGATCTTTCTGTCGTTAATATCATACTTGAGTCTTATGCACTTTTATGTTAACAAGAATTGTATCCTATAATTAGTCTCCAAAATTTTTGACCGAATGAGAATTTTCATCGCATCATTAGGCCAAGCGTAAATTGAAAAATAATAATAAAGGCGTTTCAGAAAAAGTATTACCGGTGCTAATAGATTTACTTTTACAGAGAGTATATAGAATAAAAATACAATGACTGAAATTCTGAATAACTTGACTGAATTAATTAATTAAATTATTCTATAATTAATGTTAAGCGTACATAATTAATTCAGTAGAAATAAAAAAAGTTATATAACATATTTTAGTATATTTTTGAGTTCAGAAACAATTTAGCAAAAATGTGCAGGAACGTGTACGTCGAATGTACTCTCCCAAAAAGTATTTTAATTTTGAAAAAACCAGCTTGTTTTTATGGAATAAAAAATTTATTTGAAAACTACAAAAATTCTTAGCATTTCTGCAATCTACTTCATTACGAATATTTTAATTTACAAATAAAAATCTTGTGGTGTCAAGAATACGGCTATTGAAAGGTGCTATTAAATGTTACACAGATATATTTTAATAGTAATGTTTACTTTATTACACATATGTGCATTTTTAAAAATTGTGAAAATGTGTGATTTCTTAAGTTGAAATGTTTGAGCGTTAGTTATAGGATTCGTAAAAAAGATTTGAACAAGACTCAGAAATAAAATTAAGAACAGAATTGTAAAAACCGAAATATTGAAAAATGTTATTTTGGTCGACCAGTCGTCGAATTTGCAAGAGCGTACGTCATCTCGTCGTTGCGCATACCACGAATATAGAGTTTGGATTTTGGATCTAGAACCGGAAATTCCTCTGGAAGACCGGAATTTCCGCCGGACTAAAGGATTGTCCGTATAAACCTCGCTCGCGTACATCGTAAAGTCTACTCGAATGTTTAACTTGTTAGTTCGAAAGCCATTTCAGACCGCAACGACTGGAGCAGTTGTTAGTAATCAGAGCGAGAAAAAAGTATCGATTCAATTTTGAGAGCCAAATTTCAATTTTTGTGACGCTATTAATTCTCAGTCAGCGAGATGTAATTTGAAACAGAGATAACCAATTTTCCGACGCGTATTAAATAAGTCTATATAATCTACACAATTTTTCTTAACTAACAGTTTGTAAATAATCCTGTAAAACATCAGTATTTCGATTTATCTTTGAGAGATGAATAAAACTGTGAGTAATATATGCTAAATTTCTTCTAAATAAATATTTCTCCAATAAATAACTTATAATAATTATTTTCCAATGTCAATAATAGTTTGTCAAACCGAATTTATATAATTTGTATCATTATAGATTTGCCTTGCTCCGTATTGTCAATATTATACATCATTTCTCAAACGACATTCAACTAATGTGTATTTTTCGTTGTGAAAATGCCAATTATGATTAATTACAAGTCTTAACTTTTAGACTTCATGATGCATTTATAATTACTAAAATTGTGTAAATTATGTTTTAATGGATGTAAATGATTTTAGTTTATAACCATCAAGAAAAACCCAAAAATACGTTACAAATTTACTTTACAAAAAACACGAAACATTTATTAATATAAAGTTATTCTGAGAATTTGAAACGAATCGACTAAAAAGAAATGGGAATTTTAATGTTTTATTCTTTGCATAATAGAATGGCGCTCCTACCGTGATATAAACTTCTTAGCTGCAGTAAAAAACTGATAGCATGACGTACAATTTCAAAGATACTGTATTTTATTATTTTAAATAAATTCTTACTTTTCGGATCTAACTGATGAAAGTATATAAATAAATACTTTCTCCAAATACTGGATGAGAAATTTAATCTTTTGTACAATGTAAATATCCCATTTTATCTGATATTTTTGTAATTTACATATGAATTAATTAAAATATTTTAGTTATATTAAAATAAAATTATAAGTATTTAATTTCTTTCATATCTTTGAAAATATTATCAAAACTATCATACAAATTGATATTGCGAAGTCTCACAATTCGACTATATTATAAATATCGTACAATGTTTCATTATGTTTTTCTTTTTGCAATTGCTCTAATTTTGAATTCAAATGAAGCAGGTAAGTAATATTAATCTTTGACTTACTTAATAATATATAATCTTCATAATAGAAAAATATAAAAAGGTATACTTTGTTCTTCCGATCACTTTTTGTTGCAACGAAACTACCAAATGAAAATAATAATGTTATACTCTACTGTAGAATTATCTCATATGTCAAAAATTGTACTTTATTATTATATATTTATTAAAGTCTATATATTGTAATGTCTTTAAAAATAAATAAAGTTGAACTATAATATATATAGTATATAGTCATGCTTTTGGGAATGATCGAAATATAGGTTGTTGCTGATTAATCACCGCCACATGGACCAAAGGTAGAAGTGAATAATGAAAAATAACGAAATTCGACATAGATCAAATACACCAAGGAAAATAACAGCAAACACAAGTTCACCTATACTTCGTATATACGACAGAGTTGGACGGTTTTAGGGAGCTAGGTCTGAGGGGGGAGGGGGGAGGGATCATCGGTGTGAGTCTATTTTTGTCCAAAAACTGATTTACAAATATCTTTTTAGCTGTATAACTCTCATGTTATTCACATATGTATTTTTGCAATTCCAAAAATTGACACAAGTACCGCTGTAATAATTTACATGTTCTTTGTTGACAAACACATAGTAGACCTCCGTGCTGGTTAGCACCGATATTTGGAAGCATAAATATAGCGAAGTTAAATAACATAAAAAAAATCCGAAAAAATTTCTTACAAACTGTCATCAAAGATGAAATCTGAATTTCATGGGAAAAAATTATAAAGATTTTTAAAAAATGAACTGAAATAATTTTTTATCGTAAAAAATAAACTTAACTAAAATTCTCTAAAGATTAAAAATAACTTAGTGGTCACATATTACTCAAAATGTGTTTATATTTTATAATCGGAATTTTTTGTTAATAATCAGAAATTGTATTAAATCGTTCTAGACTTGATCATATTTTATTATTCGATTCATCAAATAAATTAAAAGATTTTTGTACAGAAATTTCAATTGAAAAGAATTCCACTTTAATAAACATTGGGAAAAAAGAAAGGTTAATACCAATTTTAGTTTGATTTCATTATGAAGTACTACAATTCCAAGTTAAATATAGAAATTCTGTCCAATGAGCAACGTGATAGATATGAGATGATGAACGAGCATGATGAACTGTTATACTACACTCATTAATGATGGACAATTATTGATTTGTTTACAAAAATTCGTTTAAAACTATGTAAAGTTTGAATCTATAAAATCGATTAATCATATTCATTTAATCGATATTTTCTCTGTTTTTTATTATTTACACTGTAGCTTTGAATACGGAAGAAATTATCGGTGGCTATCCAGCGTATCCACCTAATCATAAATATAATGCAGCAATAATGGGACAGTATAGTTACAATAATATGCGTTACTTAATATGCAATGGGGCCATCATTGGAGATTTTTTTGTATTGACTGCTCGTTCATGTTTATATCAAAGAAAACAAGAGATTTTGAAGAACATATCGTTTTTTGTTCTTGTTGGTACGATCCATTTGAATGACTTCCACCCATTTGCAAAAGAAATTAAGGAGGTTTATACACTTCTAGCAAGCGGTTTTTTAACAGTAACTGACCTGGCAATAGTAAAGGTAAGTTAAGTATTATAGCTGATTGGTATGCGTATATGTGATTGAATAATACTACTGTAATATTAAAATTTATACATATATATACATATATTATTGAAATTTACATGATTTCAGTTAAAATATAGTTTAAACTTGAAAGATAATCCTAATTTAATCAGCATTGGGATACCAGATTTAAATCAAACATATAGCATGTCCGGAATCATATCCGGGTATGGAGCTATAACGAATAATTTCTCGAGAAAATATCCGAGCAAATCACATTTACGGGTTACTGCGCAGCCTCGTTTAAATTTAACTTATGCATTTGTTTCAATTCCCGATGATGACGAGTGCGAAAGACAACAACAAAATATTCTTAAGATGCATCATTTATGTGGCGTAATCAGACCTGATATACGGCATGAGCGTCGAGGAATTTGTACGGTTAGTATACCTCTCAATGTATTGTCAAATAAAGTCTTTTAGATTAATGGCAAATAGATTAGCTCGTGTCATTTTTAAGAATAATCATACTTATATGTTATCATCATATAGATATATATTATTTTAATATAGTTAAAATTTAATAAATTGTGTATTTATATATAATTCTAATATAGCACTGTTTAGAGATATAAAAGTTCCTCTGAAAAGTATATTATTTGGTAAGAAATTTTTTTTGTTTTCACGACCTGAAGTTCTGGTAGTTTCAATTTGAAATATTCTTCAATATTTTACGAGTATTAATTAATTTTAATTATGTTCTTAATTTAAAAAGAGAGTTTAATTAATTTAGTCAGTTTATACTCTATGAATTATCTAATTTTATAAATGTCAAACGTTTTAAAAAAGACATGGAGTTTTTTTAACATATCGTAATAAAAATTAAGAATATTGTATTTTTATTGTGCTTAACTAAACTACATCAACGAACGAAATCATATAGGTCTATAAAGTCACTAGTTGAATGTACTATTTTTTTCAGGGTGATATTGGAACTCCTCTTGTTATTGAGGACAATGTTGTTGGAATTTCAATCATAAAAAATCCAGATTGTGACGATACTGTTAAAGGAGGCGTTTATGCGAGGGTGGCATTGTACAAACCATTTATTGACGCAATTATGTCTGAAAATTATACGTTTATAGGAATTGAACCAATTGTTGTTCATACTCGCCCTCGTCTATTTGATAGATATACAGATTAAAATGTTACTCTGGAACTCAAATGTTGAACTCAAAACTTAATACGGAATATGATAATTGATCTTCTCTTATAGTACTTGCATATAATATATCTTTAAATAGAGATTCAAAAAGAATATAATTATATATATATATATATATATATATATATATATATATATATATAAAGTTATTAAATGATTTTCATATAATATTTTAATTTAACATGAAAGTTTCCTTTTTTCAAGTAAGATATCGTTCGATTCAATTTTTGTCGAAACCTTTTTACTTTTTTTTGAATAATGATATTTAGTACTCGTTATAAATTCTTTTAAATAACAACAATATGTAAATAAGTTAATAATATTAATAAAACGGCTGTTTTCTTCAGCCACCTTTAATGATATTAGGACCTTAAATAAGTTCCTACTGTTTCTTCAAAGATGGCAGAAGCAATACTCCGTGCATATAACTTCAACTGGTAATGTACATGCTAGGAAGTACTGTAATGACATGGGATTATTAATATATGGTAATCCATTTCAGTGTAAAGTAATTTTTTATTAGTTCTGAAAATGTTTAATTATGAGTCAAATTATGTTTATTTACGGGAAATTATATTGCGCTACTTTATTCGACAGAAATTTACAGCTGATGCACATAGAATTCTTGCTGAAATGAATGTTCATGGTGCTCTGTCGGATACAGCATACAGAGATTGGTTTCAGGGCTTTAAAAATAATGATATAAAATTTTGAACTGTAGGATAAAGAATGTTTTGGCGCATTGAAACAATTTGAACACGAAGATTCGGAGGAATTACTCGATCACGACCGATGTCAAACAGTTTCAGAAATTTGAAAAACATTAGTAAATACAAGTTTAGAAGTGTAAGCATGGCTCAAAAGTAAGGATATAGTCGAATGGGATTTTGTCGTGTGTGAAGAACAGTTCGAGGGTCGAAACGAAAAGGTTTTTTTACAGCGTATTACGACTGGCGATGAAAAGAGAATGCACTGCGATAATCCAAAGCGTAGAGCCAACCATTCATTAGCATTGTCCGAAAAACTAGGCATGGTTCGAGGCTTCTTCTCTCTATTTAGTGAGATTAGCGAGGTAAGCATACCGGGGAGCATCGTTATCGACTTCAATTAATGAGTTTGAGTCGAGTCCTAAATTAAAAATGTCCGTTAGCTAACAGAGATCAGACAAAGTGATTTTGTTACACAACAACGCTCACCCTTGTGTTGTGAAATCAGTGAAACCCTATCTGGAAACGCTTTAGTCGGAAGTTCTACCTCGTCCGACGCATAACGTCTTCCGATTTTCACCTTTTCCGTTCAGTGGTGCACTGCTTAGTTGACCAGTACTTTCATTCTTGTGAAAAAGGTAAAACAGAAATCTAATATTAGATAGCCTCAAAAGACACGGATTTTTCGACACGGATTTCAAATACTGCCAGAAAGAAGGGAGAAAGTGATCCCTAGTAATAGCGAAAACTTTGAAAGAAATATTTTTATACTTTATATTTTAAATACAACTTTTATTTTGTAAGAAACAGCGAATATTTAGATAAGGTCCTAATACAATTTAAAGTAAATTTTGAAATAGAGTTAAAGTATTTTTTTAAGAAAGGAAAATATCACATATCAAAAAATTATTAATCAGAATTTTATAATATTATAATTATGGACGCATGTGCAATATTCTTTTTTGCTTTTAACAATCGGTGCATAAATTTAGAATAATAGTTTACGACAATACTTAAAATTCTTATCTAAGTCATATCTAAGATTCATAGTTAAGTAATAAAATGTAAACAATATACAAAGTTGCTAGAAAGCAGTATCTCATAAAAGTTCTTTTGTAATAGAAATATATATGGCAAAATATTTTGAAAGATTTTAACATTTTATTGTATTTAAATATAGCATTTCTTAATATACATTGTCATTATAGATTGTAAGACAGCGATATAATTTGCAAAGTCATTTGTATTAATATAAGTTACAAATAAAGATATAAGCAATTATATTATTTATGAAAAAAAAATTTTTTATGCTCATTAAAAATCGCGTGTAATATGATTTCAACCTTGTAGTATCTTGTTTCATGTCAATGGCTTTATTTCAGAATCTTATATTAATCATTTCAGAAATTAATCGTTTTTTGCCAGCTAGTTTCTTTGATCATTATTGATGCATTGTCATAAGCAAATTTATGATTATATTGTGTATGTGCGAATTAAGAAAAAATAGATTATAATTTCTATTCTTCATAGTTCGGGTATTATTTGGAACTTCTTTAAATAAAAGATAATTTTACGAAAACATGAGGTATATAAGGAAAAAAAATGAAATATGTTAGTTCATAAAAGTTCTTTTTTGTTGTTGTGAATAATGTCACTATCACTATTAATGTTGTTATTATTAATATCTTTATTATTGATAGTATTTTCATTATATAGATTTTTCATTGCACATTGTGCAATAGTAAAGACAATAAAATCAAAAGGGTAATTATTTTCTAACAAATTGTCTGTAACATACTCCATCTTGTTATTTTATAAGTTAGTATCAAATAACTAAGTTTCTCGATTGATAAAATAATATATTACAGTAGTGCGTTGTGAGATAATGGTTGGCTAAGGAAAGGTCAAAATCATAACAGAGTAGGTAGATGCAACCAGTCAGAATTAACAGAATTATTTTCTTTTATTGATTTTTTGGTAAAAAAATTTTTCCATTTTTTTCGACGTCTCAGGTCTTAATCGCATAACTCTAGTTAGCAACGAAACTGCTGCGGAATCGAATAACCGGCATCTCCAAGGAAAACATTAATCACAAAGAGGCTGTGTATTCTTCTTTTCACCGACGCAGACGATTCCGCCCACCTACTTTCAACACGTGGGAAGAGTGTTTATGATGAACGTAGTCTTCTGTATACTCCGAGTATCGATGTTAACGTTCGCTTGCACGCCCTCTCCCGGATATCTAAAGTCTGCCTCGTATGTCGATTAATTTCTTGGCATGGAAATTCGAAGCAGCTATCTATTGGCGTTGCATTTCTCTCCGTCTCTCTCTTTCTCTCGACACTTAGGCCGCGCGAAGGAAGTGCTTCTATACGTGTCGATTCTACTGCGCCGCGTGATAAATTATCGTCGCGTGCAGAGCACCGTTATTTTTTTGCAACCGCGCAAGAGCGTGTGCTTCTGGACACTCGCATCTCTCAGATCGCAGATGCCCATGGTATGAGAAGGGTGTAGGAGGGGAGTAAGGGCGATTCACATGCAATTCCGTCGAGGGGGAATGCGCGCGCGTGTGACTCCCGAGTCAGTTGCGTCAGAGGCCAAGTTTTTTCTTCGAGTGACGCCGTACCTTTTTCGGCTCATTTAGTTGTATGCGTCGCGACCCTTGACTCCTGAATACGTAAAAAAATGCATCATTTTTTTACCATTCGTCCCATTGGCAGTTGCATCGATTTTATTACTTTTTGGAGCTATTCGTAATTTGTTTAGCAATACATATGAATTAAAATTAGTATAAACTTTCAGCCTTTCATAATCTCTACATTTACTTTATAGGAATTTACAGCGACTTTTACTTAATGAAATTTAAATAATTGAAATTTAAAAAGAATCGTTAATTCAAACGTGTACAGTATTTAATACAATTTATAGATATAGTTAATTATAAATTATTGTTCTTAGAATACAAGATTTTAAGGTACAAATTAGTTATTGTACTTTTTCTAGATTAGCAAGAGAGTTTGCCATATCTTGATTATATAAATTTCCTAATATGTTGAAGACAATATTTAATCTACATTTAGATTCAGATTCAGTAAGCAGAATTGACGCATATAAGAAAGAAGCTCATTGACAAGATACATTCAGTTTAACATGTAATATTAAAATATGAAGGAATTGATTTCATGGATATGTATTTGAATAAGTTACTATAAAATCATATAGCTCGTAATAATTATGTATTCAACGAATGTAATAATAATTAAATAGAATACTTTTATTCACATCACTTAATTTCTGATTTAATTCAGATTGTGATAATTAATGCAAAGAATTCCACTGATAGACATCTTCAGTGGGTGATCTGAAACTTCCACGGTGTAATTTCGTGTGGAAGTCTGTGATTGTGAACATTGACAAATCAGTCTTATATATTGTATTTGATTTTGACATATTGTCAGATGCCCGGAGTATTTATAGATGTCTACAAAGTAATTTGAGACTACAATTTTTGATAATGACGTCGACATTATGTGGCCTAAACTTTGCAGCGTTTCTACGGACTAATAACTAAATGGTCGATGACACGGATGCTGAAGCAATATTTTATAGTTATAAATATTTTTGCATTTCACAGTGCGGACAGGAAATGTTAAACTGATAAAAGTTAAACTGGGTTTACTATTCGATACCTGATCCTACGAGATATATAAAAAATTTGAGCAGTTTGAATGCACGGACCACACTGTATGGTTTTTCTAGTTGTCACTTATCTCACTGGGTTCGGCCATAGGTTTTTCCGCTTCATAGTCAGTAAGCTAGGTAAATACGGAATGACTAAACTAAGTAAGAAATAGGAAAATAGTAAATAAATGAATATATTGCTATAATGAATAAAAGAAATAAAGAGAAAGAATAAAAGAAACAAAATGAATATATTTAAAAAATGGAAACGATTGGTGGGCTGACATTTTTTCAAGAAATATCATTATTAGATAAGTGAACGAACAGTTTTAATTATGAGCAATGTTTTAACATATAATACGATGCTAGTGTATCCTAGCCTTGACATACGTTAGCAGTAACTATCAAGGTTTCAGACTACGCTGTAAAGGTAACTATACTTAACAGTAACAAGGTAACATGTGGCAACCTTTAATCTTCATAAAAAAGTAATTATTAAGGTGTAACAAAATTGCAGTATGTATCATTTAGTATAGGTAGGGATGCGTAATGTAGAAGACAGTTATATTGCAAAATAATTGGTGAAAACCGAAAATTTCACAGAGGTATTAAACGTATCCTTAGGCAGTTAAGTTCAGCACGAGAGAAAGTACTAAGTCTACAAGTATGTAATTTTTCTTATAAAAAATTTACATTCAAAAGAAGGATAAAAAAAAATTAATGTAAAGTAAGTTTCACCGTTCATTATTTGTTTTTACATTTTTCTGGTAAATGTCTAATATAATGCGAGTAATAATCATCTTTGTACAATTCATTCAGTCATTTTTCACACATTTTCGTACAAAAAAGCGCTGCTTAGCAAGTGTAGGACACATCGATATAAAAAAGTAGTAATCGGAAGAAACCGAGTCTAGTCAGTAGGACACATGGCATAGAAATTTCTAAATAAATGTTTTCAACTCTTTGCGAATCAGTTTTACTGTTAATGATAGAGCATTGCCATAAGAAAAATGATTTCCAAAAATGATACTCTAGTATTTTTTCAACCAGCGAACGGTTTTAATCAGGTAGTTGCTAACGTTTACTAATATCTATTTCCTTAGGTTTTAACAGTACATAATATACTACGATCCTCTGATCGCACAAAACGCAGAGTATCATCTTTCTGTCAAAGCAATAATATCTTGTAGTTGTTCAGAATGATACGTTATGTATGTTGGTTTTGTATTTCTGATTTTTTACGTTTGGAAATTTCAAAATGAATTCAATCAAGAATTATTCTTATCTCCTTATCTCCATTCGCATCATTTAATATAATTGTACTGTTCGTAATAAAAAATATTGTCTTGGCCATGAAAAAGCACTTGGAATAATAATTATATAAATTTCTTAATAAAAAGAGAAATATAATTTTATCGACGATTGTATTTTTATTTTTATTTTGTAAGAAAGAGCAACATAAGAATATGTTTTATCAGCTTAATATTGAAGTATAAAATCATCAATTTAACGCATCGATTCTTAAACATAATTATTTAACGACAATGATTAGTAATAACAAGAAGAAATCATATTGTCGTCTCATCCATTAATTATTAGTTAAGTGTACATAATTAATAACGCTTAAAAACATTAAAAATATTTCTAAAAATTAGGAATACAAGAGATATTAATGTGATATTATTTCTCGATAGCTTTTCCAAATTATTTGTCAGTCGAGAAGGATATCGAATTCGACTTGCATATCATGATAATCGAGGTAACACGAATCTATTATTAATAAAGAAATGCATTGGTAAAAATGATATTGAAATTTTAACAACAACAAAAATTTTTTCATCCACATAATCTTTCGAGATAATGCATTGCTCTTGGTACTTTCGGTACTCGATACTTTCGGTATCGTGAAGTAAACTTTCGCATAGCATTCAATCTGAAGAAATGCCGCCTTCTGGAACGCGTCTAGGCTCCCGATAAGAATTCCAGGAAGGAAGCATCAGCTTCACAGCCGGTAAAGAAATCTCATTTTGTCCGTCTGCAGCAGCGAAAGGAAAATGTCGATTGTAAAAGCGCCCGCCAACGCGAGAGGAGGAAGCCTGTGGGAGCGGATATAATGATACAACCAGAATTTTCGAGGAATCGGGAGGAAGTTCCCTCGCGGCTTCCCTCGTATATATAGCTACCTCTCTGTAACGATGGGCGGATCTCCTTGGCTGTTCGCCGGAACGCGCTTGATTTCTCCAAGTACCTATCCGTCCGTGATCTCCTGCCTGTATTAGTTACCAAGCCCAAGACAAATCGTAAATCGCGCTACGAATTTATTGCGAGTTTTATTTTAACTGAAAATGCTATTATCGTATTTGATATATCTAGCTTTGCTAATTTTAGTTTCTTGCAAATGTGTGGTGGTAAACCTATCACGTATACGAAATTTTTTTAATAAATATTGTTTGTTATGCATTTACTTCTATAAGATTTACTATTCGTCGAATTCAATTTTCAATTCATTCATCATTATATATGTATATAATAATATCCTTGGAAACTAGAAATCTCTAGTCTAGGTACGTTCTTGAGTAATTTGTAAATATTGGATGAAAATTCCTTAAATTTAATACTAAACTATAGAAATTGACTAAATTTAAACATGCATTATATGCTCAATAATTGGTCTATGCCATATATGCTATAATGTAGTAGTTACGATGAAATATTATGTAATACGTTATGAACGAGGCAGAAATTGAAATTGTTTATATTCAATAAATCATTCTTTTAATAGCAAATGTGAATGAGGAAAATTGAATTTTCAACTTTATTTTCGTCCATTGCCAGTAATTTATAGATAATTACGATCTGTTCTGCTTTTTATGATTAATGATTGCAATAAAGGAATGTTTTGCGTACATAAAAGTGATGAATTGGAAATATCGTATTGTTTTAAACATGTAATTAGGTAAAATCAAATTTAAAAAAACATAAAATAAAGAATGAAAGCATATTTAGGATTTTTGTTATTTGAAACTTCCAAAAGTATATTATAGTCACTGCTTACGTCAAGAAGATTAAATTTAATAAATTATTGTTCAGAAAAGTATGTAATTTAACTCAAGAATAATCGTTTGATTAATGGCAAGATGACCATCAGAGCTGTAAATAATTAAAAAAACATGATATTTTAAAACACAAAATAAAAATTATTATTTTGTTAGCAACAATGGATCATTACACAAAAGTAGAATAAGTAGCTTATTATTAGTCTATTAAGTCTATTATGTTATACTTTAAAGTACTCGAATACTTTTATAAATTTCTAAATGTCGAAACAATGATGAATCAAATTGATGATCAAAATTTAAACCCTATTTCTTGAATACATAAATTCCTACAATAATATTAATATTTTATTATAGTATCGGGCCAAAGTATTGATTTGATTATCTGCAACTATTCAAAACACTGCGTAATTATTAAGTGAAATAAGTAATATAGATTTTTATATAAAGCTTTTAAGGTATGAACTTTATCATATCAAAAGTTAAAAATCTAAATTTTCAAAAATGAATATAGTCTCTTCTTCCATTATTTTAATTAAGGTAAAATGTTATTTCTAAAGATTGTAGTAATTATTGTCAGCTAATAAATTACAACTTTCTTTTCAATATAGAAGAATTATCTATACAACTTGAAGATATTAAATTTTAGTATTTTCTTTATTTATTTACGAAGCATGTGGTTTACTCAATTTCGCGTTATTCGTTCAAATCCGTTTAACATGTTTAAAATGTTTAAAATGTTATAAATAACGTGGTAATAGAAGGATTTTCTAAATAATGTTCACTAGTTTCTTTTTTTTTATTTGTGCATAATGGTTAGCTCTGATATTGTTTCTGAAGTACTTAGATATTCTCGAAAGATCGTTACGCAACCTTAATTTTCGGAGCAATGTAGCCTGTAAAAGCGTGAATGGATCATTAATTTTCGATACTAATCTTAGATTAATTACACTTTGATACCTCGAAGAAAATTGCCATTTGCAATTAATGTACGAGGATGGATTACGACATGTTTATAA
Organism: Sycobia sp. Sy_11; assembly: GCA_018907035.1. Lineage (NCBI taxonomy): Eukaryota > Metazoa > Arthropoda > Insecta > Hymenoptera > Epichrysomallidae > Sycobia > Sycobia sp. Sy_11. Next base: position 3,178,200 of record JACCIC010000006.1, on the reverse strand, counting down.
ATAATTCAGATTAATAATTGGATACGAAATATTTCGAGCTGACGAGCTATAATTCCCTGGAAGAAAAATATTGCAGTAATTGAGGAGTAAATGCTACATATTGCAGCGGTATGTCAGTGCATCTTTACCGTGTTCATGAGCGATTGACTAGCTGAAAATAATTAGGAACCCGGCAATTTCGCTCGATTCATGCATGTATTTACCACACTGCATCTTAATTCCGCGAAATTCTTTCTTTAAATCATCCCTGCCTCCCAAGACGAAAAAAGGTCAGTCACGACTTCGTACTTTCACTTGTATACACTTTTCGTAATTACAGTTATTTTCAATCCCGACAATTTCAGATATAAGTTATGTATTCCACTTGCGTAGCTACAGATAATGCTAATCCGTATTTGATATGCTCGGATATTAAGATACAAATATATATGAGGATTCGATAAACGAAACACGTGGAATCCATATTCTTGACACTGTTTTAACGGCGATTTTTCATCTAACTACAATTAAACCATAATATTAAGAATTATCTAGGATATCATATTATTATGATTATTAATAATGTTATTAAGATATTTCAGAAACGGTGGACACATACTAACAAAATTAATTTAGAAAAATTATGAAGGTTTAAAGTAATGCCGTCAGTTTTCATAAGTTGAAATTCTGGCAGATATTTCCTTTAATTTGAAAAAGATTCAATTTTCGAAATAATAAATTGCTGTCATAAAATATTAAAGCACAACTGAAAATAGAGCTAGAAAGCTTCCAACTATTATTTTTTGTCATTTGTACTTCTTTACAGAAAATTTTTTAAACAAATTATGAGCAAAATTATTATTTTGAAAAAACCGATTGAATTAATCTATATTTTACACAAAAAATTTTAAGTACAGCTTCAATATACTTTTTTGTCAATGTTCTATTTTTGTTCACTTTTTAATATAAAACTTCGATTATAAAAAAATTTAATATCTGAGACTATAGCGTTTGATTTTATAACTGTTTTCCATTATAAATAATTCAGAGGTAAATAAAAAAGTTTTGTACACGTTTCACTCATAATTTGCATCAAAGAATTGATTGGTCTAATCAGTTTTTCAAAATAACAACTCTGATGATCGATACAGCTAATTTTTTATAAAAAAGAAAATCATAAATGAATAAGCGATGGTACGATTTTTAATTTACGTATGAATAGCAAGAGTAGATTAGTTTGATTCTATCTATAGCTGGATTTAAATTCTAAGCTGAAACTTGTTCTTATTTTTAAAGTTAAACAAGAGATTATTTTTAATTAGATAGCACAATTTATCATCGTAATAATTCTCAATGATTTATGAAATCTTTAACGGTAAATAGCAGTGGTATTTATAGAGAGATATGTAATATCTTGTATCGGTTGCATCTTTAAGCCTTACAATAAGCCATTTAGACTTAACTATTATATTTTTCGTTTCTTTTATTGGAATTACTCCTTTCTCCAATTTCGTTTCAAACTCCCGCCGATAATAATTTCGCCCCGAAACAGCGCGAACAGCCTTTGGGGGATATTTTCGGCCTGCACTGAACGAAATAAGCAAGACTTCAACCTGCAATTCCCCACTACTCCCTTCTTTTCCGGGAATAATCAGAATTCGAAGGAGGATATGTATTATATATATACACGTATATATAGACTTACGTAAAAGTAGAACTCGACCCGCTGGACGTGCTTGGGCGAGCAGGTGAGCGTCTCGGACCTGCAGCATCCGGTGTCCTCGGTGCACCTGTGCACGATCGCGCAGTGCGGCAGGTAGGTGGCGGTCGAGTTCGGGTAGGCGTCGATCACCGCGATGAGCCGTTCCCGGGGCCACTGGCAGCTGCCCTCCTTGGCGACCTGCATCACGTGGTTGTGCGCCGCGTTCGATTCGACTGCTGGAATTAAATTTTATTAGCAATTAATATCGGTTTGCGTTCAATCTTTTCGAGGCAACGATCGCTTCTTTTCTGTATGCAATTGTTTTTTATGTTCAGCCACTGTTCATTCTCAGGAAAATATTCTAACTGATGAAAGTCACATATGAAAAATTTATGTCTTCTTTTGAATGATTTTATAATTCAAAGTATTTTAACCTCAAACAATGTCCCTTGATTAGTAAAAGAAATATAATTTATTCTCTTCTGAAGCTTATATATATATATATATATATATATATATATATATATATATATATATATATCTAATTGTGTTCAATATATTTGTTTAGGGTCTAGCATGAATATCGAGAATTTATGAAGTGAGAAATGTGAAATTAGAATTGAGAAGTGAGAAATTAGAAAGTGTAGAAACACTTAATCAAAAGGTAACATTGCGAAGTAAAAATTTAGAACATTATTAAAATGTGATCTTGCGAAAGTATTGATTTCAAGTAAGACAACTATTCCTGGAATTAAATTGAAGCATTGTGATTGTGTAAAATGCAAATTCCAAAAAAACAATGAAAAAAGGCAGAAATATTTGTGTAATAAGAAATATAAATATATTTATAGATTCTGGAATTAGCAAAAAAGAGACCCCTATGATGAGACGAAAAAATTTCGAGGTAAAAAAATTAAATTTGATTGTTGATGGATTTTCATAATTGTATAACACTACGATATGAATAATAAAAAATTTGTCTTCCAAACCATCCTCAACAATATTTTCAATCTATAAAAAAGTATAGATGGATAGAGATCCATAGTTTCTATATTAATTAGTTATTCGGGTTATTCACAAGGAGTCTAACACTATATATATTTACAATTTATATTTACAGTTTTGAATAAAAAATACTAATGCACACGTTACAAGATAAGAGTCGAAGACTAAGCTATTAAAGCTATTATATATCAAAAAGCAACATAGAACATTTCGCTTCATTTCCCGTTATTTTTATCTTTTCGAGATTTTCGTTTTTTAGCAATGCGCTAATATTAAAAGAAGGTGCATCATTACAACCGCGGATATACTTTTGCAGACTTATAAAGACCCACACAGGGTTCTGCATATAATGCGAAAAGTCTGCGTACTCCAGCTGAAATCGCACATGTACATACCCTCTCGCGTCTCTGATTTGCAACCTAGCGGAGGTCGACATTCGATGATTCGAACATTGACCTCTATAATGTCCGCTAATGGATTGCTCTAAGCCGCAACGCTTCTATCGCGGTATATGCGCATCAGAAACGCCTCTATTTACGCGAGCGTTCTGTCGAGATATTCTATACACGAGAGGATTCCATTAAAAGATTTTCATCGGCAAAATTGCGCCGTTCGTTCAATCGAACGACCAATAGCTTTACGTAACTTTTGCTTAAACCTCTCCCAAATGTATTGCAAAAAGCTGAGGGGGTATCGTTTCCGATAATTGCAATAACTCCTCTCCACACTATCCCCGTTTCCAACTATTCTCCATCAACTCTATTCACTTTCTCTCCCTCCCTCTCTATCACTCTCTCTCTCTCTCTCTCTCTCTCTCTCTCTCTCTCTCTCTTTCACACACTATATATATACACGATCTCAGCGATGGCGTGCATTGTTCGATGAGGCGAGACACATCGTCACCATCAGCGCTAAAAAGAGACGTTTCAAGGAAATCCGGTCTGGTGTGCATCAGCGGTGCAGCAGTCGGCAATGCTATAATAATCCTCTCACTGCTGCGTGCGTCTAATGGCATAAAAATATAAGCAAGGGCGAGAGAGGGAAAGATAGATAAAGGCAGACAGAGAGAGAGAGAGAGAGAGAGAGAGAGAGAGAGAGAGAGAGAGAGAGAGAAAGAGAGAGGCGGGGGAGATGGCAGAAGGAAGGGAGGGAGGGAGAGAGTGAGAGAATGAAGGAAAGAGAGATAGTGCAAGCCTCACGACTATAATTGCGCGCGCGCAGGACCACCGAGAGCGAAAATTGTAAAGAATGGGATTAGCCGTCTTCTCTCTTTCTTCCTTTTCTTTTATCCCGCTCTCACTTGCTCGCACTCTGCTTTGTTCCCGACCGGCTTAATTTAATGAGAATTGCACGTCGTTCATGAAACGCAAAGTTCGGCATCGTGCGCGACCTGCGCGAGCCGGAGATTGAGAGTCCGGGAGACCGTGCAGGATGGTCGCAAAACGTCCTTGGCGCCGGCGAATGTGCTAATCGATGCATTGTAAAATCTGAAACGTATAAGCTCGAATATGCATTTTCCTCGCTCCTGACGCCTGGGTGCGAAGACCGATTCCCCACTTGATAAGCACGAACGTTTCTGCAAAAGCGTAAAATATTGCGTTTTGTTTCACAAATATGCACTTGTGCTTTTCAACTTGTAACGTTGAGTCCATTATAATAATATTTTTTCCGACCTACTTATTTGCGCTCAGTGCTCGGTTCAATACATATTTATCGTTTGACTAGCAGCAAATAAATATTTTCATTCTATAGCTCCTAGCATTCAAATAGTAACCTTCGTTAGTCAGCGACGAGACAATAGATAAGTTTCTAGACAAACGTTCTCTATAGATATCATTAAATGATCTACAGCGTTAGATTTCATAATAGTATATTAATATTAATGGAAACTGTCAGAATACATAATATTGGCATTTAATAAGTTGTGTTTTGGCTAACTTATTTATGCAAATGAACGAATTCGTAAAAATGTTTATCTTTACTCGTTCTATTATGTTTTTACTCATTTACATTCACAACGGTTTCTGTCACTTTTTTGTTGTAAAGCTTTCATAATATTAAATAAAAAGTAATAAAAATTGCAATCTGTCAATGAAAGTGAAAATATAGTAAAGAAATTATTACTACTGGTAGAATGTGTACTCTTTGTTATATATATATATATATATATATATATATATATATATATATATAATATTTTAGACATCTTGAGTTTCGTCGAGTATCAGTATATGTTAGGCTATAGAAATAGAAAATTTAACTTTATAGATATAAGTATGTCGTTGTTTTAAATTAGAGCCTAATCGGAAAATATTAGTTAAAACGTAAAAAGAACAGGTGAAATGTCGCCCGTATTCTTTTTAAGTTGGATAATACATGCAATATCACTGAAAGTTTAAAAAATATCATTTTAGAGGACAATAACATATTCTTATTATGCTCATTGTGCCGGATTTGAGCTATCGTTGAGTTATGGATGTTTAAACAGAACTAAAGCTTTTGAACCTTCAAAAATAGTTTCTTTCCCGCATCTTTTCGATTCGTTTTCGCCATCCTCAAATAGAATAATTTATCTAAGTATTTGAAAAGTGATTTCTATCGATGAAGTACGAAATAAAAACGCGCAGAGTGGGCGTTGATAAAAAATGAAATGCTGTAAAGCTCCCGCTCTTACTCACACTTGCTCGCCCTGTTGTACTGTGACATATTGTTCCGGGTTTCTTTAACGCTGTCACGAGTGCCGAGGTACTGCCACTTGAGCGCGCTGTGCGCCGACATCGGCGGGTAGTCGCTCCTCCCCTGATAATTGCTCACCGCTCGCTTCGCCGGCGACGTCGTCGTCCTCGTCGTCGTCGTCGGCTGCGGCGGCGTCATGGTAGTGGTGGTAGTCGTGGACGTAGTACTAGACGTCATCGGAGCGGCCGCACTCGTTCTCGTCGTCGAGCTCGCGGACAGCGACTCGCTCTCCTCTTCCTCGTTCTCGTACTCCATGTAGTCCTGTAATGCGAAAAATAAACACTATTGAGTTTAGGCGGAATGGTCGAATGAAGCGTAGTTCTAAAGGGTAAAGAAATCGACGTTAAAAGCTGTCCTATGTTAAAATTGTCTCAATTACATTAAATCATTCCGTCTTGTAAAAGTGGAGAATAGTTTTAAGCAAGAATACGTCAATCCGATTGTTTGATTGTTCAAAAATTTACCATTGTTAAATAAAGAACTTTTTGCATCTTCTAACTATAATTCCAAATACTCAGTACATTAAGATATCTGTTTGGAAATCAAAACTCAATAGCTAAGGTAATGTCTACTTAGGTATTTTTTAAATGTGTTTTTTTTACCATAAAAATACCAAGTTAGTGATTTTTGAGACTTCATTTCTTTATATATGTTGTGACTTTCAAACTGCATGTAACTATTTTCTAGTACATTAAACATAATTAGCTATATAACATACACCTACTCCTTTCATTTTATATAATTTACTATTACATTTTTACAGTTTCCTTATTAACTTAAATTTCTATAAAAATAGTTGTACGCAATTTCTATCTATCTATCGATAATTTTTTTCTTTCAAATTCCCCTTCGGAATAAGTTCATTTAACTAAATTGTCACCACCGATAAAAGCACAACGAATCTACTATACAATAAAAATAATTCACTAGTTATTTGTCAATTGTAGTTGATGAAAAAGATTATTAGAATATATTGATCAGTTATTTTAAAAACAAAAAATTCTAAGTAATGGACAGTTACTGATAGATACTGACAGTAGTAAAAATTATTTTAATAACAAGTAAACTGAATGCGTACATAGATGTAATTATTCGTGTCTTCGTTAATATTTAGTAAACGTTTGAATTGCGAAGATATTTTAAGTTGAGGTGTTCTGTTTATTCAGATGTAAGCATCGCTTTGAAGTCCTTGACAGCTTTGTATAGCAAAAAAAAAAAAAAATATTCCAAATACAGGTAAGATCTCAAGCATGCACGTAAGCTCGTCTTTTCTGAGCAACTGATAGTAAATTTGTTCTGCTTCATATTTTTGGTTGAGATAAATATTGCACTTTTATTAAATATATTCTTTTATGGATTTTATGTATCTACGTATAAATTGATGAGGATACATGCCGCTTACAACTACACACAGATGGCATAAAAACATTTTAATTTATATCAGTAAATTTTGAGCGTTAGGACTAATTACTTTGCATTATCTACTCATATTATAAGAGTAAAGATAAATTTTTTATGTTTTGTTATTGTAATCTGTCACCCACAATTGGGATACTCTCGTAGTCAATCTTATGGAAGAGCGTCGTTTCTCTGGTTTCTGAAATATTGCAACTCAATTCCACCAACGTCGAAGATTTAATAATATTGTTAGAAGATGTATTTCCATCTGTACTCGTTTAATCATGAATTTAAATGGATGACCGAAAACAACCAGCTCCTCTTTATTAATTATTGGTTACATTGATGCATTTAGTTGGCTTGTAAATGTAGTAGTCCGTTGTGCTACGAGGTAGCATGATTTTGGCACAGTTTTTTTTTCAGTTATGGCCTCAAAACTATATGATCCATAGTCATTGAGAATATGTCCATAATGTGAAGAATTTATTTTACAAGTTATGAGCTTTCGTTACGAACTATGAATTTCGTACAACAAAAGTGTTCTCCACGTTTGAATTCTGACATTGCCTTATTTTCAGTTACCATAATAGCAATTGTAATGGTTTCTGATTGAGTCGGCAGTTCTTCAGGAAATGGCTTCAAAAATATAAAAACATATGCGCTTCTTTTTAATTTGGCAAATAAATTTTGTAGAGTTTTCTGCTTAACTGCATAAGCTAATTTACACTGAATATATACAATCTTGTGATTCATAGCTTCTAGCACATACAATGTCCGAATGTAAAAGTAAGAATCCGTTAGTATAAGAGACTAAGCGGGGACCACCTGTCGATGGCACGTCGCTACGTCTTCGTATGAACGAGAAGTTAATGAACTAAGGCTGGAAAATCGGTGACTTGATTGCGAACGAACTTTAGAGCAACGTGTCAGTCAGGAGAACGTTAAAAAATTAGATAGAAAGGTCTACGGATTGATACAAAACGATGATACAACCTTCCATCAAGAATAGATACATTAAAGGAAAAAAAAATCTCGTGGACATCGAAGGTCATGAAAAATTCTGTTCACAACGATACAGAATTATTCAAATACAAGAACGGTGGGCACTGTATAAACTAATAAGTGATTTTTTTTCTCTCTCAGGATCGAAATCTATTCATTTCTACATTACCAAATGCATGGTGATGAGATTATCAAAGGGCATATACGCAATGCAAGGTAAGAAAAGTGGAAAAAGGAGACATGAACCATATATATATATATATATATATATATATATATATATATATATATGCTTTTGAAGAATCATAACTTATATTATCAATAAAGGAAAATTTACTTTATTTGTAATGAAACTAAAACATGAAACATTGGGGTACACTAAGCACTCATAGATAAATGTGGTTTTATTAGCTGATATGTATATGATACGCTGTTATAAAACAGCTATTCTTGGTTATTTTCAGAATAAGAAAAAGATCATTCCAAACTTATTGCAAGTACAAGAATCTGCCTACCCTGGTAAATAAATGCCGTTTCACTCTCGAAAAACATTAAATACCATTGTCATTCAAGCACGCAGCAAAGGGATTGCAGATCTCTCGCGTCCACTCTTCGTACTCCTAAAAGTCTAAATATACTCCGAGACTGCGAAGCCGACATACCTAAATATCCAATAACTTTACTCGATGTCGAGTTTTCCATTCGCTATCCAAGTCAGCTGCATTCCGCGCCATAATTAATCCGAGATTCAGCTGACTAAGCCCAGGGTAATCGTCAAGAGCGGAATCCGCGCAGCGCCTTATTACCGGTCTAAAAGCGAAAACAATGCATGTCGCAGTCCCGCCGCTACACTGGCCTCGCCGACTTGCGGTCTGGCACACTCGCGCGCATCCTTCTAGAGAGCTCGATCCGTGCGAGTGCTCTCGAGTAGAAAGTGCATCCACCCCTCGTTCCGGTCCATGGCAGTATAGTATCAGCAGCAACAGCAACGTATATGTATGTGCATGAGTGCGCGCGCACGCGCACCAGCTGCGCCATATTAACCCTGATTTACGAAGCAGCAGCTCGGCGCATAGGTCGTTGCGTCTCGCCGTTTTAAGAGGGGCCCTACACCCGCCCCATCCCCTCATAAGATTTCAACGAGCTAGTGCCTGATAAATCTCGACTTGTGCGTCTCCTCGAGAACGCCGTATTTTTTGTCTTTTCTCGCGCGAGACACTATAGGCCCGGTCAAGTGTTTTAAGGAGCCAAAAATTTATCGGCAATCGTACCGTATGGGGCCGTAATTTTTTATAAATTTAAAGCCGGTGGACGGAATCGCACTTGGTACCAGTGGATTAAAATTATTAATGATTGAGGAGTCAGCTAAAATGAATACGAGAACCAGCTCGTAATTTTTTATTAGATTGCGTGTCTATTGCAAAGATTTTTATTTAATTGATATTATGTTTCAGATAATAGTTTTTAGTCCTTCTTTCGAAGAGATTCGCATAATTTTTAAGGGAATATATATATATATATATAGCGGAGATTGCTTTTCATGGACATTATGAAAATGATGCATACGAAATGCGCAAAGAGGGTCTAAAACCGACGAACAATCGATATGGAGTGTAAAATCATTCCACCAGTATCGGATATGAAATAGTGTATCTACAAATTAGACCTCGCGGTTGTCTCATCTCGCTTTAGATATATATTATTGCACTATACATTACAAGAATATATTCGTGTAATTCTGATGAAGTAACGTTTGTATTTAATATCGAGACTTATTAATGATTAAACTTTTTGAGCCTGAATGAATTCTGCATTAAAACGAATCCCTTTTTCACTTTGGCCATATATATATATATATATATATATATATATATATATATATATATATATACATGCAGAATACGTATAAACAGATGCATACAAAAATTAGACCGTTTAAAATACTGCTGCTCGTGGGCAAACCAATCCCGATTCGCAAATAATAAATTCTGCTTCGCGCGGGACAATAAATTCCCATTGTTCGATTTACGAAGGTGACGTTTTCTCAATGGTCATAACTTATCTCGTATAAAGAGCGCACAAAGCTTGCTCAATTACTGAGATGCGCGAAGAATTGTTTTGGTAAAACTGCGAGATCTTTGCACTGAAATGACATTGACAACTTGGGTAAAGAAGTCTTTTTAATCTCTGTTTATCACCCGTTCAGCAAATATCAGTTAAGAGACTGTTATCATTGTCGAAGCAGTTTTTTCGCTTTGTTTACCGATTCTTTAGATTCGTAAATCATAACTAGAAATCTAAAAATAATCTTTGGAAATTTTCGAAATTCATATTCATTCATATTCGGAAATTGTAGCTGTTGGATTCAGCCTGCATTATTCCATACTTGAGAATTCTTCGCTTAGTCATATAAATAATTCTAACTTATATTTAATTCTTAACGAATTATGTCACTAGAAAACGTTGCACCTCGTATTTCACGTTTCAAATTCGACTTCGAACTCGTGAGGAATAGAATTTTTTTGCAAATTGATTTATTTTGTGCTTCCATTGATATTCCCATATAACAAGGTTTAGTTACGCCCTAATGATGCTCGTAAATACAGAAGGCAGTCAATACATTCGTAAGACGAATCGACAGATACGAGTGATTTATCGCGCTTACGTTATTACGTATTTTCAGGAAGAAAAGGTGAGGAAAAAAATAGCTCCGATCACTGCGATCAAAATTTGTTGCATTCCCTCTCTCTCACTCTCTCTTTCTCTTTATCTCTCTCTCTCTCTCTCTCTCTCTCTCACTCTCTCACTCTATCTCTCTCTCTCTCTCTCTCTCTCTCTCTCTCTCTCTCTCTCTCTCTATATATATATATATATATATATATATATATATATATATATATACATGCAAGTTGATCTAAAGCTTGGAAACCTCTAAAGAGAGGCCAAAGAATAAGAGAGGAAGAAAGAGAGGAGAGGCGGGGGGTCGCGTTCCAAAACGCACGTGTATAATACGGGCAATTATACTCGCCCGCAAGCGAACGGTGATGAATTGCGCGTGCGAACTGCGGGCGCGAGTACCGCGAGCCGTTCCGAGCCGAGCTGTAATCGTTCTGAGATCGCGATAAATCGCGGACAAATAGAGACGTCGATTCGCTTGGCAGGTCCTGATTTACAGCCGTTTTCCGTGTTTTCTTTTGCTCTTCTACGTTTCTAAATATAGTCACTTTTTACTATTTTCATACATACACGTAGGGAAATATTTTTCATTGGCTTTGAAATCGGAAGAAGGGAGGAATTTATTTATTAGTATATATACATACACACATACACACACACACATGAAAAAATGCAACATATAATTTTTTTTATTATAATATTAAAACACCGATAGCTTTTATATTACCGTTAAATATAATTTTTCAATTATAAATGGTAGAACAAGCATAATGTCAATAAGAGAAGTATGTAGATCGCTCTTATGTTCACCTGTAATATTTTTATACTCTGTTTAAAATGATTTATAATAGAATATAATATATATATATATATATATATATATATATATATATATATATATATATACAGATATATAGTTTTAAAAAAATTTTATTTATATGTGCATGACTATGTAAGAATGCTATTTTGAAATATGCATTTAATGTTATAATAATCTGCAACTTTTAGTTATTATATAAATTTTCTTATCGAAATGTAAGAAATTTCATAATTGTACATATATTACGATATAATCTGTGAGCAAATTGTTCAATTAGTGCATTCCTCTCAATTTCGTAGTTATTATCCCGATATAAGGCTTTATTGGCCAATACAAGATTAAAACACTGTATTATTAGTATTATTATTATAATTTTGTGATTATATGCATGCATATATGTATATGATTATATGTACATGTATATGCGTGCGTGACTGTATATATAAGTATTTTTATATCTATACATTGAATAAAAAACTAAATAAATAATATATTTAAACTAATCTTGTGATGACATTTCTTGTGATGAATGTGTTACTGTATCTTTAAAACTACTTAGTATAGGTTAGATAGCCTACTTGCAGTGCATTTATTTATTCCTTGTATAGTATTGTAAGTTGTATTGTAAAAACAAGTCATTTTTGTGCAGAAAAGAAAAAATTTGATATTGATATTTTTAGATAAAGATTTTTAAAGATCTTTTACCTTTTATTTTTCTATTTTTAATAGCTTTAAATATTTTAGAAAATATAGATTTTATATTCATGATAAATATTTTTGCTCCCTTCCACCACACACAAGAAGTTATATGGGCTAATAAATAAAGTTCAGTTGAAACTGCATTGTTTGACGATTAGATTCATAGACTGCTCAGTGAAATTGTTTTATTTTCTTAAAAATAAAAATCTATTCTCTAAATTTGAATCCATAATTATTAATAAGAAACAGTGAAACGTTTTCGAGTAAATGAGGGAACATTGCATCGTTTAATCATTGCGATTTAGATTTATACGGCGTAAAAATCGTCGGATATTGACCGATTGACCAGTGAAAATGTTTATTTTTTTAGCAATGAGTCGATGTTCATTAATTCATGAATGCAAATTTAGCGAGTAATTTGATACTTTTTCCGCGACTGAAAAATGTAACTGCCTTGTAAGAATGTCCTGTAAGTTTTTATGAAAGTTGAGAAAACATATTGCGATCCACTAATATTATTCACTAATATTATTCATCTCAATGAGTACCGCTATGTACGAGAAACTGCTTGCAAGGCGACAAGGTAAGCTATAAACAAAAAATGTATAAGTTATGAATAAAAACCAGGCGATCAGCACTCGTACTTTAATGTCGTATATGTTGTTATAACTCCGAGCAGCTACTATATACCGATCTCATTGTATTAGCGCGACGCATCTCGTTCGCCCACTCGTATATCTCCGCAGCGGAGTCTGGCGACCGACCGGGGATCCTTTTTGGAGGTGCCGCTCCATTGACCCACAAGCGCATCCGTTTCGTCGTAAGATTAAATACGGAATCGAAGATTTTCGTGATTAATGCGCGTCCGAGCGATCGCGCGGCTCTGCTGCGCATACGAGTTTATCTCGAGGTTTGTAGTATTTATATCCGCGTTCATCGCGACGGCCGGAGGGAGATGGTGAAAGTTGCCACGGTGTAATACCAATTGTCTACCGATACAGTTACGCGCTTACATTATGCACGCGTTGAATAACCCTTTTCATTTTTTTTTACTTTATCGCGCGCGTCACATTTTTGTGCGCTGCCTATACTACCCCTGGTATTCGCGCTAACTTTGGCACACATTTTGTCGAGGCGATCGGCTCTTCGTAAGTACACACACACACACACACGCACGCACGCACGCACGCACATATATAATATGCACGCGGTGCAACGGTTTCTGTGCATATTTGCATAATGAGTTATGTGCATCGTGATTTGTGCGGCTTGAACTGCCTTTTTCCATTATTATTTTGTAAAACATTCGAAAATAATCGCCGTGGCACAATGTCGCATTATTCATTATGCGTACTTAAGTAGAAGAAGACGGACCCTGAAGGCCAACGGTAATTTTTTTCTAGGGGTTGAGATAAACTTTTTTGTTGAATAAATATTTTTTAACAGTTTCAGACATATCAATGATTTTTCGAAACTTTTTAAAATAAATGCCTACGACTCTCCTCAATTATTTAACACGTAATAAGCAAGTATCATTGAAGAAATCAAAATTATTTGAATTTCATACGTGACTTATATTAGTACAATTCTCAGTACCACTGAGTAGAAAAGAATCTGAATAGCTGACGGAAATTTGGTCTGCATTAACAAAAGTATAGCTCTAATGATTTTCTATTCTTAAGATGACTATTATTTTAATCAGGCCGAACGAACATGTATTATAACCGATGATTACGACTCTCAGTGCCAAACTCTATAGAAAATTGCACGAATTTTCGTCGACAATAACTTATAAGAAATTATTTTTTGCAAACACATATAGGTTGATTGGAACTTTTTTAAACTAAATGTATCCTTCTTCAAATCTAAAAACACAAATCGGATTTTTCATTAAAAGTAATTTAGCGAACTACAGAATAAGTCCAAATTAGCTAGAAAAAATGTAAGATAAATGTATATTCATAAATGACTGTCTAAGAATTACAAGTCTATAATTATGCAATTTCAAACAGGTTAGATTTACAGATAGCAATTTATTCTGGGTTTAGTATTTCTTAAATAGCAGTATTAACAAAAATTCATTTAAAAAGTATTCTGTTATGAAAAACAAGACTACAACTTCAGAAAATATAAAATAATTTGTATGTACAAGTACCAGAATATGTTTAAAAAGACGTACCAATAATAATACAAAAGTCGTGTTCACAGACTCATAGTACGTTTCCAAAATTTAAGTTTATCCAAAATTAAGAATTCCAAGAATTAATTCAAGAATTAATTATTCCAAAATTAAGAAAGAAATCAGATTTAATCAATAGTATACATTATTTAACAACTCTTGCTTTCATAGATAATTGTATAAATTACCTCAAAGCTGTAATATAAATTACCTCAAAGCTGTAACACACACACATATATATAATTTTAATGTTCCAGAAGATGACTGGTGCTTTCTCGACCGATGACTTTCATAATTAAATTAGAACATCATTGCGAATTTTTATATTATTAAAACAAATACAGCATTAATGATGCTTACAAATATGTAACCAAATAAATTTAATTGTGAATTTAGTCTTTTGAAATTATTATATAAAATAAAATGACTATACGGCATTGTACTGGTGCATAGTTAATCATCACTATACTTTCACCTTGTAACTAATATGCAAGGAATAGAGCGACGTAACTTAAGGATAGAAGAGCATTCGCTCGTTGAATTCGACATGGCCCATTTTCGAGATAATCAGAATTATCTATGTTAATCTAGAACAAATCCAGCACACGTATCTAAAAGCTTAACCTTGGGCAGAAATAATTAATGATCAGCGATGCTAATATTTTCAAAATCTAGATGTCCTGTACTAATTATACACGTTTGAGTTCATTTATTATTATTAAGCATCATTTTATGTAATATAGTTGCTGCTAATAATTTAATGCTCTCATGATCATAAATTAATCCTTTCTGAGCGATCAGCCGTTCAAACGAAGATTTAAAAGCATCGTTAATACGAAGCAACACAAAAAAAATCTCGAAATCATTGGAAAACAGTATATTCATCGGTCAAGCAATGTTCAACAAATTTTCAACTAAATAGCCCAAGTATTTTTACTAATGTCAATAATCCAGTCCTCAACAGCTCGCGATATCGAAAACCGCGCAGAAGTTCGGGGCCGATTCGCGTTTTATACAAGCGAAGAAGAGTCCGCCGCATTGCCGAGACCGCCGAGCCAATCTCAAAATCTCGACGTTGCAATAAAATTGGCAAGCGTGAACAATCGTAACGACGAATTTGACCGCCCCCGCCCTCTCCCCGACCAAACCCGCACGGTCCATGGCGCGGATGCAAAACGAGCGTGAGTGGCCTTCTCTCGACCCGACGCGCGCGTATGTGTATTATATATATATATTTGGGTGGTCCCAAGCGAGCGCGGGCGAGGAGTTGCGCGAGCGAACGTCCGCCACTTCGTAATAAACGCAGGCGTGCGAGCGCTCTTTAATGCCGTCCGCGACCGCATCGCGCGCTCGTTTTTTTTTTAAAATGTTTTCTTGCTCTTCTCCCTGCCGCCCCTTCTCGCTGTACCTCGTCGCGGTAATTCGCGATGCCTGGGCGATCAATTTGCGCCGTGCGCGACGACTTCGCGTCTACCGCGTGTCCCCCCCCCCTCTCTCTCCCTCTCTGCCCGGTCATTCTCCGTCTGTCTCTCTTTCT
Organism: Sycobia sp. Sy_11; assembly: GCA_018907035.1. NCBI lineage: Eukaryota > Metazoa > Arthropoda > Insecta > Hymenoptera > Epichrysomallidae > Sycobia > Sycobia sp. Sy_11. The sequence goes on along the minus strand of JACCIC010000006.1, from coordinate 3,162,467 downwards.
ATCTCTCCCTACGTATCTTTTTTAAGAATAAGTCTCGCCGCGGCTCGTTTTTGCCCCGGCCCGCGTCCTCGTGCTTATAGAGCTCGTCGCCCGGAGTTAATACGGCGAGCCGAGCTAATTCGAGGCTGTTAAAGGTGGCAGTAAATTTTGGCGACGATGCCGCTGATTTATGACTCCGGCGCGAGGAGAAAACTTGTTTGAGATTGCTGCTTTTGTTTGTTTTCCGCCTCGGTGCGGAGTTCTAAAGGTGCGCGTAACTATAAGCTTATATGTTTCTATTCCAGGTAATTACCTTTAATTGTAGGCTATACAGAGTTCATAAATATAGGAGAACCCGCGCGTTGAGTCTATTTAACGGCTATGCGAGTTCACTTGAAGTGATTGAATTTTCGACCCTAAAATAAATGCGTACAGTTGTTGATCAGATATAGAGATGGTAAGTAGAGATGGTAACTAAGAAAAAATGTTGTCCAAGCGACAATTAGCGAAATAGATGAAATTAGACGTACAATATAGAAGGGAAACTTAAGTGACATGTATTTTTTCCATCAGTGTTAAAAAATGTTTAAACTAAGTTTTTAAATGAAAATCATTACATTAATACACAGATCAATGACTTATACATATCCAAGATCCGGAAATACTAGACACGTGCCTATCTATCGAAAATAAATGTAAGAACTGAAATTGTCCCTGAAAGATATTTGGAGAAAATTCCGAAATAACGATTGAGCAGTTAATCATAACTTATTTAATATTTTTCGTGAATTATATATAATGATTTTGAGACTACTGAAGATATACAGTCATTCGGTAAACGCAATTGAAAAAGAAAGAATCACTTTGTGACAGTATTTTAAAATAACTTTCATCCTTCTCCCTTAACAGATATTTTTACTAATAGAAAAAGCCGCCTCTAATTATTTAAAACTTAATATTTATGTTGCGATTCATGTATTCGATGATAGACATATTGAATACTATCAAAACTGTTTCAAAATTCAAGAAATTGTAATTATCTATCTTGCTTCTATATGTTAATTACAAATTGACAAAGAGTAAATCGAATTAAATATGAAAGTTAAATTATAAATGTAACAATATCTAGTTCAAAAAAAGCAAAATTTTTTTTCAAGTTTTTTTAAAAAATAACTGATTAATCACTAATATTTGTATAATTAATCCCTTTGAAAAATGGTCTCTTCTCTTATGCCAATAAATGTATAAGCGCGTGCTTGTAGTGAACGCTTTGTGATTCAGCTCGCCTTGCCAAAAATCACAAAATCTGAGAGCTTGTTACTTATATCCAAGGTACATACCGCAACCTGCTGCCCGTGAAACTCTTTGCCAAAGCGCGATAAGAAACAGCACGGCCATGGATATATATATATATATATATATATATATATATATATATATATATATATACACAATACGGTTAAAAACGATCTCGCTCGACGGCTAGATTTAGCAGCGCGGAGCCCACCCACCTTGGGCCAGAGATGAGTACAGCTCATCTCTGCTTGTTGGACTCTTGAATCTCTCTCTCTCTCTCTCTCTCTCTCTCTCTCTCTCTCTCTCTCTCTTTCTCGAGCACCCCGACTCAACCGTATGTATACACGAATGTTTTTTTAACGTACAGATACCCTCGTTCCTTGCTGAGGTCTTCCCTCTGCGATATTAAAGAAGCTTCGGCCTCATCCCGAAGCGGTGCGGGTACGGGCTCGAGAAATGCCGGGGTGACGAGTCATCCGCGGAGATCTTTGATTTCACTGGGAAAGCAATCTTTAGCTCTCCCTAATCTATGCGTAATTATCTGCTACAGGGCGATTGGCTACAAAGCCGCTCGATCGTCGGTGGCGCTTTAAGCCTGGCATTAGTGTAGCAATAGTACAGTAGAGTAGAGCTGAGCTAATCTATACTCGTTGAACTTTTCTACAAAGCACAGAGTCCGGCTAATCGTCCACACTTATGAACACGTGTGCCTCGCTCACGGAGTCGCTAAGGCGAGGCTGAATGCGTAACCGTGCGAGCTACGATCAATTGGATTTGGCAAAGCCCGAGCTCTCTTCCCTTTTTTCTGGCATGCCCGTTTGATTCGGATTTTAGCCGGCCACTTCTAGCCGTATTAGCCCCAGAAGTCGGCAGGATCTAACGATCTTGAAGAGCTTGGCTTTTGCTCGGGATGGATAATTTCTTTAACGAGCTTTGATTTAAATTGCTCGAGCTCGCATTGCTTGGCTGCGAGAAGCGTATGAACCGCTGCGTCTGATGAATCACGAGAAGCTTATACATACGAACTTCGGGGTTTCTTTGTCACGCCGGCTACCTTCGGACGCGACGTAAATGAAGCCGGGAGTGGGCGCACATTGCTTTCCAAGGGTGTATAAAAAGTTGTCGTATGCTCTGTTTACTGTATACTACACCAGTCCATTTAATAATTCGAATTGGAAAGGGACTAGAAGTGTCCGAAATTTTGGCAAACAATATGAAAGTTGCGCGGAAAGGGCTAATCAGAGACCAATGGAGAAGTAGGGTTACAGAAAAATGAAAAAGGCAAAATTAAAAAAATGTATAGGTACTTATTCGCTTAAAACTTGCAGAATTAACGAATAAAGAGCTTGTGAAATAAATGAATGTTTTTTCCTTGTAAATTCATAAGTTCATTACGAAGTAGTCGATTGTAAATACCGCCGTGAGTCAAAATAGTCAAGTCGTACATTCACAAGATAATTAAGAAACTTTTAGTTCACCAAATCTCATCGATAGTGGGATAAAATAAGAGTATTAATTAACATAATCAATATGCTTCTCTACAAAACAAAAATAATCGACATTTTTCTGACTAATTTGATAGATGCACTTAGTACGATTTGAAGAATATGATAAGTAACGGTTGGTATATTCTTTTAACTCTGATCGGATTTTTTTTCTTTTTAGCAGTTACAGGAAGCAATAACTGGAGGTATCTAGATAATAAATAAACATAATAAAGTTTCTCAGATATTGTTTTTAAAATGTGAACAGATTTTTGATAAACTGAAAAGAACATATATAAATAATAATTCTAAATATGTTTGACTAGAAAAGGTAACGTATTCATTAAAAAAAATGGTTGATGAAAATAACAAGTGCATGATCCCGGTAGAACAATTGCTTTTTAAAATTTTTTATTTTTTTTTTTTATTTCTTGGTGATAATAAAAAAAGATTCAAAAATATATGTATATCCTTAAAAATATCGATCAAATTTTTGTAAAACCTAAGTATCGATAAAATTATTTTATTTTACGAAATGTGATTTCGGTGTAGCAAACCCGCGCTTTTTTTTGACGCGCGTTTTCCGACTTCTACGTCGACTTCAACTGTACGTTTTGACTTTTTCTCTGTACTTAACTTTGATTTACTACGTGATTAAATTTATTTTTTCTAACAAAAACTGCATCTATTAGATTCGAAAAAAATAGCGGTACTTTCAGCAAATCTTTGTTCGTAATAGTGTAGTTTTCTTAATTATTATCAATCAAAATTCAGCCGATTTATAATTATATTATAAATATTATAGAAGTATTATTCTTACTAGAATTCCAATACCAAAAGTAGGTATTTTCATTGAGTAAATTTCTTTAATCGAACAATACCCTCGTGTTAATTATCGATACTGAGAAGTACAAAATTAATGGTAAAATAATATATTAATAATAATGTAAACTTTGCGGGGCTTATTTTCGAGGTATCAGAGTTGCCTCACTGAAGTAAACCTGCCACCTCTATGCATATATGACACCTCTATGATATATATATATCCTCATATTTGCAAGAAATACTTAATATTATTTTATTTTCATATGTATTACGAAAATTTTAAGTATAATAATTTTATTTACACCCCTATACTTTTTTTATTGAATGATAACAGTCCACTGCAATTGTCAATTGCAATTTTACTTTTATAGATACGTGTTTATTGATTATTGAACAAAAAATGTTAGAGTTAACGAATAACATATTTCCATTCAATGAATGCTGTAAATCTCACTAAAGCACTCATACCCACAATGGATCAGTTTCTGTGCGCCATCTATAAAGAGTATAAATAAAAAATCCGTTAAATTTATTAATTTAGTCATTGATCAATTCGCATCTGTAATCCTTCTAACAAAGCTTCGCGATAAAATAAATCACGTACACGTGTTTCTGTCTTTATTTTCTTCACTCGGAGCTCACGACTTGTATTCACACTAGTAGCGAACAAGCAGCTTTATACTTATACGTCATAAGCCGTCTTTCATTCAAACTCGCAGTCGCCGCTAAGTCGTCCCGAACCGAGGAATCCGTCGGCGGTGACGCACCATAAAAATAATAATCTGCTTCGACACAAGTAAAGCTGCCTTTATAACATTGCACTTCATTAGTCGAAACTCTTTTAAAAGTCGGGCAACCGACGGCGATGGAAAAACAAAGATGCGAAAAATCCCCCTATATGCCGAGACATTAGGGACCCGCGGAGCTACACGCGAGTTGACGAAAGAGATAGAGAGAGAGAGAGAGAGAGAGAGAGAGAGAGAGAGAGAGAGAGAGAGAGAGAGACAGTATAGGTGTAGCATTCCCAACGAAGTTACAGCGTCCGTATCCCCGCCCTATGCTCGATCGTGCGTGACTTTCGGGAGTATATAAAAGAAGACGGGAGGACTTCGTCCCGCCAAAAATTCCGACGACTCATTAGCCACGGGCCGTCCGGCTCCCGGTGTGCGCGGTCGCGCCGAAATCCCACCCGCGAAATCGGCACGCGCGACCGCCTCTCCCCGGGAAGCGCGCCGGGCGCGCACACACGCGCACACACCGTGGATCGCAGCAGCTCTCGGCCGAATTATATGCGCGGTCGATCGACCACCGATGTCGCCGTCCACGTGTGTATATATATACACACACACAGACACACGCATACGTTGTTCCGAGAAGCGCTGCCGCGGCTGCCAGGCTGTCTGGCTCTGCAGCGTGTCCGAACGCCCCAAGTAGTATAAGTAAGTAGTCGAACGCGCGGAGAGGGAGTCAGAGAGGGGATGGGGAAGAGTGCGGTAGCGGCACCTTCGCCCGCGCCTCCCTCTCGGGGCCTCTCGTAACGCCGAGCGCGTTCCGGGTCATCGGCACCGCGCGGTCCTTATAATATTATATACATATATATATATATACGTACAGTCCTAAACGCCTTTTCGCGCCCACCGCCGCCACGCGCGAAAGCCATCAGAAGCGCTTTCCACGAACGGATATACGGAATTGCGGCGAGCACCACTCGAGGCTATATATTACGCGCGCCCGGTCTTTTACATATACCATGAGTATATTATATCACTTATCTGCTTTGTTCGGCGCAGCTTTGAACACTATATAGCATAAAACTAAATAGGTGGGCGGCTATTACGGAGAAAATCCGGAGATACGCGTTGCGTATACGCACTTTGCGATTGCTATGAATGTTGTATTAAGTAGTATTGTGCGAGCTCTTTCAGACGTCGGTCGATTCGTAACCATTTTCCAGTTTACTCGGTTGCTAGTAAAATTTATTGTACGTTTAAAATATACCGAAACACGGAATAAGAGGCTTTGCTTTTGCAATAAATGACGAGCCTCGAAAATCAAAGCGGAAAAATTGAAACAAACGAAGATGCTGTAAAAACATTCAGATTCAAAATACCTAAAAGTTTAGTAAAAGTAATCTAAAAAATATCTTTCTGCACTTCTAAGAATTGTCGAAGGGCTATTTCTTTAAAAGTAAGATTAAATTTAATTTAGGAATTCGTTGAATTTCAAATAATCTTGATGCCAAATTCCAAGGTTTTTAAATTTTTAAATAAATTCATAAATCATGATTTCTTCTGGTTTTCTTATCAAAATTACTACATTTTGCATTAGTTTGTAAGAATCCAACTATTTTAGAAAGCGAATTTTCGTTTCTAAGTCTCTAATTATTGAAAAAACGCGTTAAAGACTTTTCTACCGATGAATTTTTCATTTTCAACCAATGAATTTTTGTTTACATAAATATATTTGCGTAAATGTGAAAAGTATTGCCTTATTTTAATTCGAAGAGTATCTTTTTAACGTAGAGAGCAAATAATTTGAATTTGGAAATATAAGCGCAAATTTCTGAGTTACACATTTATTGTTAATTTATTATCTACATAATTGTGATGATAAAAAGCTCAAACAAAGTTTTAAAAAAGACATTGTTTAATTTGAGGCAATATTAATGGTAATACAGTAATTTCAATTATTGGAAACAAGCACAATAAAATACACGTAATAGAAATTGTCCGTTGAAACAATAAATTATTGATACCATTCCGTGGTATATTATAGGCATTAAAATTCTAAAACAAAAAAACCATATTTTTCTACGAAGGGTGAGTAAAGAAGTACGAGCGATACGGTTTTGAAAAATATTCTATGCTTTCAAAGGTTTTTTTTTATTTTTAAGTATAAGAATTTAAGAGACGCCAAGCAAGAACATCTTCATAAGAAATCGCTGTAAAAGCTTCCCAGCATCCGAACCCCCAAGCCATCAACGCGTTCAACGACGAAACTATATATATATATATATATATATATATATATATATATATATATATATATATATATATATATATAAAGGGAGTAAAGTTCTCGCGCTGGGTCACGCCTGTAGGCTACGGTTGTTAAGGTTAAGGTAACCGGTTAAATCGGAATATTATTTCAGAAGCTATAGTATACCCCGCAAGGCCAAAAGAAGCTGTACAGATCGTTTCACTGTTTTCTCCTCCCTCGCCAACCTCTCTGTCCCGCCCCTGTTCTGCCGCGATCTTGAAACCCAACGCCTTTCCAAGCCGTTAACCTTTTAACACTTGGAACTCTTTCAAATGTTATAGCCTATTTCGGCTTCTCCCGATGCGCTGTTTGGCCTCGCTTGAAAGCTACGCTGAGAAGGGGGGGGGGATAGGAGAACGCGCGATTCGGAACTCGAGCGTGATGATTTACGGCGTTTAGACGCACATTGTCAAGTATACGAAACTATAAATTATGTGTTCCGTTGAACTTCCTGGTGCTAGAATATTTATCAAAATTTCTTCATAATTTGAATGATAATTATTCACATTATTTTATATAAAGTTCTCTTTACGGGTATATTAAAGGATTGGCTATACCGAGAGAGTATTTTTCAAGTTACGCGAGTTGGACAAAGGATTCCAGAAGGCTTTAAAGCATTTGTGGTTTTTGCACATAAAATTGTTCAGGTGGCCAACCAATGGTAGTGAAACTAGACTTTGCCCATATACAACTGTAAAATTTCAAACATCTTTTATAGATCCTCGTGTGGTCGCTCAGTCGATAATTTTTTATTACTCAATTTGATTTATATTTATTTCATATCTTCGGACTGTCTTTAACCTCTTTACCCTTTTTATTTTATATATAAGTATCTGTTAAAGCAATTACAATTAACTTTTAAATTTCCATAGCCGTTCTTTCTTTTATTATGCGCATAATCTTATAAATGTTGTACAAATGATATTAAAAAATTATTTTGAAAGTTTTTGCAAAGCAGTATTTACATTGAGACAAAGAAAATAAAAAAGTGAATATGTATTATTATTCATCTTTATTTTATACGATACTAATTCCTTATTTATTTAAATTAATTTTACTTAATCATATAAAAAACATAAAAGCGTGTATATATATATATATATATATATATATATATATATATATATATTACATACTGGAATTAGTAGTGTTTTATATTGTGTTTACGTACATCCTATTTACACCTGTTATATAGTACTTATTCTTTTTTTTTAATAAATTAAAACAATAAAAAGAATCACATTAAAAAGTAAACTTCATATTATAATATCACGAACCTCTTCTGTATTCTAATTATATCCCAATCATACATTATATTGATTTAGGTGCTCTGTTATGACTGAGAAATATTGGAAATTTTACGTTTTTCTTATTTTCGAGAACACTTCTCGCATATGTTTAATCAGACTATTTATAACTATTGCGATTATTCCCGATAATTTAGAATTTATCTTTCGCATATAACACATTTTTTATTTTCACATTAATCATGTTATATATATATATATATATATATATATATATATATATATATTACAGTTAGATTTTTTGCAAACTAAGAATACGTTTAAAGAGCTATATACATGTGATACTCGTGATCTGGCCAATAAGTCACAATGTTTTCACACGTTTTGTAATAATTGCTACTATATATGATTCATAAATTATAAAAGGCTCAGTAAAATACATAAATTCTAAAAGCCCATGAAAGTTATAAGAATTTATACTGAAAAAATTTTTAGGCAAATTTAACCATCTCAACGACTTATTGTCGAAGGCATTGTGTAAAGTAGATACTTTTAACTACCCGTCTGGGGCAAAACTGGCAGAATGCCAAAAGAAACATGCTCGCTCGCATAGATGTACCTTTACGTGTTACGAGAAACTGAATAAGATAAAATAACGCTCATTCGCAAGAAGAAGATGATTGACCTCGTCAAAGATATACATACTTTAAATAACGATTAGACAGCGGTAAACGCAGAATATATATAGATGAGATTGCTGATGATTAAAAAGTTGTTCCATACACTCCCTCACGCGAAGAAATAAAGGTCAGAGCAAATATGCTACTGGGTAACGTTACAATTTCTTCGCTTGGATAAGTCGAACGGCTCGATTAATTGCGCGAACGCCATTAATCTTAATTAGCAATAAAAGATCAGATGCGCGGTCGAGTGGAATTTATAGCGATTTGTCGGAATTCAGACACTGATAGAGAGCGAGGCCCGCAAACTGGATCTGGCGTATTGTCAGTATTATGCGCGTTTATATGTATACATAACTAAAATTGCTCGGTCAGCCAATTTCCGGCGTTAACATTCTGATGCTTGCGCCCGGCCGCGATCTTTTTCAGCGGAGTCTCGCCCCAATTGCCACGCGATCGGCCGGCGATGATAAGACCGAGCGCACGTCATGCTCCTCTTCGAATCGCGAGAACATATATATATATATATATATATATATATATATATATCGTTTTATTATTATCTAATGAGTCGGGGTGTGCTTGATTCGCTCGGCACTGCACAAAGCCGCAGATGACGCGACGTGGCAAAAAGGCTGTGCAACAAACATTCAAGAGTGGAAAACGAGAAGAGTCGGAAAAAGATAAACAATAAGTATATATTATCTCGTATTTTATTGTCTCCCGTCCATAAACAAAGAGTGGAGTAAATTTCTTCTTATATACCGTTCCTTACTCATAAGACGATATAAAATCACCATAGTTACAACCGACAAGTTCGAAGTTGACATATATATATATATATTATCTCTGCATCATTTCCAAAACGAACGCGTGTCCATTCTTTGTAACTATATATAAATATATTATCTACAATAATGCCAAGTCATAATAAATGTAAAGCCACATACCTCCCAAGTTGAAAGCGTATAGAATATGATATTTATAAAATTAAAGTCTCGATTCGATGAACTACACAGCATCTTGGGCTGCGCACTTTCATAAAACTGTCGATGGATTTATCGATACGCAAGTCGCTGCCCCAATTATAGGCGTTGAAAAGCTCAAATTGCAGGTGCCAACGTACATCAACATGTACGCTGCCTTTCATCGGAACTGGTTTCCAATGCTAGACTTGGCTTATGCCTATTATAACTATGTATCTAAGCGACAATCTCCCTCGAGAACGATCGATCCGTCTAACGTCATTCTAGTATAGAAGTGTCTACGAAAGATCTGTGACCGGCTTTTAAGTGATGGCTGGGGGAAACGAGACGACAAATGTATAGGAGATTAGCCAAATTTCAGTTGAGGCCTTTTGCACTAAGAAAGGTTTACTCACCGTATCGTACTTTGTAATTAAAATCCAGAACTTCTCATTACAGACGATTAACTCTTCAACTCTGGTTTCATAGAGATTTCTCAAAGAGATTCTTTTGAATTATTTGATTAGTCTATTCCAAAATATTTGATGGGATAGCGACGAATCATAGTTCCATAAGATAAGTAATGATGGTGAGTAATATAAATTTATTCATCCTAATAAAATTTAAAAGTAACAAGACCAGTTACTTAATATTCAAGGATAATGGTTAAATTATCTTCATAAAAATGCACGTACATACAATTATGAGTGAAAATTGCATAAATTATAATTAATTATTTCATGTGTTACTTTATACGCAGTTTGAATATTGAAAACGGATTTTTCCGTTCCTGAGTAATATCAAAAAGTTTATTTCAAGATAAATATCTTATATAACTGAGCGTCTAAAATTGAATTTTATGCATCCTTCTTTAGTGTGCGAAGTATCCCGTTTTACAAGCGTAATTCTCGAAAATTTAAGCGTAATTTTCAAGTCTAAGATCTTGACGACTGACACTTTAGTGTTTTAAATTAATCTTCAACAGCTATAAGTAATAGGATAGGATTGACTCTTAGAGACGATGGGATTTTAACAGCTCATATAGTGATTAAATATTTAAGCGATTTTTGACGTTTAGTATCAGTTTTATTGAGTAATATTTGTAATTACATGTTCCATGTCATCATGAAAAAGTTCACATTATTGCAATGTTTGTTAATGATCCAAATTTTTTTCTCAAATTTGGAAAAATATTATTTCTACTTACTGAGCCGTGTGCGTTGAATCGACGCATTAATATTAGTGACTACGCTTCTTTGTACAGTGGACATTTCTCCAGCACTATATTCGCCGAGCATTCAATTATGCAAATCCATTTCACTGTCCAACGTATAATTTATAAGACATATGCGGAGAAATCAAGAGTAAAATCCCAACCATATTTTGAACGAAATGCTCTTTTAATAGCAACGACACTTCTCCAACTTTAATAGAAAATTTGGATAATTTCCAAATCTTACTGTAACGAGAACTAGTTCATGGTTAAATGGCAAGCCTTAAAGAATAAAATTCAGGTGAAATATGAAAAATCGGTCAAACAACGCGACTACTAGAATATATCAAAATCGTATCATCTCAGTTTGTGCATCATGTGTTTTCATATATATGAAAAGCTTAACGAAATTATATATAAGACATATAGTACAAGGGTAATTATCATCTTCACTTTTCTTGGGTGTAACCAGTGTGGCAAACTCTACCCTTCCAAAAAACGTTTAATTTTACACACAAATTGAAATGCCGATTCTACTATTTTTTTTCCATATATCTGTGTACAGAAGCTTAAAACAGCTTCTATTGTACATTTACATTATTGTCGGTCATTCCATGTACTACTCTAAATTTTCTGTTCGAACGTTAGTAGAAAATAAAAAATTGGTCATTATTTTTATACGCTAAAAACAAAGAAAAGCTTTGTATAGTCTGTAATTCTAAATAAATAAACACGATTGCGTTACATCAAAACCAGCGCTCACGCTTCCTCGTTGGAAGAGGAAAAAGAAGTAGAAAAAGAATATGAAGGAGGAGGAGGAAGAGGAGGAGAAGGAGAAACGTTCAAAAGGCCGTTCTTTTTTTAACTAAAAGAAAAGTCTGTAAACGAAGCGTTCGAACTGAGGTTAACGACGAGACAGTTTATAGCGCGGACCGCTATAAACCCTCGCACTGACATCACATTCTCACTAAGCATTAAACACTTTTCAGAAAACTCCCTCGCGTAAAACTTTTCAATGGCACACGGCGCATTCGGACCGGGGGGATCGTAACTCACGCGCACCACGCGTCCCAGCTATATATGCAAGCGCGCACGCGACAATGGCCTGCTGCAATTATCCGAATGCGAGGGAGAGGGAGAGAGAGAGAGAGTCGAGGAACTGAGCAGGACGTCGGTCGTCGCGGTTTGGCGCCCGGATCAGTTTAACCTTCGCCCGCGCACATAATACCCTCTTTAGTCAGAGAGCGAGATGGAGCGATCGCCCTTCCTCGTCGCGCCGCGTCGACGTTCGCCTCGATATGGCAATAATTATTTTTCCCTACCGCCTGCTGCTGCCGCAGTTTCGTACCTATAAGCGTATTAATTATTATTGCTATCATTGGCCACGCGCTCTTTTGTTCTCGGCGACGCTCTTGACCGAGCTCATATCTCGCTCATGAGTAAATAATCGACGGGTCGAGCGCAACCGATGCCCGATAAGGCCGCGATGCGCCGCTGGGGCCTTTCAGCCGGAGCGGCCAAGACGATGCTGTAATGCTCGCCCGCCCGTATCTCCTTTATAATTGCTCGCGCGAACGTCATATGAGAATCGATGAGCGCGGTGGCTGTTTTGCATCTACACGCTATCCTGCTATCTCGAATATATGGAATTCGCCAGCTCGTATCTTAGACGTTAGTTAATAAAAGAAGGCATAAATAAGTTAATATTCGTCATTAACAATTTATTGAAACTTTTCTAATTAAAAAATTAATTCATACATAAATGAGGCATATTACGCATACGACGCGTATGACGTATTCGCAACAAAGGTATTACGACACTTTGAAAATTATGTTCAAAGACGGGCTCGTCGGCTCTGACTTTCCGTCCCAGTAATCAACGTGATTTTTATGCTTTTTACCGAATAATTTAAAACTTTTTATTGCGTTAATAAAAGTTTTAAGTGCTTAGCTTGATTCGTACTTGGAATTGAAAACCGATGTATTTTGTATTTATAGATCAATATATATGTGTTGTATTTATGATAAAAAAAGTATATCTCTCCATAAGTTCAAAATTATATAGATATGTGGTGACGCGTACCATCAGAAGGTTAAAATTAATATACAATTATAAGATCGCTATAGAACTATACAGTTATTGGAATAAATAAAAAGATATCTAAAACAAGAACAGCGAAAGATTATAGAATAGCAAATCCGTAAAATAAAATTGTACTTACTATAGTAGTGTTAGACTAATGAACAGCCTAATATACAAACGAATTGGTAAAAAACTAATTGTTATACTAAATGATTCTACTACAGGTACATAAGAGAATAAGAAATGCCCAGCAGCCAGTGCAGCAACTGGAATTGACAGGGTGAGCGTAGAAGGCAGCATGAAAAATGTTAGTCGATGAAATATTTTTGACCACGTAATACTGAGAGCGCTAACATAGTTTAAAATTCCTGCTGGGTTACAACCTGCAGAAAAATTTATCTTAATCAAATAAATGCGCAATTAATACGTTTCGACAATCTGAACTTTTCAACGTTCTATTCCTTAATTTATTTATAACATCAACGTCAATTATATGTTTAACTGTACGTGTTATCTATTAATTAATATATTGCAGAAAATATTCAAGCTAAATTTATATGTTGATTATTTTTTCAAATCATATCAATTATCTACGCTGAAAAATAAAAAAAAATCCCTCCTCTAAATCAACTAATATATATGTACACTGAGAGAGATCGATATTAGCATTTAAGATTCTTATAGCAGTTTTGGAATAGACTCACCTGAATTCATAAAGTCCGACTATTCTTTTTAAAAAATTCTATTTTTTGTAGTAAAATTGCTATAAAATGATTAATAGTACTATTCGATAACTTTTTGCGATAGTCGCAATTTGTGCTTAAACTTCACAGAAAAATAGTAAGTTTTAATATTGCATTCATCTCAGCGTATGTATTTGTTTGCGTGCATCCCTTTTGTATGAGATAATTTATAAATAATATCCCCTCTCAAATTATTATTAGTAAATATTGGATGAATTAAACAAAGATCATTAAAATAATTTATATGCTACATTTAAAGAGCTAAATTTTATGACATCGTTCGAAGACCGTAAAAAGATCGTTTGAGCTTAATCAATGCTGCTATAGTCCTTGATTAAATTTTATATCAGCATTTTGTCTATCCTAAATGTTCCTATATATGCCTGTATACATTTTTCTTATACAATAGTATCCACCGGGCAAATGTCAATCAATATAATACGCTACTATATACACAATCTACGCAGAAATATATAGACCTGACCGGCTTCTCATTCTAACGAGCAATCAAACAGCCGAACGCCCTCGAAATTTACGAGCTCGAGAGTAACGCTTCAGCCATTGTCCCGATATACAGAGGCGACGTATACGATTTGAATAACCTGTTTCCTGGCGTGTATAGCGCGCTTTCTTCGTGTCACCGATGCCTGGACGAACCCGGCATCCCAGCGAGGATACATACGCGCCGACCGTTCTTGATTATATGTATATATATGCATATATATACACGCATTCTGGATCGTCTGCGTAACTTTCGTCGAAATCCTGGAATGCCCTTTCCCTCATACTCTATCACCTGCCAGAGGATGCACCTTTCGAGCGATATGGCGAGACACGTAAAGATATGGCGATGCAGTAGCGGCCTACCAATGCTGCCAAGAATATATATATATATATATATATATATATATATATATATATCATCGATGATAAATTGCAATGCGCGCGTCTGATGGTCGACCTCATCGACGCCCGACTGTCTCCGAGCGAGCATGTATTCGCAAACCCGACGATATATTATAATAACGTTCCATGGAGCCCGTATGGTAATTTTTCGTTGATACGAGATACGCACGTGAAGCATTGAATGGGATATGCATATGCGGCTGATTTTGTCGATTGACTCTGCACTTATCGATTGATATCACTCCTGGATTATTAAACAGATAAATTATAAAGTATCGAGATATAAATCAGAGTATCGAATGCTTGATCTAAATATAGAGGTTGTAGAATATCTAATTGGTTTCAAAACGCAGTTACATAATGTCCAAGATTCCAAGATTATTTATAGTATTTCCTGAACTGTGAAAAGTGCAGGTAATTTATTTCTTTTACACATATATATATATATATATATATATATATATATATATATATATATATAAAGTTAATATTTGTTCGATAGTATTTATTCGATTAATATTTTTTTATCAATCGATAAATACAAAGAATTCTATTTCTTCAGATTTTAGTTCTCTATAATATAAGAATTTATTTATAATACGCTAATTACAGCGAGTTTTTCTGTATTGCAAAAATTAAGTACAATAATTACATATGTTTTAAAATAATACCTAAAAAAATAAAAGGTTCATAAGGTGAGATCGCTCAAATTATATGTCAATCGATCAAATTCATTTTCTGACATATTACGTAATAAAATAGTTATCAGTGTTACAAACGTGGAATAAACTGGGAAATGTAAAGTTCTTTTTGTTTCATTAAAAAAGGAGGCGAGAAAAAGTTTGTTTACGATGTCAAAAACTTTAATGCGGCTATTTCTTATTAGATAAACGATAAGTTTCGCGTCTGTATGCGATGAAAGCGAGAAAATACCGTGACCATGTTCACTCTTTCGAGACAACGCTCGGTTAATCTGGTTCCTATCTTAGAGCCTCAGCTTCTTTCAGCGTTTCACTTTATTCTTCTTCTTCTTCTTCTTCTTCTCCTTCTTCTTCTTCTTTTTCTTCTTCATCTTCATCTTCTTTGCCGGAACAAAACGAATGAGGTCGAATAAAAAAATTTATTAAAGTGCACGACCTAGCAACGGTTTTATAAGCAAGAGGAATTTCTAATGAAAGATTTCCAACGTCTCCTTCGTTCTCGCTCTTTTACTCTTAGAACTTTTTTTATTTTTGGCACAAAACAACTAAATGACTACAGACTATTATATCTGTTATCTGCCATTATTATCAGCTTGGAGAAAGAAAATGTGACTGAAATTTAAAAAGTTACTGATATGAATAAGCAAATGGTCATATAGTAATGTATGCACTAATCGAAACAAAAATAAAAAGTTTATAAGTTCAAAGAATTTGTTGGAAGAGCAAAGAAGAAAATAACTTAATAACCTAACTAACTAGCTTTTTCTCTCTCACTTTTCTCATTTTCTATTGCTACTATTAGCTTATAATTTTATATTAAATTTAATTAATATAGACAGATACAAGCTGTAAGAATAACTAAAAAACTAAGAAATGTAGGCTAAAAGCTATGAGATTATTTAGCACCAGGTTTACCTTAAAGAGGCTTACTCGATTTGTTGCAAAGCATAAAATAATTCTATAGGGTATTTACATATAATGACGAAATTAACTAATAAAACTTACGAGTCAATTGCACGAGCCTATAGGCTTGAAACCTATTATTAGCAACTTATTAGATAGCATATTAAATATATTAAACGAATTTTTTTTTTGATAATTAATTAAGTAATTGATCATTGATTCTAATGATGCCGTTTCCTATTTCAATGCTTACAACGCCGTTTTTTACTTCTTCTTCTACTTGCAAAGCCTTGCAACTATTAACTATTATTATTATTATTATTATTGTTGTTGTTGTTGTTGTTGTTGTTGTTGTTGTTATTATTATTATACTTATTTCAAAACTATGATAGAGTAGGGCTATAAAAAATTATTTTTACTTTGAAACTAATTCATTTTAGCTTCTAATGGCTTTAATCTATAAAGTACTTGAATTTAATCGCGATATTGTCTTTTGAAGTTCAATTGAACTGTCAAGTTTTATCGCAAAAGTAGTATTGAATATTAAATAATTACAAAAGAAAATTAAGAAGTATTATATAATGACCCCCATATCTTCGTAGACATAAAAAATTCATAAGTCGCTTATTTTTATTTTAAGCTAACTTTATTAAAATTCTTGAAATCTTAGATGACACACATTCATCGTGGAATCTCCATCTTTATTAAGTATTTGTTAGACATGCACTCTTTTATTAAAGGACTATAAGCTAGATTAATTGACAATCCCTGTTCTAATTTACTGTATAATAAAACAGGAATGCAAATTAATTTATAGTCTCAATCAGGGTGCATTAGCATCATAATGATAATCTCTACACCATTGTATATTTTGCAGTAATGCTGATAAAAAATAATCAGAATTGCGAATCAATATTGTCCTTAATAATGGCAATCCCTAATCAATACCATACTCTATAGGAAAGCTAATATAAAAAATTACTATACACGTAGCATTCGTATCTCTTTCTTCGTCGTTAAGCGTATGCAAATCAACAATTTTAATACATTGTCATGCCTGGCTCGTCCGATCAAGTCATTTTGCGCATGTGAAATAGTGCCTCCCATTCGAATTTCTCGCGAGTTTCCCTGCAGTTCGCGGCAAAAGAAAAACCTGCCGGCGTGAGAGTTAGTCTATGCGTCGAAGCACATATTATTATATATAGCCAGAGAATAAAATATGCGCAACCGCAAACGCCAAGTTCTTGAACGCGACTTCGACTCTGATTCGAGCCTGCTGGCGACCACCGCTGCGCCGAAGCGCCAATCGTACAGAAATCACTCGATGCAGTGTCAAAAAAGCGTAAAATGTATATAGCGCGAGAACATAATGCAAGGTGACCAACGTCATGCAAACTAACAATAAATAATATCCTTGTCGAAAGCGAATCCTGTTTTATTCGCGATGATTTACGGGCTCTAAAATCGGAAGAAATCGATCCCCGAATCAAGGCACAGCTGTTCTTTAGAATACTGGAGTTTTTATCAAATCATTCCCGTTCACTTTATTTATGGATGAAAGTGTTGAGGATAAATTTTACTCAGATTCAATATATTATATAGGAATACTGGCTAGGTTTTTGGTTGATATTCAAAAATGAGATCGTTTTATGACAATTAATATCCCATGTAATGGTTATTAAAGTAAGAAATTAATATATAGTCATATAAATAATATCTTCAAAAAAAACTTACTAAATCAACCTTGAAGTTTGCTTTTTTAGATGATCAGCTTAGTATTCGAAAAGTGTAAGAAAAAAAATGGTAAAAAATAGTTGGGCACTAGCAAACATTTAAGTATTAATAACAGCTAATAAAAATATATAAAAAGATCCAACCAATTGAATTTTACTTTCTACTAAAAAAATTTCACGAGAAAATCCTCAAAAACATTTAACTACTACCAGAATTCGATTCTAATATTTAAACTATTTATCAAATCAAAGTTAGCTACGCTATTAAAAATTTGTAACTGAAAGTGACGAATTGTAACTGAAAGTACCTGAATATAGATCATCAAAAGTGTTTATACCAATAACCTGAATAATTGTCTTTAAGTCACGATTTTTATGATGCTCATAAATATTTAAATAAAATCATAATTTAGCTTGAAATTCGTGTTAAATGTCGTATACATGAGAGACACAATAAAACTGTTAGACTAAGTCGCACCTTTTGATTTATGTATTTTCAAAATGGGCTATGCATGTGGTGATATTAATAATTATGAATCATTCTTTTATTAGGAAAAAGTAAATGTTCTCGTATTTATATAACAATAAAGTATCCATGATTAAAATTGACTAGCAGTTGTGGCATATTTTAGAAAAGAGCACGTATTTTTATTATACATTTCCCTCTCAAACCATTTTAACTTATCTGGCATGTATTTGCACATACAGAAATTAGAATAACTCTGTATCCTATTTTAATAATACTAAAAAATTTATGGTAAGTATATAATGACTTTTATTCGCTATTTCTTAATAATGAAACTTTATACATTCGTGATTTATTACGAATGTTTTAAACTGTCTTCTATAAATAGTCTGACGAGCTTGTTAGAATAAAGATGCATCGTTGGCAAAAAAGAAATAAGATTCTTTTATTTTCACAACTCTTGAACGAAATCTATTTGAGGAGAGGTTCTTCGTGGAAAGAAGTGTGCATAAAAAATAAAGAATGTAATTTAGCTGAACTGATCACTTTTAAATTTCTTTAGATTATGTATTCCTGCTAATGATTACAGGAGTTGGCCGTTAGCGCGAGAGCTTATTCTGCGAGGTTAGATATTTTCAGATCTCTACAAAGAGACTCTCGTAGTGAGGGTGAGAAGAGGTCATTTATCACGCAAACCTCTCGGGCAGCGGGGTCCTTAGGGACAAAAGAAAACAGGTTGCTAATAGACCGGTAGATCGTTGACCTTGATATTTGCTAAGAAATAAGATAGATGAAGAGATAGATCCCTGCTTGACTCTTGAGAGGGCAAGCTTCTTTCTGTATTTTTCTCAACCAAGTTATAAATAAACGAGTTCCTTAAACCTCACAAGACCATAAAACCACAGGCTCAACCACATACGGTTACGCGAATCCCGATCTGAGTGAGACGTAATCGATGCAACTTCCGTACTAGTAAGTGATTTTTCTTCAAGCACTAATTAGCCCCTCAGCTTCGCATGGAAATATTGGTCTATAAAAGTCTTGATGAAAATATGACGATGAGGTCACCGGGAAACTTACGGCAAAATAGTTGCCTCTGAAATCTTAGGAGTTCAAGATTCATAGCTCGTGGATGGGAAGATAAAAAGCATGGCATTGGGACGCTTGACATCCCTCTAAATGCTAGTCAACGAGCCCTTGATTATTGGGGTTCCTCGGATTACATATGTTATGGATGACATTGAAGAACGTCAAAATTCTCAGGTATGGAAATCCAAACTTGCTAACCGATGAAAATCGTGATGGAATTAGAATAATGAGAAAGACAGAAAGCATACGGAAGATTGGCTTTATCTGCTCGACATTATACTTTACTGTTTCAAAGAGTTGCTTGTAATTATTCGCTGAAACTACTTTAGCCGTAAATTAGAAGTAAAGAATGAATATATATTTATAAAAAAGATCGTTAAAAGAATATGCTTGAAGATTTCGAAAAACCTTAAACTCCAAATGTGTTGTCTCAAAACCTTAAATGTCAAAACCTCAAACTCTAAATATAATGATACGTTATGTAAAAAATTTCACAAATTAATTGACAGAAAACAATCAAGAGAGATAATATTCTTAAGCTAAATTATTATTTTTAGAATGAAATGTTATATAAATATGATCGAGGCTTAACTTCTCAAATTACTAAAAATCCAAAAAATAAATTCAAATAAAAGCTGAAGCACTGAAATGCATCACTTTAAGCAGAACGAAATTGTAAAATTAGCGAATGAGAAAGAAGAATAATGTTTGTTGACGCGTTAAAGGTAATATGCGAAGAATTTCCAAAGTATCGTATGAAGAATTAAATATTACAAGAAATAAAAGTATGTACAGACGAATGTGCAGAGACTTTCCCTTTTTTCTAGATGTCCAACCGATTGTCGGCAGACTCATCCACGATTGCAGTTATCACTAAATTATAAGGTGCTACGTTGGTAATCGCGAACCATTTGTAACCGTGACTATGATCTAAAATTTGTATAAGATTTCGTTAATTCACTAATAATAATGGTAAGCAATTGATAGTATTCATGGAGTATTTTCACGATTATTTCATTATAGATTTTTTAATTATTTTATATAGTCAATTGTTGAAAAATTGAACATGTTTTATCTATCACTCCTCTTTGATGGTATTCTTATTCTCTTTGATGGTATTAATTACGTATCTGTTTCTATTAACGTACTACTTTCATACCGAGGTATGTATAATTTCCAATTTCCCACGACTCAGAAATAGTAATAAAACAAGGAGATATTTAAATATATTAAGAAACATGCTGTAGTCCTAACTATACATACGCGCTATAGATTTTTTAATTATTTTATATAGTCAATTGTTGAAAAATTGAACATGTTTTATCTATCACTAAACGGAAAAAACTTAATAGGAATGTAATTAAAAATTAATAGTTCCGAAAGCAGACTGGATTAATGTACACCCAAACCACTTCACAATGGTATTCTTATTCTATAATTCTAAACCATATGAGTGGAAAAACTTTATAGGTTATATAGGTTATATTAGCATATGACAAATATAATATTAGAAATTCAACAGATAAGAACTAAACGCAGTCATTATTCGAATACTATCGGCCTGCATTTCGTTGCAAAAATAGTACTTATTTAACACTAAAAATACAACAACAAAAAATGAAAAAAGAAAAAGTAGGCCAGTACCGCTGTGAAAGACAGTGCGACCAAACTGCGTCAGCCTATTTAATCGCAGTAGGTCGCCCAAGCTTATAATTGAATATTTCCGCGCTGTGCTGCATAGGCGTTTTAATGATCCCGGGTATCGGTGGCAGCGTGCGGGGAAAGTGCGCGACACGCGATGACGAATGCGCGCGGAATCATTTTCGATGATCCGTATAAGCGCTGATTATACATACGAGCGCCGGATTGCGCAACAGTTCAACGACGCGAGGAGCTGAAATTATACATGAGTCACTTTTCTGCAATGAGGGGATCCGTTATAGATATCCATTATTGTTCCCGTCTTGCATGATTTGTTCTGCATTTATAACGATACTTCGTTTTACGCTCGATTGGTATATTAATTAGTTATTAGACAGCTATAAAGTGATACATCGTTAGAAATTTGGACGAGTTATGGCTTTGATCGACGAATGCGAATAAAAGTTTTCAATTTTTTCATCTAATAATAATTATTCAGTGATTAGATTTGTCGTCCTTCATTCATCTAATTAATTTAATCTCAACAATGTTCTCTAAAATGAGTAAACGTTTCAGAATTAATTTGACCAATTAAAAAAAAAGCTATTTAGTTGAAGGTGGAATCCATCCGGAGCTTTTAAATTAGTCTTCACATATACATAATTAATGCAACACATCTAATATTTAATCATATTTTACAAAACAAAATGACTCAACAAATACATTTCTGTATTGTGTATAGTAAAAACGACTCGCTTTGATTTTGATTGTAAAACGAATGGAACAAATTATATGGAATTGTAGTTGAAAAAGATATTTAGTTAATGCCGTGTTTCAAGAAAACGGTAAAATAAATTATTTACTCCTAGGAGTTATTCAAACGATTTGTGTGAATTATTCGAGCAATCAAAATTATTTCGTAGTACAAGATCACTGCTGTTTGAATAAACCAAACATGAAATGAAGTAATTATTATTAATTTATGCAAATCGTTACATAGTGATAATTTTTATTTCATAATATAGAGATTTTGTATGATTTTTTCTATAAAATTTACGAAAATTTTTTAATTTAGCGAATAAACCGTATAAAGGTGGCGGACGAGAGTAGTTCGTATTGATACTCGTCGATCTGTCTAACCTAATCAAGGTGGTATAATGACTTTTTGTATACCCCCTATATAGTTGCAAGTTAAAGCCAAAGGTACAGTAGTGCCGACGTATTTTGAAATCTATATTCACAATATACTTGAATTAAAAATAAGACAATGACTCTTTATGCAACAAAAATTCTACTTACCTTCGAATTTTACTATGATAATTAAGTTTCGAATAAATGATTAATATATTTATAAATGAGAATTTATGTCATTTATATCGTCGAATCAAAGTAATTGCTTCGAAAGAGAGAAGAATATAGACCGAGAGGTTGCGACTAGTTAGGATGGTTTATCCCCGAACGACGTCTTTAATACATTCATAGTGTACATGTAATGAATATGACAGAACTCAAAAAAATATTGATGCATATACTTGCAGAAAAAAAGAGAATTTGCGAAATATTATAGACAGCATTCGATAAAAAGGACCCGAGGCAAGATAACTTCTTACGATTAACATAAATATAAAAGGGGACTTTTGGGCAGAAAAAAGTAAATCATCAAAGCAGTCCAATTAACAAGGGGAAAAATTCACGTGCTCCGTGGCAAGGAGGGGGAAGGGAGGGAGAAGAGCCAGACGTAAATTAAAAGTGCTGCCTTCAAAGCGCGGGCCCAGCTCTCGCGACGTGCTCGTTAAAGCGAAACTTGT
The DNA here is from genome assembly GCA_018907035.1 of Sycobia sp. Sy_11. Lineage (NCBI taxonomy): Eukaryota > Metazoa > Arthropoda > Insecta > Hymenoptera > Epichrysomallidae > Sycobia > Sycobia sp. Sy_11. The sequence goes on along the minus strand of JACCIC010000006.1, from coordinate 3,139,666 downwards.
CGCTCGCGGGTACCACGCTCCGCGGAGAGTGCCCGTCGATCTGCCCCGGCCGACTCTTCGGACGCGTGTCCGAGCCCGACGTGCCCGGGGACCGATAGGATCAACGTCCGCCCGCCTTCGATTAAGGCTCGATTACGCTTGTTAAAAAGTTTAAGTATACGCGCGTACGCGGAGGCGAACGACTCAAACGCGCGCGAACGGTGCTAGTTTTTTCCTGCGCGTTCATAACATATATATATATATATACACATACCAGCTCGTTATATAGATTCCATCGATGTTATTTCGCGCAAGAAGCGCGCTACTGTGCGTTCGACGGAACGAAACTGGTCGATCGAGACATTAATATTGTCACGTCGCGCGGTGAAAAGGAAAATACAATCCGTTTAGAGAGCCTCGGAGAGAAACCAGCGCGGGCTACTGTGCTTTCATGTGGGGCAAATCCGAGGTGGAGATAATGTAGGTTGCTTGGTAAAATTAGATTTGTTCGATATCGCCCCTATTCTTACTATACGTATCTACATTAAGTAATTTTAAGGACAATGCGTGTATTTCTAATTAAAAAGTACAACTGTCACAAAGCCGAAATTATTATGCATCGTGCTTTTCGTCAATATATTAGATCTTTATTGATATTCATATTGAAGAGAAATAGATCTAATTAATAGCACCAAATAAATATGTTACTTTGCAAGTTTTGTACTTTATATATTAAATTATCTGTCTAAGTTAAATAAGGATCTTCTTAGAACATACTCAAACCAGTACGTCAGTTAAAATAGTTGATTCTAATACCACTCGCTTTTAATATTAGTCTAATAATTTCTCATAATTTTAAGATTTAATAGCAACTAGTTTTATAATAAAATTACTATTATCCCAAGATTATATCAATAAATATACTGGATAATGAAGTTAAGAAAAAATTTGGAATTTTTTTCGAACCTATATTTGAAAAGAGCGTGATTCAATTACATTCATTGAATATACGCCGTAATATATATATGTATATATATATATATATATATATATATATATATATATATATATATATATATATATATAGACGAAACTGGTGACGATGCAAATGAACTTTAACGCTGAGCAGCGTGTGCAGTCCGGTATTACGGTATACTTTGCGGTTTTACATAATTAAAAAGGATGCAGCCCACAAACGAGTAGATGTTTTCATTGATTTACGGAAAAGGCGATTTTATTAATCTCGCATTCTGCGTATAGTATCTAGTGGACAAACGTTGTTCTCTATTAAAATAAATGTATAAGATATGGGCTGAGAATGTATCAAGATATTTTAAAAAATTTTCAAAAGACGTTAATTATGTTTATTTGAATCTTCAAAGATTATTTTAAAGATTTTTCCCGACTGAGATGCGATATTAGCATACACCGTCTCAATTTCACCCGAAATTGAAAGGTTACAGATATATATTGATATTCAACTTGTAACAAATTCATTCAGGTTATTACGATTCTTTGATTTTCAAACAATATTTTCAGCAATTTCTGTTTTATTAATTGTATTTAAGAAAAAATTATTGTTAACTTAGTCTTTCAAATTGAAATCTGCCGAAATTATTGATATTATGAGTATATCCAAGCATTTTTCTTCTTTCCTTCTTTTCAAACAGTTTTGGGCATTAATAATAGAATTACAACTTGAAGAAGATAATTGTACGATGGTAATTCTGTAGGATTTAACGAATTTAAAAACTCTCTTGGAAAACGGTAGGTAAGTATTATCAATATTAATAAATAGAATTTAAAAACAGCATATTTTTTTACGAGGTTAAATGGACTTTTAAACGTAATCCATAGAACCCGCGTAAACCAATACCGGTAATGGTACCGATGGATAAGATAATTTTTTTATTTTGTTTTTTTACAACACCTTGAACAGCTTCCTTTTTAAATACATTATGTCTATTTCTATAATCATTTCTGAAATTTGATTCGTTTCTAATTTATTCTAAACCTATTATGATCAGAATTGCGTCGTATAATACTTTTATTTTTTCAATTCATTTACATCGGCATTATTGTATTCGTATTTCCTTAGTATCTCAATTTGTCAATTAAAATTTTTCACTCGAGCTTATTATATAAGTTTTCATATTGAACATTCATTAGAAAAAGCATCTGATGGTCGCACCTAAATAACTTGACTTGCGTTTGCTACAATAGGCATTCTTCGTCAATAAAAGTTACTACTAAAGCGACCTTCAAATCATCATAAATATAATTGATACATCAATAATACGACCAATCACTGGTCCTGCTTATTTCACGATATTTAATTCTTTAGTTCTTAACTATGAACTCAGATCAAACATTGTAAATATTTTTACGAGGTTATATAATAATTCAATTAAAGTAAATATTTTACTATAGAATAATCTAATGTCTATAACTATCTATATTTTAATGAAATTCATGTAGGAATAAAGAATCTTGTTTCGTGGCGCAAATTGTGCAAAGCAATCAACACCAATTAAACACTAAACTTTTAATAAAACTGAGGGAAAGGGTACCTGATCAGCCGCTCTCACCGTCACCACTAGCATCCTATCCCATGTATAGTTCTACCAGGGAACTAACGCCATGAGCTTTGACGCTCTAGGCTCTTGACTAACGGTCACGAGGGTTTTACCCCCTAATGACGTCAGTTGTGCTACAATATCTTTAAATGAGAAGAGTTTCCCATACTTATTTGCTTTACTTTAAAAATTTTTTTACAAACTAGAAAAAAGACAATTATAACTCTTTTACCACCTCCTTTATTTCATGCATAACTCTTTCCCCATAACTCTTACTTTACTTTGTAATGAATATACTCATACTCATCTCTCTCGTTCTCTCTCTCTCTCTCTCTCTCTCTCTCTCTCTCTCTCTCTTTCGATCTCCCTTTCTCTGATTCTTAAAAGCATAGATATTTTTCGTCATATCCACATTGTTCAACTTAAAAAAGGCAAGATCGTGTAGACAAAGCATACCTTAGTACTATGAACTTGATCTACCAGGTACATTTTGGCATGGACGCGATGAGCTATAAACTACTCCTATCTAGAAAATCTGTGCGAACATGCGCGCGACGCATAGTATAAAACTGATGGTATATCACCGATGTCTGTTAACTTTTTCTCCCTTCCCTCGCCGAAAAAAGAGCTAAACGAGCCGCGAGACCTTGTTTGCCTCGAGGAAACAAAGGTACGGCCCCCCTGTCCCTTTATTTCGATTTCAGTGCATACGCGTATCTCGATGCTTGGGAATAATTTATTACAGAGAACGGACGGTACACGTGCACGCGGGGAGTGTCAATGCTCCGCACAACGTTTCTTGAGCGATTCATAAATCGCGGCGCTGACGGGAATTTCCAGGGGTATTTCTCGAGCGTTCAAGGGGTTAAAGAATTCAAAAGTTATGCCTGGAAGTTTTCTGCAAACCCGTAATTGTCGGTCAGAGAGCGTTAAAGCTTCTATTTACCGACCGCGCTACTGTTTGTTTATTGCGAAAACACCGAGAGAACTTATATGCGCTCTCTGCAAATCCCGCGCGCGGAGGCGCATAAAATTATTGTCATCATCGGCCGATTGTCGCGGGATCATTGACTAAATTAATTGCTTTGCGCAAGGCAAAACTGGTAATTCGCTATTGTATAATTATGCGCGCAACACCTGCAGTGAATCGGCGATTTATACGTTGGTCGTTAGTCTTTATTAAGTTATTTATAGCGCGATGCATATTGTATGATTTCCGATATAGGTATCAATTTATTCCAGAGATTAAAGAACAATCACATTTTTCTCGCTTATCTGATTTATTCGCGCGCTCGTTCATTACAATAACGCGTGTTAAAACCTTTGCAGTATCGATCATTGCTTATTTGATAACATAAATACTTCGCTATTTAAACAATGTAGCTACGTGCAATCTTCGATTTACAAACAAAAAATCACTCGAATAGATTGAATCAATAATAACAATTCTTGCATCATTTAGATGCGTATTAGTTATAACAGTTCTGTATAATACATACTCACTTATAAACTACTTTAATTTAGTTGTACTGAAATGAAATCAATGTATAACTAAAGTAATTTTAATATGGCAAAATACTACGTATAAAAGCTTTTTAGGCTAACAAATCTGAATTTGATACAAATATCGATTAAACGTTAATAATAATTTAGAGTCTAATTTTAGTGGTCAAGTCAATTTTTTTTCGAAATAAAAAGTTTGTCGTGTTAACAGATATTTTTCATCATTGACGATTTTCGACGTCCATAAATTTTATCGTTACGAAACCATTATTAAAACCATTTGACATCTCCCATTTGTATCGTACATGTAATAATAATTAAAATTTTCAATAATTTTAAAAACCGTCGTATTTTTTGTTATTCAATGTAAATTGATGAATACATTTTGGTCACTTTTTTACTAATTTAAATAAATATGATTAAATAAATGAATAATTAAAAATGTTTGAATATTTTTTATATAAAATATTTCATATAGGCTTCATTAGGTCTTTTTTGATGTCATGTCGATCTAAGGTACAATTGAAGATTCTAAATCTTGATTTTATTCAAAAAGTTTAATACGACAATTTATGCCATGGTATTTCACTATAATGTGTACTTCTAGATAATTATTATACGGACTGCACTGAAACTTTTTACTTTGTATGATTCTGAAACATTATTTTACTCAATTGATTCAAGCAATAATTTAAGATAAGGAAAAATCTTTAAGAAATTATGAATCTAAGCCTCGAGAAAGCGCTAAAATAGCGCTTATACTCGTTTCAAAATTATCAGAAAAATATCTATTTTTCATAGAAAACAACTACTTTTCCAAGTATTTTTAATCTCTGTTTTTTTCTATATCAAGGCAATCACCACGATCATACATAAAAAGAATAAAATATATTATGCTTAAGAATCCGATTAATTATGCAAAATAGATGGATCATCGACTGATGACGCTAGGAACCGGTTTCAGGATTTCGCGCTTTTTGCATACAATTCTATCAAGGGACTTTCATAATGCTTTTACCAGCTCCGGATTACTAAGCCCGCGCTGATTCTGTACGTTCACTTTGAATTCCATCATCGTGCTCTAAGCTATCAGTTACATTCTGGATTCACGGTGAAATTAAATTTATCGCGTATTTCTGAGTTTGTCGAGCATGTCGTTTCGATACTCGTTTAGACACATATGCCAGATAGAAAGAATTCTCTATAAATTATAGTGCCTATAATCTGTGTAACTGTTACAGAAAATATTTTTCTTATATTTTTATTTATATTTTCACAGCTTTGTACACTGAATATAGAATTGTTTCTCTGAGAAAAATTTAAAGAATTGTAGCATTTCACTTATCTAAGCTAGTATATACTTATTTATGAATAATATAATTATGACATTTAAGCTGCTTATTACCAAGAGAATAGTGAAAATCGTCGATAGAATTTCCCAAACGAGAATTATATAAAACAGATGCAACACGCGCTATATCTGAAACGATTAAGTTTTTCTTGATACGTTTGAAACAAAAGATGTCTTATTTATAATTATTGGTTCAACAACTTAAATGTAAATAATTTATATTTTAATTTATTTACTGTTTATTTAGTATTTATGTTATTTTATTGAAATTTGACGACATTGTGCAATTAGAAATAGTATACAAGTGCGAAAAATATAGTGAAAAGATGATAGATTAGGCGTAGCAAGAGATTGTGGCATAGAATCAAGGCAAATAATTTGAATAATTTAATGCAAATGAGACGAAAATTGCGAGTAAGAAAGAAGTCTCTTTACGTTTTATCTATATTTACATCGTACGTCGTGAATTTTGAGAAATACGGTTTAAAAAAGCCGATATATTCCAGAAAAGTCAATATTTTTATTTAATAACAGCAATGTCTAAGTAACTACAGTCAAAGCAAAGCTCATTTGCCTCATTCGCAAGCTGACGCATTAAATTTGTGCCTATTTAAGTATGTGTTGGCATATCAGCTGACCTATGTACTGGTCGATGAGTGTCGATCAGAATAAAATGCTCTTCTTATTTTTAGAAGATGTTGTCTATATACTCATTGCCACCGATTTTTCTAGCCGCTGGCCACGCTTCCTATGCCATTCTTGCACGTCCCTCGTTTATTACATGTAAACACCCGCGTGAGTACATCACACGTATATACGTGTATGTATATGTGTATCGTCAAAATGAAAACACCGAGCCAAGAAAACACATAGTATGCATATCGAAACTGCGCAGTTTCTATTCAGTAATCAACGAATGAATAAAAATTTATTATATATCAGGGAGAGAGAACCTTGCAGATTTTGCGGCTACCGGCGGTTTGCAAGCTTTTAAGCAAAAATCTTTAATAGATTTCATAGAATATTGTTTGTTTTGTCCATTCATTATTTGGTTGTCGACAATATCAATTCCACAACAATTTTTCATTGAAAATCAGTATATCAATTTCGAATATTATGATTCGTTTCAAAGTGTTCTAATGATGTTTATTTTCTAGTCAAAGCAAGAGGAAAATCGATATCGTCAAATTTCGCTGATTGAGCTCGAATCTTTATAAATTTTTCTGTTTGTTTCTAGGTAAAAAAAACTTGATTTGAAAACTCGATGACATGATCTTTTTTTTTTTTTAACGAGTGAACGAGCAAAACATCATTTCTCAGAGGAAGCAAAATCAGCAAGGTTATTTCGTCTTTTTCCTTGACATGCCGTTCAGAACCTAGAGATAGAGTCTTCATTACGATGATGTCGAATTTAAATAACAAAGGAGCTTTTTATTTTTGTTAACTGTATGCTAGGCTCCACTTGGCTGATTGCGTCGTACAATGTTGTCGATTTGGAATTGAAGAGTGTTTAGATGAACTACAGATGCAAATATTTTTAGTGATTTACAAACGCCGAATCGTATTCATATAACTGTGTTCTAATCCGAATACAGTTACTCGGAAGCTCAGTAAATCTTCGTATATGACTATAATTAGAGAGAATAATAAATAAAACTCTGAATAGTTACAATCAACGAAATTTGCAGTGCCATAAAGACACCAGTTTTGGTTCGCTTGATACTCAAACTTTTTTTATGTATCGGTATTATGGAATACATTAAACTGGTCAGAATATATGTTGCTGTATCAAACATCAAACTGGGGTTGTATCAACTTCAATCTTGTAGATTTATGTACATTCCTAATAGAAGAAAAATGCAAACAAAATACATTATACGTTAATGCTACATTGTTTAACTAAACATTAATAGTTTAGAAAAGCAAGCAATATTTTCATTCTTCCTTCTAGTGATTTTATATATATATATATATATATATATATATATATATATATATATATTTCATACTATAATGTCCTGCAGTTTCTTTAACACTGAACTTATACATAATCCGTTAAAATGCGAAAATTTTTATTTTTGAGCATCGATGGTTTCCAAAATTTACTACCAACCTCTGTTCATTGATAACAATTATATATGCCATGAAGTTATATTCTTTTATAATATAAAAATAATTAACCAATAGAACTTGTTCGAATCACATTGGGCATATTACATTAAATGTAGTTTTATTTGATTATTTATTTCAATTGAATATATTGATATCGACATTTTCGGCTTCATTAAAATTAATACGAACTTAAGCCAAACGCTCAAAATGGCACTATCTATTTACATAGTCATGTTCGTTCGATTTCAATCCTGTCAATCCTACTGCGATAGCATTCCTGCATTAGTGTAAATGATATCTTTCAGATTAGAGAGCAACGATAATCAAATTATTAATGAATTGATTTAATTAAATGCACATACCGTAAGGTAATTTTTTCTGATCTACTAAGATCAAAATATTACTCGAGCCAGAACACTATAAGCGATTCTCATAGAACGGATCATTCATAAACTCTCGCTTGGGCCTGAAGTCTCTGGCATTCCTGAAAAAATAGTTTTAAACTTCCTCTCCCACCGAATAGGCATAACTTAGGCTAAATACCGGTACCTCGGCCGTGCAAGTATATATATATATATATATATATATATATATATATATATATGCAAGATCGCGCATTCCGCAACCGTCACCCGCACACCTATCTACTGTCTCCGCTCAGTTGGCGGCCGGTCTCCGCGTGACTGATGGATAGTCGCCGCGCGTGCCCGGCATTGCGCTCGGGGCACGCCACACCCCTCGTATATGTACATGGATTTGCCATCTCAGACGCGAAAACCTGACTCAGTATATATATATATATATATCGGAACGATCAACGATTTACACCAATTATATAGCTGCAATGAAATTCAAGGTCTGTCAAGTTCAACGGTGAGAGGCCTACGATGGCTCGATCGCTAGAGCGAAGGACTAGTAACTTGGTGATCCGAGTTCAAATCCCGGTCTCGGCCGATTGACACAAGTACCGCTGTAATAATTTACATGTGCTTTATTTACAAACACATCGTAGACGTCCGTCGCTGATTAGCACCTATATTTGAAAGCATAAATAGAGCGACGTTAAATAACAAAAAAAAAGTTCAACGGTGAATAGGGGCGATCGTCGATGTTTTCTATACTCAAGACTAGAATGAAGGATAGTTTGTTGGATTTCAGCTTTTAGGACAATTTCGTTACAATTTTGTCTTGGAACATATGTAGATATTAATTTGATTAATTATTTGTAACAATTAATGTTTAAAACGGTGCTTCGTTACTAATATGTTGCAACAAAATAGATATTTTATGTTCTATACATTTACTCTTTGGAGGTGTTGAAAAAAATTGAAACTTCAAAACAACGTTTCTATCACGTTTGAGGTTCTATCGTCTGAAGAATGTGGTAAATTGCTAACATTTTTTATTTCATTTTTTCTAAAAAAAGTATAAGTTTTTCAATAATAAAAACTTTCCTTGGGATCATTTTTTTGAATAATCAAAAAAATAGAATACACCGTAAATTGTATGGCGTTTTTGTGAACTGGAATAATAAATGTTTCTTGTTTCAAAATTTCCTACAATTAATTTAAAAAATTTCATATTAACATAAATACAATAGACATTTGAGGATTGCATATTTTTATAGTTTGATAATTTGAAGTATTTATGTTAATAATTATAATCTATTCTAAAATTTACTTGAACTACTAATACATGCTGATTCGGCAGCTTGTAGTACTCGTGTATATATATATATATATATATATATATATATATATCAGATAAAAGAAACTTTGCTCCTGATCGTCTGCCGAATATCAATCAATTAAATCAAAATTCTATTATATTTTCTAAAACAATCATCGACTGAGAACCTGGCTATATATATTTAAATCCGAAGATTAAAATAAAGAAATTAAATAAATCACGCCGCTAACGCCCAAGTACCCATATCGTACCAATCAATCTCATGCTGTGCAAATTATTCATTGGAAACATGCTGACTTCGCGTTTTGGCAATGACTTTCGAATTTTCACGCTGGGCAATATATAGAGAATTCATATATATATATATATATATATATATATATATATATATATATATATATATATATATGCACGCGCACACAATGTAGGATTCGATTAAAGCGCTAGAGTTAAGTATGATAATACAGTGTACAATTATATACACTTCGTATAATATTAATTTATGAATTTACTAAATAATGTACACCAACTGATCACGGGAGCGCACGTCCTCTACAATGGCACGAAACTAATGGATAGTCTGTACTGCTCGTGCTCGTTTTGCTTTCTTTATTATTCGCGTATGCACGATTATATTTGTATTCGTATTGTTGCATCTGGTTGCATACATTAATAATAATGTTTCTATACCAGCTTCGACCATTATTTTTCCTTGGCTCAATTTATTTTATAACTAAATGTCTGCGCCGTTGTAACGTTGGCATACATACAGTTGGGAAAAAATATTCTAGCAAGAATGTAAGACATTGCTGACCCGTTTTTATAAATTTGAAACTTTATATACATTTCTAATTCAATTCCACATAATAATCGTGAATTATATATTCAGTACAAAATATAAAATCCAGCTTTCGACTGAATTTTTTTTATAATGTACATTTTTTATGTGTATAAAATTCATCGGTCGAATCTCGAACATTTGCGCCACATTGCGTATAAAGATAATGCCGCGATGCTTTTTTTCCGCGTGCATTCGGCGAATTCTAATTTCGCTACCGCACCCGTGCGTCCATTCATTCGGGATCGTTGACCTCGCGCTATCATTCTATTTGGCAGCTAGAACGAGCGAGGATCGGTAACGGTCATCGTTGTTTGTCGCCGAATGTTTCCGTAAAACGCGCGCAGCTATTTTCTGTCTATAAGGGGCCCCTCGAAGCTCATCGAGACGCCACGTAGAGGGGGCCATCGTTTCGCGTTAAGTCTTTATGCCTAGTCACGTATCTTAGCCGGGGACGTGATTCGGGCTTTGCTGTACGGACTATTTTTGTGAGCGCTCGTGCACGGCAAGCCGTCCAAAAATCATCAGAAGATACATAAGATTTCCGTGTTTACGACCCTGTGCGGGGATCCGCGCGAAAATCGCGAGCAACTGATGCATCGCGATATATATATATATATACATGTGTTTGTGTGTATGCGCGTGTGTGTGCGTGTGCCTAATGATGACTAGTCGCTAAAAATATTTATATATTTACGCACCAGAACATACATCAAGCCTCTCGTCTACGCAGAGTAAGTGCATTTAGGTAAGACCAACGAAACGAGCGCAGAATATGCTTGCACAACTTAATTATTCCCATGGAATCAGTTGTATTATGATATACACTCATATCCTGCCGCATTAAAATAGTTCACCTTCGATTTTCGCACCGAATCCCATAAATTTCACTCTCAGCGCGCGGTCGCGTTTCCTCTCGCTCTATCCGTGTATAAATACCGCACGTTCAGCTCATTATATAGAAATTTGCGCAACTTATATATGCACGATGCATCGCGCTCTGCATCTCGTATGTATGTATATATGAACTAGCCCCCGCCACCGGTTGCACACTCCCGTTTTTTTTCCTCTGTAAACATCGCAATTCTGACGTACAGGTGTATCTCTGAGAGAGAGAGAGAGAGAGAGAGAGAGAGAGAGAGAGAGAGAGAGAGAGAGAGGAACAAGCTCCCACGCGCTAAACTGTAAAATTGTCCCAAGCCCTCCGTCTTTTGTCCCCGCCGCGTCGCCACGTAACACCTGTCATTCCGCGGATTCATAAAGTTGCCGAGGCGCGCTGCGAGCTTTTCACATCGGTGAGATCGTGACGGAACATATGCATGCGCATGCGCGACAATGCCAAGCGAACAGCAGCAACGGCAGCAGAAACGGCAGCAGAAACGGCTTCGGCGAGTCGAGTTTCGACGGATTGATTAATGGTGAAAATGCGAGGATGCCACGAGCTCGATCGCACAGATTTCATGATATATATATATATATCAGTGTGTACACGAGAAAACGAGCAATTGCTCTATGCCTGGGTGACACATATCTATATATGCGAGGTTTCTTTGACGTGTTTATTATATAGAAGAAGTTTGAATAGATGAGTTTGAACATCACGATGTTCTATGTCGTATGTAGTAAAGCGTACACGACGTAGCAGTTAGCTCCTATGACAATGACGAAATAAAAATGTAGACAATGATATAGCTCGGAAGATTATAAGCAGGATTGTCCACTGCAATTATTTATAAATGGTGAAAACCAATAAATATTATGAGAAATTAACTTTCGATATAACTGAATTAAGTATTACAATTTAAAGCAAAATAAGTATAATAATAGCTTTAAGAAAGATAATAATTATGAGATTGTAATCTTTCTTACTGAAAATGCCAGAAATAAATTACAGAATAAATAGCAGTAACATTTCTATATTATAGTTTGGAAACAGAATTTTGTTTTAGAATATCCAAATTTTGCAACATTCAACTATGTAAAAGTAAAAAAATGTTATTTTAAATAATTATGAATATGGGAAGATTTAATATTATGTTATAATTTTAGATAATCCTCCATTAAGTTTTGATCTCGTTTTGGTCACTTGTCAATATAATATATAAGTTTGAGAGAGGAGCTATTTCGCTATTATATCGCTGAGAAAAATAATCGAGCCTTATGACTAACGATTGATTAAATTAGGTAGTGTAAGAAAAAAGAGGAAATTGAAGAGGACTTTCGCGTTTCATTGTCCCGATTTCCTTCGTTACAAACGGCCTTTTCCCAACGTGGCCAACACGCTACATCAAACGCGTCGTTTCGCACGAAAACAACAGAAAATTGCGACTCTTTCGAAAAATTCTACGGTGTCGCTCTACCGGTTAGCCAATATACAGGTCCTCTTTCAGCGGCACGCGGCACCGCCATCGAATCCAATGATTTATCATAGCAGCCGCAACGCTTTCGCTTTCTTCCGCGCGCGCATCCGTTCCCGTACATATAGATCCATTTATTACCCAGCCGCATTCGGCCCATAAGCATACCGCCGTCCTTTCCTCCCTCCCCCTCTCGCCCCTCTCTTTATACAAGCCTTTGATTTATACTTCAAGGGAATGAAATTCGGGCTCGGGAGGGCGTTGGTCGTCGCTTGTAAATCAGCGCGGCCGCGTAGAACGCGCGAGCCTTTTAAGTGCAGGAAACTGCGCCAGTTGGAATAACCGAGCGCGCACAGTACGGGGACAGTAAAGCGCGCGCTCCCGGAATAATATGAAAACCATGCTTTCGCGCGCGGCCGTGCGCGCGAAGCAGGAGAGGCGGCGCGAGCCGGTCGTACGGGGGATTCGCTATTTGCGTATATTCGACGTCAAGAGAGCCGTGCCGGGGACGCGCCGGAATTCGAATTATGCCTTAAAGGCGAGGGCTGCTTTACTCTCCGCGCGCGCCGTCGACTCTTTAGCTTTCTATATGTGCGTCTTCGGAGATTGATCGGTATGGCCGAGGCGCGGTTTTTTTAGAAAAGGATCTACGGCTCTTGTGCGGACGTACATTGTCGAAAGTACATTGTTTAAGTATTCGCGGCGGAAAGATTTGAGACAATAAAGGAGAGGACGCGTTGCTTTGCCGGATTCGTCAAACTGTCGCAAGATTTTCTTGCTTTTACGACCGGTACTTTTTATTTATCCAGTTTTTAGAAGGTCTAACTAACAATTAATTCACACGTCTAACTAACGACTTATTCTTACTGACCAAATATGCTGTTTAATTTAGCTGAAACAACGTCAAAAACGTGCTTTCTTCGGTAATAATTGAAAATTCGAATTATTATATTTATCTAAAAATTCAATTCGCTTGAAATAAAATAAGAATCTTTTTTAGATTTTCAGATGGATGGGTAATACTTAAGCGATCTTTCGTCAATATACCGCGGTGACGTTTTTCAACAATATCTTCCTAAAGAAAGTGAAAAAATTATTACTTTACTCAGAAACTTTATATTCTATGACGGCAAAAAATTATTGAATTTTACGAATTTAATTTTAGACTATATAATTCTATATTATTAAAGTTAAATATAGTGAAATAAGTATTTTATTTTTATTACTACATCCAATCATAATAATTATTTAGAATCTTATTTTATTCGAAATTAATCAATTTATGTACTATCACATAAGAACATTAATTATTCAAGAACATTGATTAATTAATTAATGCACCATATTATTTTTGCTTATAATATCTACAGATGGATGATATTTTTTAAAAATTTGTCAATCTCTTAAAAATATGACAAAAACAGTAAATTAACTACAAAAGATATTTATAAAACCAATTGTAAGTACTTAAGAATAAATTCGCAATTTTGCAACGCATCTAAGTTTTGATTTAAAAATGTAATTAAAAAATGCCTACATTATTCCATTGGCACCTACATAACTCATAACTTTAATTTATCTATTTTTTAATTAAGAATAAGAACACAATTCTGTTAGTGCAAATTAAAATTTTCAATTTAATTTATTGAGACAAACGCCATGGATTAGTATGTTTATATATAAAAGAAATGTGAGAAATGCCGAAAACATTTGTGAGAACGTTAAAAATAACGAAAGAAAGATAAGGCATTAATTTTGCCATTACATTTAATTCATTTCAACGTGGCGAAGCCAATTGATTCTGCGGAGACTGTAAAGACTTCACTTGTTATTAACGATTAAAAAGATTGGATGAAGGTAAAATAAAAGGTTTCGTAATTGTTAAAATGATATTAGAAAAAATCTGGTCCACTGTCTAGAAAACGAACAAAAACCCTAAATCTCGTAATACTCTTTATGATCGCAGATAAGAGAACATTTCTAATGTATGCTACGTAAAACGCTATGTAAGCCGTAAGTATTCTCGCTCGCGAGACGTCAAAGCATTCCCGTCGCCCTTTCAAAATAAATGGTCTCCAGTCCGCTCTTCAATTGCAACGTTAAATCCACGGCCTCGCTGTACAAGTTATATTTAATTCGCATGATTTTAATTACACAGCGCTGCTGGGGCCTGAAAAAAAAGCGCTGACGAAAAACCGGCGGGCTGCTATCCTCCGTATGTATAACACTGGCGGGACGTGCGCGCACGATGTGAGTAACACGACGCCTCTTGATCGCGAGCCGGGATCGGGAGGAGTTCTGAAGATCGGATCTAAAATTAGTTTCGCCAATTAACGCGCATAAGAAACGGGGAGGGGAGGGGGCGAGAGAAAAAAATCGGGCGGCAGTGTCGTGTCTGTTTGCGATTTTTAAATATCTTATTTGTATATTAAGATTGAGTAAGGCATGCATCGCTGTTTTATACATACATACATGCATACATACATACATACATACATACATACATACATACATACATACACACACACACACACATATATATATATATATATATATATATATATATATATATATATGAATGTATATATGTACGTATATATAGCTGCACGCATATTATAACGGTTAACCGAGTCTGCAACTTGTTTTCCGATCTCGGGCACGATATCGTTAATTCATCTTTCAACGGTTGTAATTGAGTCGTAGAGGGGATGGGAACTATCACCTGTGAATAGTTTTTGCGCCGTTTATTTTTTTCTCTTAATTTGTTGATTCTGCTTATTCGCTCGAGCGCTTGAGTATTTTTATACGTATAATATAGGTGACAAAGAAATTGTTCGAGATAAGTCTGCCATTTGGTTTAATGTATATTTTTTATCATGTATCGTAGCCATGGGCTGTAGTTAAAGTTAAATCTGTGGACGCGCAAATATTGGGGTGGGAGCGACTGGGAGTCGCGATAAATTCAAAATACATACTAGTAAAGGTTAATTTCCAATCTTTTAATCTTAATATTTAACTATAGTTGTTATTAAATAGCGCCGATGCCAAACAGTGTAATCCTCAAGCTGTATTCGTGCTATTTGCTCGGTGAATCAGAAAATGAATCACATTCTTTCACGAAATGTACTTCAAATGAAGCGCGAACAGTTTTTAAATACGAAAATCATCCAATCTCTCCTATACTTTAAAATTTCTGAGAATACTCGAGCACAGACCGGCACCCAATATACTTTATTAACAGTTTCTCATTAATTTATACAATATGAATTGTTTTATTTAAAGGATTACAGGGATGTATACCGACTATTTCTACAATCAAGAAAGGGAGGTAAGCTCTGAAGAAATTCGTGTGTGGACAAGCAGATGTTAACGATGAAAATTATTTTTTTCCCCACTTTTATGTTTCATGCTTTTTGTCTCTAACGGTATGATCTGAGAAAAATGAGGAAAAATAAGCAAATCTCGATTTTTGATGTTGCCATATATAGGCTTGGAGGGATACTTATCAATTAACGCTATAAATGCGATCTACTTAAAAATACGATATTTGTCGATGGTAATCATTTAGAAATTGTTTTGAGATATGTTATACGCCTCTTGATATGTGTACTATACACATTTTGTATTACTTCGAAGTGTATATGCATTATGTGAAATAAATTATTATAAGAAAGCAGTATTAATCTGGACGGTATTATTACTGATAAATTTTCATTTTTATCTGTGTATTTGTCATTATTTTGATAATTAAATTTTTCTTGTCACCAATTGATACGATATTCACAATCAATGACTCAATATATCTAGGTTTATTTTTTGTTGGCACTTTATCCAAATAACTGCATTTTTAATCATTTCCATTCGAAGCTTTCACTTTTTATTCAAGTTCTCAATAATACAATAGAGGCCACTTTATACGTACACTGGGTGTCAAAATCTATGTAACTATAATTAGATACAAAACTTAAGTAAAAGAAATAAAGCGATATATCTACTCAAACCATCTATAAAGCATCCAGTTTCCTTAAAGAGTAGAAATGAATAAATGTATAAGTCTATTTTAGTTGCTAAAGATGATAATTTATCTAAGCGATAAAGAAATGTCTATGGAAAACCGTACGAATTACTACTCGTTCAATAACCGAGCCTGTTTGACATTTCTAATTTCGATCTTGCCCCTGCGTATAAGTCTATAACAGCCCTAACAATCAATCAATTCCGGAACTCTTACACGAGCCAAAACTCAAATAATAATTAAAGCGATAATATCTAGAGTTCTCGGAAAAGCGTGCCAGTCGAGCAAGTCGCAGTTCGTAAATCGCCTGTGTCGCTGAACGGGCCAACGGCCGCCCGAGGGGTAATTTTTAGCCGAGGCGCGATTCACCGTTGAAAACTCGCGTCGATCTCCCAAAAAGCTCTCCGTTGCTTTCGTATCGCTCGGGCTAAGATTACACGGGAGGCTCCCCCCCCCTCCCGCCCATCCCAACTCCTCTCACGCTCTCCCGATTCGTTTGTCGGGGACTCCGCGAGCCCCTCGTTCGCTGCCATAAAGATGCGGGCCGGGGTATAATTGATGGGCGCGGGCGCGCGCGCGAATTAACCCACATAATCCCAGACTTCCGACATCGTTCAAAGCGAGCTGCATCGCGGCACGACGGAGCGGATCGATAAAGTTGGGGATTTCGGGATTTCAGTTGGCGCGAGTCGGGCGTAGAATGCGCGACGAAGAAGCGGCTTTCGCGGAACGGATTTTAAATGGGTGGGATAGGGGAAATCGCGGTGTATATATGACGAGATGTATATGTCATAAGTGTTGTAAAGCGTGTTGATTATGTCTTCTTTTTTAATTGTCGGCTATAAAAATTTTGATGCTTGAAGTGGTTGACGACTGCGAGGAAATAAATTTAGCCCCTTCTGAACTTGCACTTAAACTGCACACTTGTCATAAAAGCAAATTTTCTCCATCTGAAAGTTCTTATCTGAATTTTCTTAGCTGTTAACGACTTGAGGGATCTTCGAAGCAGTTCCGAAAATTGACCATAAATTTAAACTATTTTTGGAACAACGTATACCTATATAAACATTTACGCTATCTAAAGTACGGCTAACGCTAAATGGATTTTACAAAGTGAGCCGATCGGCCTTAACAACATTTTGCTACACTATCTGCACTGTCTATTTCAAATATTATCATATCTCGTATTTTTAAACAACTATTATTATTTAGACATTTAATCATTTGCACAAGTAGTAATTTTATCGTTACAATGCACACTGGAGTTTAAATAAGGTGCCAATTAAATTCTAATATACTGAGAAGACTATGAGTTGATCGCAATTGGAGTTTTAAAATATTTCGATTTAAGAAATTCGTTCATTCCGAGCGGATTCATTTCCCACGGCGCGGGTGCTGCACTGTACCTTTCTTTCATCTATATATAATATATATATATATATATATATATATATATATATATATATATATATAAGGGAAGAGAGAGAGAGAGAGAGAGAGAGAGAGAGATAAAGAAAGAGTTTACTTGTCAGCGAACTACATTCTTAAAAACTTTCTCAAATAACAAGGTGACAGTAATCACGTAAAATTATTTCTAATTGCAAAATAAGGACTGAAGCTTGTTCATCGTTCGACGATTGGATGTTGAATGACCTTATGTACCTTACAAGATGGTTTAAAAATTAAAGAAGAAAAGGCGATAAACAGGATTTGTCAATGTGATTTAAGCACTTTTTTTACTCTTTTACAACACATTTACAATTTTCGCACTTATATAAGTAAGAGAGTAATTATCATTGAATCTCGTTTAAATCAATTAGTACAATAAGTCCCCCACCCTCTCTCTCTCTCTCTCACTCTCTTTCTCCTTTCCCTCTCTCTCTCTCTCTCTCTCTCTCTCTCTCTCTCTCTCTCTTCCTCTCTCACTTCGTGGGGTTGTCGAGTGAGCACGAATTCGCCAAGCCCTTTGCAGTAAATAACAACAACAGTTGGCCGTTTTGTAAGGAACTTTACAACACTAGCCCCGATACCGTAGAGCTCTTTATAAGTAAAGAATGCGCATGTGCACGCACCTCGGCACGCACACCTTCTAATTAAATGCTTTCTCCGAGCGACCGGACTTGCTTTCGTTTCTCGTTCGTTTTTAAAAGCATTCTTTATTTACAAGCTCCTTTCAGTTATGATGGACGTATCATTTTTCAAGATTTAGAAAGGATTGGCAATCGCTAGGTCGGTTCGTGAAATTGTAATGCTACGATTATATAACGTATGAAGTACTGTAAATTGAATTGCGAAATATCGAAGCCTATAGCAATCGATACTAGATGTACACCGCAGTCGTCGTAGTTTGATAAATTAAAAAGGATAATATTAATTTGAAATTTATTGATATCGATTATCCAGCCAAAGGTGAGTAAAAAAGGCTCGTTAAAAATTGAATTTCTTCGTTGCCAATCCAATTATTTTCATTCGAAAACGATGCCCACCAGAAACGACGAGAGCTCAGAAGGATTCGTATATAAGTAGTCTCGACCGGGTCTCGTTGGTATTTTGCGGGCTCTCTTCCTATTGGACATCCTCCGCCCGTCCCGCGCCCGCCCGTCCCACGATTAATTAGCACACCGATTGACATCCCTTGCCTCGATAATTGGACTGCCCTTCAATTTGCATTGTAAATGTTCTTCCGTGCGACTGCGAGCATACGATCTAATTAATTTACTTTAAGCGCAATTAAACTGAAAGAGCTTGTAAGAATCTCGAAATTACCGACACGTTACTTGAATAGACTAAATGCGTAACTTGCCAATACTTCTGTATGTTAATTGTACGCCAATAAGCTGTAAAAAATTATTTTTGTTAATCGAACAAACCTTAAACCTCCTCCTTATATATATATATATATAGGTGGTGCTACATTGTATTAAAATGATTACAGAAAATTGCGCAAAGAGAGGCTTAGTCATATAGGAATAACAATTTTGATGGAGATTTTGAGCAATGTAGTTTCGATGATCTTTAAAATATCAAATTAGATTAATTTTTTCAATAAAAATCTTTATAGTTTTAACGACGTATTAACACTACATCGCATTTCGATCAAAAAAGTTCTCATTCTTTGTTCTAATCCTGTGAAAGCGCTCGATCATAAAACTGCACAGGGCTAATATTAGCGGTAATTATTAGATATTTTATTCAATCTGTTTTGTTCAATTCGTCAGCCATAGACGCGGATATCTCCTTGTTGGATACGTTGGTCAAATTTCAACGAACGAATCACTTTAGAGTTCGATTAACAATTAATTTCTAATAACTTATCTCTTATTATATAAGTATAACACTGATATACAGCAACAGCTTGTTCAATAATATAGGTTATAATATCTCATAATTCATTATTTTGCAAATAAAGAGAAAATATCATAGTGCGCTTATCTCGGCTGATATAGAGATTTACGCGAATGGGCTAAATGTATTCGGGGAAGTCTTTTGATGATTCAGACGGCATCCGAAATTTTCAGCGTATTAAAATCTCCCGCAGATAAGAGCGGTGAAACAAAACAAGAACGTAGACGCCGCATCGGATCGTTATGCATGAGAAAAAAAGCTCGTAACGTAAAAGGAGCGCAAGCCCCATCGCCCTGAACGCGAACGTCAGCGAAAAAAGTGACGCGACGCTTTAGCGATTCCGAGGATTAATATCGGTTTGCACGCTGCGGCGCTCCGTCCAAAACCCTCACCCTTTATGCTCCTTATATCTCTTGCTTCGGCTAATTTTAAATGCACACTGCCATACGAACGCCGTCAAAACCGTATACTTATTATTATTCGGATGCGCCGTATTGTTTCGGTCGACGTCGCGCTCTTGCAATTCTCTACATCGAGTCGCTTTAGCCGACGCTCTTAGTTTTCAATTTTTATCTTTCCTCGAGACCCGAAAGAAGGGGAGGGGGTGGGTGGGGGGGGAGAACCTGAAAATTCTCGCCCTTGGCATTGTGAAATAAGGGAAGAAATTGCTAGACTCTCGCTGATGGATTAATGGCGTAATACGTGTACTTTTATACATGGCCGACGGAAACAGATTGGGTTATTGGCGCGCCATATAATAAGCAGCGGGGCCCCGCGCAACGAAACGATAATTTACGATGTCCGCGCGGACGACGCGTCGCGGCGTTATATATACGCGCCGCATTAATTACCCCGCAAATTGAGTGCAAAATCGCGGAGCGCACGCGCCTGCTCCGTTTTGTTTCGGCTCGTTACGGGCTGCATTGCGCATTAATCGTCGGACTCTCGCCCGCCTGCATTTATATAAATGCGCAACTGACCATTGAAACGCAATTAGACGCATGTCCTCGTGTATGTCTATGTAAACCCAACGAAAGTATAACGAAATGTGCGAGACCGAATATTATTATGCCCGTGTATAATGACGTTCTTATATATGTACTATATATTTATATCGTATTACTTTCCAATCCGACGATTATATATGGCGTAAATGATTTACTCGTTTTTAACTGAAATTTTGTTTTCCTCGAATGTAAATCCAAACTCTAAGTATACCATCATATATATTATATTATATCGCGAGCTTTACGCAAAATGCATATGTGTTAAAAATATGTAGGAAAGTCTGTAAAAAACGGACTGTTTTGCTCGATCGCACGTGTACGGATTGATATACGGATTGATATGTAGACCTTTTGCTATAGCGTATATATACGTAAAATCTAGTGCCCCGATGAAATAGCAAAGCGAAAGCGACGAATCCATATGTATAATTGTCCAATGAAAATAAAACGATGGCAAAACGGGCGTTATTTTTGTAATTCCTGATTTCTCAAAGAGAAATTGATCCGGCCATAATCTACGATATACGCTTCAATGAGAGAAGACTAAAGACTCTGACTAAAGCTGCTGTCGCTGCGCTCGCGACCCAGAATATACAGATATACGGACTCCGTGCCGCGTTTTTACATAATCTGCAAAACCAGTTTATTCGCCACATATGCCGTACACTATGCGAATGCTCCACCCTCGAAGCACCGAAAGCAAACAAACTTAACTCTAATAACACGCCCCGGCAAGCACATGTATCGCAATTAAGGAATTTGTCTGTCGCGGGCGCGTGCGCGCGTGCAGCTCGCCTAAAGCCAAAAGGGCCCTTAATGCCAAACCACCGCAATTTGGCCGTCTCCTCTATATACATGTATAGATCGGCAAGCTTGCACGAGCAAACATGAGAAACGTTTTTAAAGTCCCTCTCGACATCCCCTCCTCGCCCCGCGCACGCGTGCGCTCGCTGCATGCAACGCGCATTATTCCTACATATATCTATATATATAATCTTCCGAAAATACGCGCGAGCGGCCGCAATGGGCAGTTGTTCGCATTATATACGAGGACGCCGAGCCGTCGCGCGGCTCTTTTTTTTCTCGCGCTACGGCGATGGTATCGGTCGATATACGTATAGGAGTGCGGATGCATCGAAACCGAACCCCGACGGACGCGCGCGCGCTCGCTCGCACGGCATATAACGCGAGAGAGCTGGGCTCGTTCGTGAATCACGCAGGCGGCACCGAGGCTCCGCCGATCGTTCGCATTTTTCCCTGGCCGGCGCCTCGTCTCGGGGCCCCTCAGGAGATGCGCGCGGGCGTGAGTCTCTCTATGGGCGTTAACGGTAGATTATTCTGGTTTCACTCGATTTCCCTTATACATATACTTTCAAAAAGTTGATGAGAGGGGCGCAACAATAATTAGAAGTGTTCAATGTTATCGGGCGCTCAACCTGCGATCTATACTATATTCATTTATAAAAGACCTGTTTCGAAATAGTTTTTTCTAACTGTAAAAAAGAGAATATCGCGAACATTATTTATAATTATTTTAATAAATAAGAATTCTACGTAGCAAATTGAGAAATATGATATATCATGAAATATTTAAAATTGTATTCTACACAGAAATAGTATAATTTATATGGTAATTTAATCGTTATCATAAGTAATTTAATTAACTAATTATTTTCGGAAGGAGCTGTAGCAGCTAAGCTCTTTAGAAAGTATACTGATAATTTGAAAGATAGAGTCGCGGCCCTCCTATAACCCTCTGTAAGCTGAGCTCTTGCGCTTCTGATTCTGAAATCCTAAACTTAAATATTATTATTTCACAAACTTAAATATAATTATATTCGTGAATATTTATTGCATTTCACTTCCAAATATATATAACAAGCAAAAAAAATTTGTATCGTTTAATACATTATTTATTTTAAAGTAAAGGGAACCAAAGCTCATTCGAATGAAAAAAAGGTAAGGCATTTACGTTTTTGTTAAATTTGTTACATATGCTCCAGATCGAAGTGATTGATTAACCGGTCTTTATAGACTTCCCTGGTTAGCCCATGTTTGTCTAGCACATATTAATGCAATAGTCTTGAATCAGTAATTAAAAAGCTCTCGCAACAAATGGGTACTTTCTATACTGGTATTATTAACGACTACGATTAGTACTGATACTAGCTAATAGATGGCGAGTTAGAACTTTTCCATATATCAATGCGAAGCAATTATCCGAAAGTATTTATACAAGGCAGAACTACCGTTTTAGGATTCTTTCTTTTTTACAATCTAACGATTAATTTTACAATTTATATGAGATTATTTATTCTATTTTTGGACATTCGATGTTCGATTATTCTTTTCAATTCTTTTTTTCGATTCTTCTTAATCAATACATTCGTTTTTCAGCTTTACTTAGTTATATAGTTGTTATATATATGTGTGTATATATATATATATATATATATATATATATATATATATATATATATAGTTTGTTTAATTCTTAACAAGTAGTTGAGATATTTATTTCTTGTTTTTATACGTTTGTTAAATAAATCATTTCTATCTAACATTTTCTTTAAATTGTAGATTATTCTAATTAAAAATTTTAATATTTTATTAAAAATAAATTATTCTCACTTTTTCAAAAAAGAGAAAGCTGAACAATTTAGAAATAAAAAGAAATACACAAAGAAAAGCTCAACTAAAAGATATTGAAAAGCTCAACGAAAAATAAAAGTTACTGTCCCTTATTAAATAGTTGTTTTAATTAAAATATAAGATTTTTTTTGTTTTTTAATATTATTTTGTTTTCTTCTGTATATTTATTGTTTTCTACTTTTCCGTAATCTATCGCTTATATATGCGTACGAAATTATGAGAAAGGGAGAGAAAGAGAGAGTGAGACCCTGTAAAAGTAAATGTATCTAGGACCGTAAAGAGAGTTCATCTGAGCCAAATAATGATATAAGAATGAAGAATTTTCAAACGTCCATTAATAATATTAGATCAAACCAGTCGGAAATATTAAAAATATAAGACCGTTACATATCTGGGTTTTAATGAATTCTAACAGAGGAGGCAAAAAACGATAATTCCTAGATTGACAATGACGAATGATAGGAAAATAATACCTAAATCTTTAATTTAAATAACCCGCATAACAGAAAAACTTTAGATATGATATTGATTTGATGTATTTGGCGCGAAGTGAAAAACATTACTTACTTTATTAATTATATTTTTTGCGCTTATCTACATGCGTATATATCCGCATCTATTCATATTAGGGATAGTTATAATAGAACTAATGCGTATATGTATAACAAAAGGATGTTTTAAAATATATTCAAAGTTAACTAATTTTCGAATTTTCGTAGAATCAAAATAAAATAATTAGAAAAAAAATGTTTAATTTATTGATGACTTAGCATTTGACTGGCAGCAAGAACTTATACATTCAAACTGCATGTGATTAAAATATGAATCTTAGCAATGGACGATCCACTATATATTTATTATGGTTATGATTAAATGTACTTAAAATAGCTGATTAATTCTAACTTTATAATGTTTTACTTACAATTCCACAAAGAATTACAACAGTCGTGGATATTTATTGCAACTCACCTGTAATGCAAAATAATTAATATTAGTATTGTAAATGACAATTTATAAATTTAAGACTAAATTACTTATAAATAACTAAATGCAATATATTATCAATATATATACGATAAATTATTATTATATATATAATACTATATTCTTACAATTATATAAAAATGCATTATTCTAGACAAACTTTAGATAAGTATAAAATTTACATAATTCAGTCAGAAAGTATGTAGTTTTTTTGAATAAAAGAATAATAATTTTTTTTTGCTGGATACGATTATTAAGTGACTCGACTTTTTTCTGATTAAAAGTTATAATAAGATAATAAAACTATGAGATTTCTTCAAAAATCCACGAAAAACTAACATCCACTCTATAAATTTTCGTAGTCTGCAGTGGCAGTACGAAATTTTAACGTATTCTTCCAAAAAAGAAAGAATCACATCCGCAAATATAATTTAAATTAGCATAATTCAATCTGAAAAAGAAACAAGTCTATAGCGTACCGGCGTATATAGCGTACAGTTTCTGGCAAGTTTACTTTCATAATATTGTGAGTTGAAGTTTTCCAGTTCAAATGAACGTGCATTATTAGTTATTTAAAAAAATAATTTACTTATGTAAAAATTATTAAGTTTTATTGAAATAAAATTTTAACAAGGTCAATAAATCTGTATTGAACAGAGATTTTGATATAAATTGAAAAAAATAAGATAATAATAAATAGTTAGTATTTATTTATTCACAGTAAATAAAGGAGTCGATATACGATTTATTATGAACTATAATCATAAATAATGTAAGCACTTGTAATATTGAAATAAGTTGTGCAAAACGATGAGGTATAAAACTAATGTGTAGCAATGAATCATAAATTTACTTGCAAAGTATATGATTTGCAATAACTCTACCGACTTTGGGTGGAATGGAGATTTTCAATTTGGATCGTCAACTTTTAATTCAATATTCAGTTTAGAGCTCAAAATCGATAACGTAAATGCCTAGCATTTCAGAAAAAATTCCAATAACATTAATAAAGTTCCTAAAATATTTTCCATCGTTGAAGTTGGAATTCGACAGTCGGATCTCCAGTCCTTAGTTTATAACACTTCTCATATATAAGGATTAATAAATGATTTCGTTTTATCTCGCATTTCATAAAATAGATTCAAGCAGTAACTTCAGATAAGACTATGCTCCAAGATATTATAGTTTTAAACCTCAAGAATGCTCGAAAATAATGGTAAAACTCGTTTCACACGTAACTTTCAAATAAAGTGTCCACTTTACATGGGCAGTAACTATCGTTTCAAACATTTTCTAAATCACTATACATACATACATGCATATATATATATATATATATATATATATATATATATATATATATATACATACATACATGTGTGTGTGTGTGTGTGTGTGTGTGTGTGTGTGTGTGTGTGTGTGTGTGTGTGTGTGTGTGTGTGTGTGTGTGTGTGTATGCGCGCGCGCGTGTGTATTCTGCGAGGGATGTAATTGAATTGAATTTCTTGAAACTAAACATAAGCGAATACAGAAGACTCCTCTGGCTGGAAGTTTTCATGATATAACTCGAAATGCGCGCGATTCCTCCATTGTAATAAAACCGTTTGAAACGAGCACTGCCCGCCTGTCCAGCATCTTCGCGACTCATAAATAACAATACTTTTGTCGGAGCGGCGAGTTCTCTAATCTAATTATAACCCACACGTGTTCCACTAATTTTCGGCGCCACTTTACATCGCGACTATGGTTCGCGAGAGCTCGCACGGCCATTGTCGGCCGCCCGGCAGAATTCGACCGCGGAGCGCCGCTCGCGTGGATTAATTTTAATGAGCTCCTTAACGTACGAATGGTTGATCATTATTTACGGCCGTTATACTCGCGTGGGCAGCGAGACGACCAACGACCATAGACGGAGCCAAATCATCGGGAATCCTCGCGGCCCACGCCGGGTGCGATGTCGGCGGGGGTTGGGGGAAGGGGTGGCGCACCGCGGCACGGGAAACATGATACTTCGTCTTATGCTTCAACAAAGCTTTCGTTTCCACCATAGTCTTTTCTTCTCTCTCTCTCTCTCTCTCTCTCGAAAAGAGGGGCTTTTTTGTAGGTCGCTCTCGTTCCCTCGTCCCCTCTTTAACCGCGACGTCGCGAGAGGCGCGCTCAATTGTTTCAGGCGCGCGAGCGGGTTCTCGACTTAATTTATGGACTTCATGATTTACGAGATGCGCTCGGGGTCAATTTTCGAGCGCGCACTGGCCATTGATGGCGCTAATATACGCCGCGGTTTCGCAACGTTGTTTGCATCGGGGATTAAGATTTCAAGATTTCAACCGAGCGTTGTATTTGTTTCCCCGTTGCCAAAATATCCCTATAAAAGTGCGTAAGTATATCTAGAGCTGTTTGCTAATTATACACTAATATGACTGGACGTCGATCGAAAGATAAACGATGAAATGTACATTTTGGAGCAGGCTTGTCGCAAAAAGTAGATGGCGTGTAAAATGAGTCAGTCAATGCTTCTCATCCGATTCTAGGATCCAAATCATTATCTCTATAGATAATATTTCAGCGTTATTACCCATCGGCAATAATATTGATCGGCCGTGCCGGTGCCATTCAAATTAACACCTAAATTTACCCAATCGACTACTGAATATTCGAGGGTAACTCTCGGCTTCGACGGCGCAGAAGCAATTAAACCAAAGCCTTGTCGAACGTTCCCAAGCTGTATAGGTATATATGATCTAAAGACACTGCGGGACCGGTATTATATATGTGTAGACATAATTGTGGAGAAGCACCGCACCAAGTAAACGTTGCCTGGGATTAAATTATACAACAATAATTATACAGTTCTCCCAAAATGCGAGAATTAGAAAACAAAAGCGTTATACTGAAGCAGAGAGAGATAAATAGATTGATAAATAGAAGTGCATTTCTTTGTGGAAATTATTAGAAAACATAAGTATGCATGCAATGAAATATAAATACAATCAATTATTATTAGAATGATTATTAGAAAGAGGAGAGAGTGACAGAGAGTTCAATATTACTATTATTCTGCTTGGAAGCTTTGTCTACAGTCTAGTGCGATGCTGACGAATGATAGATGTCAAGGGTGTGTTTGTCTACAAGGTGCATGCAATCTCGCCATTAATCGATAGCTTAATGTCAATCAATAGATACGAGGATTGAAGCTTCAGTCAACAAACAGCGAATCAATCGCTCTATTGCTGATGTTAGTGCCTCAGATCTTGGTAAATACGGAAAATCGGCATGATTGTTTCATGTTCATTGTAGAAATTTACATTAATTTTATGAAATAAATGCATAGATTTATAAAAACAATAAATAAATAATTTGATAAAATCGTATGAGAAATAATTAATCTGAATATTCGTGGTTGATGTTTATGTTCTGTAACCTTTACAATACTCTTTAACTTCTACCATGTAGAATATTTTAATAATAATAATTATCATATTGAGCAAGTTATCACACATTTCATATTACTTTTCTTATTTAAAACAGCAAAGTGTTTTAAATCAGATTTCAAATCACAATCAAAGCAGCAAAGGTACTACACTCACATGATATAATGGTTTCTTTACATGGCAATGCCGAAACTTAAAAGCACGACTTTGCTGAAATTGCAAAGCTCCATTTCACATCGAATGACACATAAAAAATCATCAACCAACGGCCTAAAGGAATTTTAGGCTACTAAAACTAAGCCAAAGATATTTAGAAAATAAGCTATCTATGACTATTAGAAGCTTCCTAAAAACATTATTCCAGATTTTATCTTATCAAGTTTGCCTTATTAGTTTAATTGTTCCAAAGATTTCTATTTAACCTTATTAACAAGAAAATATCTCTATTATTACGAATGTCAATTTATCGCTATTTAATATTATACGTCTTCATCGAACAGTTTCTTATTCCGTCGACTTTTTTTCTCTCCCATTACGAACGGCGGCATGAATATAGTTTGTCAATCATTAGATTATTTACTAATTATTTAAGGACCATAAAATTTTTGTACACGCTCAAAAGGTAGAGTAACTTTATCTTTCCACTTTGTAGTTTCACCGAGTTCCGCGGCACTTTGTTTTAAATCATAAAATCAGTATAGTTTTAATCTAATATGAAATTATTAGAGAAAAGGGTAAATATTTTAGATTTTAGGATTATTAAATGGTAGTTATCAAAAAAGGTTATTAAAATGACTAAGTTAATGGAAAAAAACATCCATTCTTGAAAACGAAAAATAATTTGACTGATTTTATGCGAACTAACATACTGTTTTTCGAAACGAACAAGATGTTTTTCTACTCCCGTATCTTCCGCAGAAGTTGTCTAATGATTGTTTCGCAATCGTCGTGACTTATTGATTCCTGGTTATCGGTGCATTAGCGAAATTGTCAGTACGCGAGCATTTTCACTTAACTCGCAATACGTCGACCCATAAATTTGATTAATTATCATTTCTCTACAGACAGGCGTTAGATTCCAAGAATCTTAAACATGCAAATACGCAAATTAATTTTAATAACTATTAATATCTTTGAGTTTATCAATGCTCTTATTTATTGCGTTCGTTCTAACTAAACGTGAAGATAACGGCGTGCTTAATTCATTTTGTGCACACATTTGACTTTTTAGATTTATCAAAATTAATGAACGACATAGTGCTGTAAATAAAAAACGGCGAATTTATCGGGTTATTATTCTCGTCTCAAAAATGTCGGCTATTGAAATTAATAATTTGTCAGACACTTGGATCACACACCTAGTAAAAGATAAAAGACAGTCTTAATTGCACAATAATATTTTTATAATGTATTCAGTAAAGTATTACAATACATAACATCATAACAGATATGTAGTATGTTAATACTGAACTTAAACTGTGCAGTGAAATATTTGCAACTATCTTTCAAGTATCTTTTTTTACACGCATTGGCACCGCGAATTAAAACTAGCACATACCAAACAGTCCTAACAAAGACATTTCAGTTACTTTAGTAAGATTCGTGGCAAAACTCAATGGATGCTTAACTACTCAATATATGTTAACTTTCCGTCCGAGTGTGAAAATATAATTGAGAAGATACTACTTTTAAACATGCTAGTTGCCGACGTTGGATCCAAGTGTGCTATCTTTCATAAAAAGAATTTGGTTGTACTATTTTTCATGGATAATCACAAACTTTGTTACATTTCATTGCGAAATCAATCTTGCTAGTCGTCGTTAGCAGTATTGATATCAAGCTTTTAGCTGCATATTAAATTATTATATTTTACCTATTCTAATTTACAATTTTAATTGTAATGATAGTGAGTAAACTACTCTTAATCTTTAGTTGAAGCAAAAATGACATTAGTCGCTTAATTTTCCATAAATGAAAGATCTTAATAAAAAATAATAATAATGTATTCATTCAATTGTGATATATATCAATATTTACTTTAAGCTTTCTAGTTTGGTAAATTGCAGACTGGTCAGTAGATGTTTTTATAAATTTCTATTTACATTAGGAAAATTTATCAATCATTTCTATATCTATAATTCTGAGTATCATAATATATATGATAACAATATGTGACTGTTCTAGGTTAGCTTTTTTTTTAAATTGGCGAGTGATATCATTTATACTCTTGGAACATATAAAAAATGAATTTTTCATGAGTTTATTTAAATTTAATAGATGTAGGTATTACGACCAAGAAAAAAAGGTATACTCATATTTAGCACCTTTAACAGAGGTATAAAAAACTTAAATTTTTAACTTATAATACAAACATTTTTTTTAGATTTTCAAGTAAAGAGTAGAAATTTTTATTTATTTTTAGAATTCGTGTTCAAACAATGACATTATTATCATATTTATAAATCTTTTTCAGAAATATTTATGAAACTAGACATTTTTAAATATTAAAGAATTTTATAGAGCTTTCTTAAATTTCAATCTTAAATTAGTCATTTAAAAAAAAAGAAAAAACTAGAGTGATATAAAGTGATGAATAACCATTTTTTAAAAATAATGTAACAATACTTCCACGAAAGACATCAAGGTCTGTTTCTAAGAAAGCACGGATAAGTTACAGCACGCATTATGGATTCACTTTTATTATCGAAAAAGATCCTAACTTGTAGAGCAGGCGGAACACGGTGTAGAAATTTGTAATAGTGAATTTTTATGCAGCGACGTCGCACTGTAAAATTGGCCCACCGTCATAAAATCAGTGATTAATACTTGAGGCCCTAAACGCGCGCGTTGCTCGCCCGGCTCTCGGATCAATAAATAACGCAGGCGAGCTCGTAAAACCGATAAATTCTTGAGACAGAGGAGGCTCGCAGAGATCGTGTGTGGCCGCGGTGCATTAGACGCGCCGCGCACCCCGCGCGATTATAATGCGAGTGCAGCGCAAACGGCCGCTGCGATTGGGGTGAGTATGCATATATTGCTCTTCGGTTCGGAACGCTCGATATATTAGCTACCTATAATCCGAGGGCGCACGTCGCGAATCCCCGCGCGAACTAAGAAAGCGCGAGCGCGCTATATAATGCACCAATCGGGCGAGAGGAAGAGGGAGTCGCACGGGTTATTATACATCGAGTGCGCTGCATTTCTACGAGTCGTCGTCGTCGTTGGGGATAAATTCACGTTGCCCGTCGCGCGCGTTGTCGCGCTATAATTGCGGCCGAGCTTATAAATCACACTTTATTATGGCGAAAGGGTCGAGTCTCCTTGTACTTATATATATATACACTGCGGCCAGTGCGAAGGGAGGGGGAGGGGCAAAAGGAACTCTATAAATAGGCGTTGCGACGTTACCGCACGCGGCATTCGCCCAGCGCTAATCGAAGTCTAGGAGGCGAGGCGATGCGAGTCGGCGACGATTGAGACAACGCGGGAAGCGTCGACTTTTTCTGATGCCGAACAGCGAAGACAAGGCATTTTTTCCTCGTTTTGCTCATCGGAGCTGTAGATTTAAGAATTCGCTGTTTTTTTTTTTTTTTATAAAGTCGCGATCTTTTGAACGGAACGTCGAGAATAGAAAGCTAATTCAGTTTTTCGATTAACAAGATTTCATCGCTAATTATTGAAGCTGATAACTAATTTTTATCTTCTTTCTACTATAAATTAATTTAACTTATTGCAGATTTGTTTACGAATTGGAAATTTTTATTTCGTTCTACAAACTCTCTTCGACACAAATTTATGTATTCAAATAGAGAGATATATATACAGAATTCTTTTTCCTTCATCTTTTTAGATAGAAATTTCGTAAATTAAAACGTGTTTATTGCATTTAATTTGTAAGATAGCGTCTTCTAGAATTGAGAACAGAATTACTTATCAAATCTGCGAACAATTAGCATATTTTTGTTTTAGAAATAATCATGAGATTCTAAATATTTCTTGAATAGCTGGAATGTTTCCGTTCGACGTATATTGCTTATTTGAACGGATGAAGCACCGTGTTATTTGGTATAGAATATAATTTAAATATTTCTGTAGGTCATCTGCACAAGGAAAGCCACGAATAAACAAATACAGCTGAGAATACATATTATTTAATATGAGATTATTAATATGAGATCTGTCTCAAACTAACTTTTTTGCGATATCCTCTTATAGAGATGATCAATATATTTTAAATGCTTCATGAAGCGTCTTAGTGGCAATTTCAATTCCAGACTATGTTGAACACAAATATAATTTGTTATTCTACATTACTTATAAAAAGTACTGTGTTCTCTCTCATCATAATCAAATTATAACTTTACTATATTGAAGCTTTATCGTGTTCGCAATATAAGAATACACAATAATTAACATTACAATATTTATAATTATATATCCTGAATTAATGTGGTAACTATCAATATACCTTCCTGGTATTTGTGGCTATCTTATAGTATTTAGTGAAACTGAGAACATTTGGAATGAAAAAATCATATTGAATATTGAAGCTGCTAAACGTGCAAGTCTTTGTAATAGAAGCAGTAAGGCAGAGGTGTCTGAACGCTATGCTATACACCTTTAAAACATGACAAAACCATTAAGGTGAATTTCTGAAAAATCGGCTAATTTACCATCTCTTATGCAAAATGAATTCATTCGTTAATGAAAAACATATGATGATGTTGATCTCTACCTTACGTAGCTGTTCACTCATCAGTGATCACCCTCAATAGCTAACTGCCTAATTTTTCCAAACATTAAAGAAAATGTTGAACACGTTATGATGGCCTGTTGTCGTTTTAATATAGAGGTCGGAAAGCGTTAAAATAACTGATTGGCGAGTATTTTATGCCTGAGAACATTATTATTGGCGAACGCTGATATCTACTGAGCACTAGAGGCCAGTGGCCTTTATGCATGCTCTACTATAAAGAAGATTAGAAGACGAAAATTGAGACCTAACATTAAAGCCCGATAGAATATTTGATCACATCGGATAGTTTAAAAAAACTTGAATGAAATGCAAAAATTCTTAGGTGAAATATGTGCAGTTGTCTCGAGCCTTTTGACTCGAATCTGGGAAAAAGTTATTGCTAAATATTAATAAAATGTAACATAGTCGATTCTTTTGCTTCACGCAGTTCTTTTACAAAGAAAAATATTTAACATCAGATCGCTGTGTTAGCAGAAACGCATTCATGTCCATTTTGATAAATACAATTTGCTGTAAGCATTAATTTCGTAATGGTAATGTGAAATGAAGCAATTTTAGGAACAATCCATTCTCAATTCAATACTTATAAAAGTTACTACTTTTTTTATACAATTACTTTTGCAATTCACTTATTGCATAGACTTAGCTGAAAGTATGCATCGTTTTACACGCGTGTTGCCACAGTTGCATTAACATTTTGATTGAAGCCAAGTCTTCTGTACAGTGAACACGCGTTTGTTAACGACAAAATCAGCGGGATGAAAGAAAAGAAAAACATCTCATTTGTGGATAATTGATTGCATACCTTGCGGGCGTAGGTAGAGTACAAAGACAGTATTAAAAGACCGCCGCCGACAGTTGTATGGGCGCGGGTGCGTGTTGCTCAGCCAAATTACAAAATCGCACGAATTCACGACATCGTTGTCGAAATTCCAGTGAGGGAAGGGAAACACGAAACCAAATTGGCTATATACATATTGTTAAAATTAACATGTAAACGACACCCTTGAGTAAAAAGTAAATACTTCGAGTTAATTAAATTGTAGCGTGAAAATAAGGGTAGGTTCGTGGAGAATTTATATATTTTTTAAAAATAATTCGAGTTCACTATCTTTTAATTAATTAATCAGCTAATATTTCATTCAATTTAGTTCGATCATGATAGAAATAAAAAATATTTTATATTCGTTTTTCATACAATCGCGACTGGATACATATACATATACATATACATATATATATATATATATATATATATATATATATATATATATGCATTATGTAATTCTTCTATCATTTTTTTTATAGTAATGTATACATTCTACTATTCTTGCTGACTTTTTGCCACGACCGCGTGCGAAACTAAAGAATGAAACAGAATGAGAGAGAGAGAGAGAGAGAGGAGGGTTGATTAACACACGAAAACAACACAAAGGAGCGTTAATATGATTATAGAACGACTTTCAGTGGGCGCTTATGGCTCCTCTCATATTCTTAAATTAAGCAGGTTGCACGAGGGCTATTAATAGTCCCGGGGTAAATCGAGATAAATGAATTTTACGGAGAGAAAATTCCGTATGTACGTGTGATGTAACAGGCTTAGATAATAGTTCTGACGAGCATTATATTGTAATCATGATTTATTCCTGAGATGCTTGCATTAGCTGTAGACAATTGAACACTATGGGAAGATAATATTAAGGAATTTGGCGATGAAAACTGAAAAGTGAGTTCAATTATTTCGTATTTGGCGAGCTAATAATGTACCAGATCATTGGTAATCCTGAATGTTAAAAATGTTGAAAATTTCTTTCGTATTATAATATTCTTCTATATGAAGAATCCTGTCAACTATATTATTAACGTTTACAGTATTTTTAATTAACTTTAATTAATTTTTAATTAATTTTCAGTTTTTATTTCTATATCATTATAGTTCATTTACAAATAAATCGCTATATAAAATTCTATAGGATGACTCCTTGAAATTAATATATTAATTATACAAAGTTTAAATACAAAAAAGATTTTACTTAATATTATTTAATATAAGTATTGTAATTTATATCGCTGTAACCTTGTACAGGCGTCTATCAAATCCTCTTGTAAATATTTAGAGGCTCATAAACAAAAGGCAACGACTTTAAAGAACAATATTACAAGTAGAGAGGAAAATAAATGCTTTAAAGAATAATGAAACTATTGTTCACAATAAGAAAAACGTATTTTTCACGAAAATATCTGAATTACAGTTTAAAATTAAATATATAAATTTATTCATTGAACCTTAATCACTACTCATAAATCATTATTGAATACATCATTAGAACACAAATATCCTACTTTACATATAGCTGGTTAAATATTTTTTTCTATTATTATGCAATAATATTTTATATAAATATTTATTTTCGTGTATAAAAAATAACATTGTTCATGATTCATTTACAATTGTCATTCGGAGCAATGATTAGAATTATTTCATCATCGGTCATTTGTATCTAACATACATACAGTATTTGTATTGCTTAAATCGTAAAGTCACGTTATATAGGAGCAATTATATAGATAAGAAGATACGATTTCGAACGCAAGAAGTGATATACATGTGCCTAATTAGCACGCATAAAATCACACACACACACACACACACACACACACACACACACACACACACACACTGTACATACATACATATCGCCCCCACCTGCCCTCTGACGTATACTCGGTCTGTCACAATCACCGCGGTTCTTTATACAAAATTTCAAATTTGGCAATGCGAGCGCTCGCTCGTGGCATCCGTGCAGCGCTGAGCAAAAGTAGTCAAACTGGCTCGGTCCCCGCGCGGCCTTGAGAAGGCATAGCTGGATTCCCAGTATCATTTCCTTCGCCGTGCCGACTTATACGGCCATAAATTAGCGATTCATCGATCAAAGTCATCAGCATCATCATCTCGCCGTCAGCGGCCGCGCCGGTAGCTTCGCAATCCTTCCTCGCACCTTTTCATCCTTCCCATATATCTAACATATATCATTTCTCAAAAGCCTTCCTTCGTTCCCGCCTCCTCCTCTTCAGTCAACCGCATCGTCGCCATCCTGATCCTTTCATCCGACGTGTAATATCCGTCCGACGGCCTCTTTTCATATATATATATAAAGACGCGGCATTTTATGAATGAAGTACACACCGTTGGCTAGGTTGGTTGCCCGAGCTACGGAGCTTGGCACTGGTTAGCGTGGCTCCGCTAATCGCCATCGCGCGTGAAGTCGCTTTCGTTAGCGGCGAAAGTTGCCCCGATCATATACAGAGTAATTTGAAGGCTCGGCACTATAACTTTATCGTAGCTCTTCAAGTACCCCTTTTTACGGGAGCAGAGTTGTATTTGATATATATATATATATATATATATATATATATATATAGAGAGAGAGAGAGAGAGAGAGAGAGAGAGAGAGAGAGAGAAAGCTTTTATTAAATCTGTCGTGTCTACAAATGTTTTATGTATATACTGGACCACAGCAAGTTAACAAATCGTAAGCCAGGTAACATATAATAATTACGACTTAAAACTTGTAGTGGAGAAGGGGTGAAATCCGAGGCCGAACGATTTCGCATCGTCTGCGTTTATTAAAAAACGCCGTTTACGAGGTTTCCGAATGCCATTTGTTCCGTGTGTCCTGATAGAAGGCATAAAAAATCAAAAGATGTATTCATGGTGATGTATAAATGGAATATTCGAAAACTGTCAAAATTTAACAAGAATTTGACAAATAACCCATTCTAATTACAAAAACAGAACCACAATTATGATGATTAAAGGTAAGAAAATTTATTTATGCGTATTTTTGTCCTAAGGAAACCAGGAAATTGGAATTCGTTTAATTTAACTAATTGAATTTATTTTTTTTATTATAAACTAATTGTTATGGAGATTTCAGAGTAAAAAAGTTCTTAAATGATTACCGTGTAGGCAGTGGTTGTAAATAATAAAGTAAATCAGACGAGATAGTGTTATATAAGCCGCCTATATACTAATATTCACTATGGGACGACAACGATTGGAGGGTGTTACCGAAATTCTAGAAGCGCGTAGTGTGTTAAAAAGGAAAGCATTCATTTGCGTTGTAAAAGATAAAGAAAATGTTGCGTTCGTCTATCTGCGCGATTATAATTAAAAGAATATCTATAAAATGCAAAAGAATTATAATACTATAAAATAGTATTATAAAAAATTATTATGTACTGTAAATAGTATAAACTTTGTAGTTCAAATAGTTCATTCAGAGAAATTAATTACGGAAATGAGAAAATAGGATAACATATAACTTATACTGAAATTTAATCCATCGTATTATTTATAAATTTTCTCTCCTGTAAGTAAAAAAATTCAGAAAGAAGCTAATTCGTAAAAAACTTCACCTAAAAGCGAAATAAAAATAACACAGTTCATTTGTTACATTTACTCAGTTGAGTTTTTATAAAATATGAAATGAAATACCGAACGATACAAATTACTTCTATATGTATTATTACTGAAAAAAAAGGAATTTTTGTTCAAATTAAATTATTAATGTTTATAATTGATTTTATATGTTGCGGAATACAAATATACGTCATTCTCCTGAGAACCCGTCATTTTTAATTCAGCATAAGGTGACACAAGATAATCACATATAACGAATAGTGGCAAAAGTAATATAGAAATTGATCGTGTTATAATCGTCACTTTGGGTAAGCATAACAATCCAGGTGTTCTTATAGTATATAATTATATAATTTAATTCTCTATAAGGAATCTGCGGCTATAAATACTTAAACGCTCAAAATACGAGATCTTATCAATTTATATAATACATATGTTAATTCTTTACTGGTGCATCAACATGAAGATTTACTCGATAAATTTTGTTACGACCTCCACACTTTTATAGCTCGAATACTACACATACAAAAGTATAATAAAAATCACGACCTCTCGTTATTTATATGTAGTCATCAGTCACATGAGAGATATAATCTCGCGAAATTTTACGATGAATTATTATCGCTCGAATTTTATTCGATAACAACAACAGCTTCTTATCGTAAAAGCTGCCGTTTCTTCGTGAACTCCTAAGACCTCGTTCATTTTCCTTTCAAAACAATCGCAATGTATTATGTAAAAAAAGACTCGGCTACCGCGACAGCTTTTAAAAATCTTCCTTTCAAATATATGCATTAGAATTATATAGCTTCTGATTTACGGAATCAGATTTGCACGGAGGAAGAGGGGTAGGAATGACATTTGAAGCAAGTCCATTATCCATTATCCCTTTCAACGGATCGTCCTCAATGTAGGGAAGAAGAGCGTCAGCACGTGCAGAACGAATGAAAAGCATCAATAAAGAATCTCTAATTCAGCCGATACAACAACTGGGTAAGAATATATATATATATATATATATATATATATATATATATATATATATATATATATATACAAATATTGAATTCTTCCTGTACAATACGCGTTCGATGACTCGCCCGTTTTTAAAATAGGCGCGCGCTTTTGAAAGATCACTCTCGTACCTTTTGTCGAGTGCCCATCCGTCTCTAAACACCGGCGGGTTTCCTTCCTCTTCATTCGCAAATTTGAGGTGCGTTTTCAGAAAAATCCGCGAGGCGTGTTCAATCCTTCAAATTGTTCCTTTTGCTTATAGAACCTAAAACACGCGTACGGGCGAGGATTGCGTTATTGATGTACGTATAATCTAGGAATGAAGCCGCCCAGCGCAATCGTAGGAACGGAATGGTATCGAAAAATTCGAACTTGCATTTCGACCCGTTCGACCCGCGGGTCCAAGGAAAGGCAGAAAGAGACAGATGGAGACAGGTCCCCAGAGAGCAACGTCGTTAATATACCGGCCGGCGAACGTGCTTTTATATATTAATGTGAAAAGGGCGACGGACCCGGTAAATTCGCACTCTCGCGCCGCGCATGAGAGGCCGGCCAGCAGAAAGCATCGCAGCGGCACGCCACACACGATTCGAAACGTGATCCTCATGAGAATGGGACCCCTGGCATATAGAGCTGCATTCGTGGATATTCGTCAATACTTGAATTATTTTCAATTTTTCTTTTTTCCGCCGCACGGTTCGTTCTGAGAAGGGACGAGAGGGAGGTGGAGGGGGAGGATCGAAGCACGTACTAAGTCGCACGGGGAACGATTCCGCACGTATGTATGCGCGGCCGAAAAACGTGCCTGCATTATCCAGTTTATAATGTACGCGAGTCTCTACTTTCCGCCCATCGGTTCTTTTTCTGGGGCATAAAATTTTCATTTTCAAGGTATGCAGGCAATAATAATAACAATAATTACGACGGTGATAATAATAACAACAATACTAATAATTATTTTTTAATCATAAATCGCAGTTTTCAGAATGTTTCATTTGTCTGAAACGTGGAGTTTTTGCAATTTTCATTACTACACACAAGATTTACAAAAAAGTTACAAAAATAAAATATTTTTCCAAATGAAGGAGTAAATATACAAACTTTTAATAAACAATATTTTTATTGAGAACATTTTCAAAATGCAAATATTTATATTTGCAGCTTCAAAATGTCTTTGCTCACTATAAGTTATTTATTTTTAACAATTAGTTATATTATGTTTATTTTCATAGTTAAGAATATACGATCTCTTTATGACCAGAATATTTATTTAATAATTGTCTTAATTATGTTTCTGAAGATTTTTTTGTTATACGCAATATGAGTCGATTAGTCGAATTTAATAAAACTTGCCATATTTAAAGGCGCCTTGTTGTCGTTCAAAAATTATTTCAATAAATATTATTCTTTCTAAGAATCAGAATCTAAAAACTTATACTTTATAACTTCATAAAATACTTTTAATTTTTTTATTGAAAGAACTTTTTAATACATATGATTGCTGTATTTTTAATTTTTTAATGATTAAACTTTGAAATATAGTTGAAATTGATCAAAAACTTTATGGTATTTAAAAAAAAATGTAATACAAAAATTAATATCGTTTGATTAATTAAATATGAAAATTAGACGTTGAACTGTTGAATTGTATTTAATATGAACTGTATTTCAAGTATGAACTTTTCATTTTGTCGTTCAACCAACCTTACCTGCTATGTACATATGCAGCATAGATTTTCATTTAAATATTGAACAAGCATTTATCAACAAGTCGAGATGTTTGTTATTTGCTAGCAGACTATACCTGCCGACTAGCTATAGTATAAAAAACTGCGCGGCTTATATATATATATATATATATATATATATATATATATATATATATATATATATAACCAACTGTTTTTATCTAAAAAGTTAAATAAGAATGGCACTCAATTGTTATACGCAGCACTTTGTTTAAATTTGTATATCATTTTCGATTTGTTTGTACTAAAATGTTTAATTAGATCTGCTACATATGTGCGTGCGTGTGCGTGCGCGTGTGCGATTTCCAATCGGAGTACGTTCACCCGTTTTTAAGGGTTAACGTACTTTTAGCCAATAGTGCATAACCGAGTTTCTTCGCATCCGTGAAGGCACTTCCATTTATAAGCTGGCGCTTATAACAAAGCGCGAACAAAGAGGGGCGAAAATTGCGACGCGATTCGCCAAAGTAAACAAAGCAAAGTGATTTCTCCTAAAGCATATGTAGTATATAATGGCGCTGTTCGCGGCTGATGTTATATATTGCGACGCGCGCGTTTCTGCATACGAGAGCCTTCGCGCGTCCCTCGTCCTCGTCGGCTCTTCTCCACTGCTTCATTTCATCGGCCCATCTCTGTTAATGCTACGGCCAGCTCGTCTGACGACGTGTGTGTGTGTGTGTGCGCGCGCGCATACACATATATAATGGCTCTATTTCGCGAGACGCCGGAGGAGACTCGCCAACGCTCGAACCTATAGGGGAGAAACGAAGAAAAGCAAAGGATTGTGCGTGTAATACTCTCACAAAAATGTTGCGCCTACCGCCGAGTCGTTCTGCGGAGACTTTGTGAAGGCCCGATTGATTTTTACAAATGACAGAAAGAGAGAGCAAGAGAAGCAAAGAATGATAGAGAACTCTTATCTGATGTTCTGATGTTCTGATAGATACCGTCTTATCTCTCTACGAGTCATTGATAATTCATATACTTTTTGCGCGACCGGCAACCGGTTCTCCCTCTTCTCTCTCTCTCTCTCTCTCTCTCTCTCTCTCTCTCTCTATATATATATATATATATATATATATATATATATATATATATATATATATACATATATATTGCAAATCGATCGGTGAGGGGGTGACAGTGGGCAGGAGATGCCGCAGTGCACATTGGTCGCTATATTCGGTATGCGCGGTTCGCATTAAATGTTCATATTTGATCGCTTGTAATGCTCGTCGCGATGCGTGTACGAAATATTGCGGCGAATTACGATGCGCGCGCGCGCGGCAAATGGTTTTTCCTCTGGTCGCAAAGGGGGGCAATCGAGATACATATTGGGCTACTGGCGAGAAGCGTCGCCGCGTTGTACACCTGTTGTTAAACACGCCAGCAGGTGATTGGAGAACTTCCAAGCGAAGTCGCCTCTGACCTTATTCCGGACTAAAATAGTATATGGAATCCCGTCTCCGGTTACGTCGCGTCGCGTCGTCTCGGCTAGCGATGTACGTACAAGTGTTTTTCTATTTTTTTTTCTTTTTTTTTTATTAAGCGAAATACCTGGAGCATCGATTGCGCCCAAAGATTTCGGACGGGACCGATGAGACGAGTTCGAGCAGCGCGACTCTCGGCGGCGCATGTCGGCATTGAAAAATACTTTTATATATATATATATATATCAAGGGAGCGATTTTTAGGACAGCAGACTCAACGAGCACGCTTCGATTAACCATCGCTTAGACGAACTAATAAAAGCATATGTAGGTGAATTTCTAGAAAACAAGTTTTATTTTTCGTTTCAATCGTCGTGTGCCTCTATATGTATAATAGAGAGAGAGAAGAACTTGGGGAGGAAGGGGTTATATAATACATCTATGAAATTCATTAAAAATGTCTTGAATATTATTCAGAACAATATGAATCTTATTAAAGCATTATATTCGAACAAGATGCTTAAACTGTTGAAATACGAGTTACAAATTTTGAATTCAGAATCATACATAGTGTATCTTAGCGCGAAATAATATCAAACGGAAAACAGTCTATATATAAAGCAATCGGATTTATTTACAATGTCGAGATAGCGCAGCGAAGTTTGGCTTATCGTCTGCTATCGCTATTATGAAACGCCATAAAATTATACTACTTCTGCATCACTCTTCTTAGAGAAAAAATTTATTCTTTCTTCGTTTTAATATGTAAATGTTAATATTTTAATGTTAAACTATAATATTATAGAAAAACTGTATGCAAACGTTGGCACAAATCATTTCATTATCATTTTATTATTCAGTATACATTACATAAACTGTGAGTTATTTCTTCTTGTCATAATGGCATACTTCTACAGATTCTTTGATAGATTTGCATACCTTTTTCATCAAAATGATA
Source organism: Sycobia sp. Sy_11 (assembly GCA_018907035.1). Lineage (NCBI taxonomy): Eukaryota > Metazoa > Arthropoda > Insecta > Hymenoptera > Epichrysomallidae > Sycobia > Sycobia sp. Sy_11. Next base: position 3,097,498 of record JACCIC010000006.1, on the reverse strand, counting down.
GTTTTTTTGAAAACTGATAATAAGGACGTGAATACAGATAGTTTTGATTTAATAAAATGATGAAATTACTTAAATTCATTGCGATTCTAAAATCTCTACAAGTTGATTGATTCGTTACTGTATATTATTTTCCTTTAATATTAATATTTATGATTTCATCGTAGTAGGCTAACTTGAAAATTACCTCAACATTATATTCTTAAGCAACTGAAATATTCGACATACAAATTATTACTCGATCGTTGATTCGCATTCTTGTTTAAAAATTCTTAAACACAGATTCGGTGAAAAGCCCGAATTGATCGCGAAATAGACCACTTATGATCATTTTATACATATGTGAGATACAAAAATAAAATTTCTATCTCTATTATATACGTCTATCGGGGCGGATGGCGCTTGTCCATCGTGTAAATTAGCCCATCCAAATAATCCCGTCAGCGCGGGTTGGACTTTGCATAATTACGCAAAACGCGCGCGGCAGACCGACGACGCGCGGTTTAACAATATTCAGCAGACACGAGGGGCAAGCATCGACTTTGTTTCGTGCCGACAATGATTCCTTTTTTATATTTTATTCTTTTTTTTTAAACGCGTATATGTTTATTACTTGTTCCTGTTGGTTATCTTCAGTTTTGCGCGTTCATTGTCTGTTGCTTTTCGATAACTATATATACAATATATATAGTCTGAGGAGTCTGTGCTGCGAGTTTGTACTGAGAACGAAGAATTATCGCACTAATAAAAAAGGAAGCGCTTAAAAGGTACACAGGCGTGGTTATATTATCTTTTCTTCCGGTCTACAAAAGCGTCCATCTTTAAACAAAGTGTGTGAAATGTAAAATTTTTCACAGCGTATATATATAGGAGCGGCCGACATTATATAGTTACATCAGTCTGTGTGAATTCGTCGAGAAGAGGCGGTTATTGCTTTCCGTAATAAATTTCACCCAATGTGTTCTAACTGTCATTTTAATTATATCTAGTTGTGGTCGGTATATACGCTGGTGCGAAATAGAGAATTTCAAACTAGGCTAATTAGATTTGCTAAAGTATGTTTTTAATCTCGACTTTAATATATCGTATTAGATATAATTTTGAACGGTAGAAGGACCAAAGTGCATACATAATCCATCATATTTCCCAATTATTTGCAATGTATCCAACGAGTGATTCTTTAAAAATTTAGATCTTTCGATTATGGTGTATTCCACATTCTTATATAACAAGGAAAATCTTGGAATAAAAAATGGATAATTTCAATATTCAAAACTAGGCCAATTTAATTTATTCAACTATATTAATCCTATCAAGAGATCGTAAAAATTTAAAATTAATTATTCTGGAAATAAAGATATGAGTTTGAAGTAATACATAGCTTCGCTGTAATTAATTCATAAGCAGGATAAAGAGAGAGAGAGAGAGAGAGAGAGGAGAGAGAGAGAGAGAGAGAGAGAGAGAGAGAGAGAAAGAGAGAAAGAGAGAAGTTTCCGCAACAAGAGCGCAAAATTCAATTCTATAGATTACGAAAATTTTACGTATTAGGCATTCAACGGTCATTTTACAGGCTGAGCTGTGTAAAGTAAACATTTTACGCTCACAACAAGAGGCATAAAATACTCCTTTATTTCTGGTACACAAACTAATATAATCTACATTTCAATACAAATGTGTATGTGGAAATTAATTATTTATTTCGTGAGACTGTTTACCTTCTCGCGAAGGAGGGAGGGAGACTCTCATAATAGCGTTGAACTGTAAAGATTTGTTATCACGAGATTCAAAAAAGTATGTGAAAATTATAATTGGGATTCCGTATTCTTTTTGTATTATTATTTGTATCGATAAATGCAACAACGTTAAAACCCCTCTTAAAGAAGTGTTTTCCGATTTAATCTCCCTCGATGCATTTAGCTTTAGGCGCATAATCCGTTATTTCTAATAATATACTATACTTACTTTCTGCGAGTTGTTCAAACTACTTTTAAACGTCTTGTAAATGTGTGAATATAGAAGCGATTTTCTCATAATTTCGCTAAATCTCCGCTTTCTCATACATAACTTTTAGCTTTTAATTTAACTACATTTAGGTAGGATTTACCTATAATTACAATTGGCATTCGAGCAAATCTCTAAACCGTGCTTAACATAATGAATGCGCGGCAAATTTTATACGAGAGAATCAAGAATGGGAGGGGGAGCTAAAAGGTTTCCACTCCAAAAATCCACAGCGCTCACAGGAGCAAAATCAGCACCTGCTGCTCGGGAGAAGAGAAGCAGGTTCCGATGATAAAACTTTTCCTAATTGCCCCTGTTCACGGCCTCGCAAAGCAAACATCTCTCTTTCACCTCCTCTCTCGCTCTCTCTCTCTCTCTCTCTCTCTCTCTCTCTCTCTTCTGCTTCCATTCTATTTTGCTTGTTTTTTACCAGCGTACAAGGAGCCCCGCTGCACCAGCGGCCAGTCGTCGTGGCGCGCTCAACTCCCAGGCGCGATGCACATAAGTATTATACCGATGTAAAAAGTCATCCCCACGTGACTTGCTGGCTGTGTATACGCGCAAAAGTCGAATCCTTATCGTAAAACAAGCGGAGTCTCCAGCGTATATATATAGCAATTGTCCCTCCTCTATATACATGCATACATATATTCATACATACATATATTCATACATACATATATTTATATATATATATATATATATATATATATATATATATATATACAGACATATATATATATTTGAATTTGCATAATAACACAGTCCCGCCTCGCGCGGCACGAAGAATCTCGCGCGCCGAGTCAGCCGCCGGAGGACCTCTCCCCGGGGAGGGAGAAGTGGAACAGGGGTGAATGGGGGAGGGGAGAGGTGAGCCACTCCGCTTCCGGCGGGAATTTATGCCATATAGCCGCGAGTCAGCCTCCTCGCGCGATCTCCTGCACGATTACGCAATTACCCTCTCTCGCCGCTGATGGCCAACTCTCCCGAGTTCTCGCACTACTGATGCGCGCAAGGAACATAATATAAATTCTCTCTCTCTCTCTCTCTCTCTCTCTCTCTCTCTCTCTCTCTCTCTCTCTCTCTGTCTTTTCCTCTGTGTCTGTAGTATGCGCGCCTGTACGTGTGCGCGCATGTGTGTACCTGCATAAACGAGGAGCGTCGTGTACAGCCGCCAGCAGAGCGAAAGCACCGCGCATAACGTAAGCGCGGATCGGATCGTCTCGCAATCGCTGATTTACGGTGCAGCACGGCTTTGGGCGCGGGTTGCAAACGCAGCTCCCGTGCGCGGATGCATCAGAGCCCCGTCCTCTCGCGAGACTGGCTGCCACGCTAATTCATCCGTTAGATCGATAATGCGGCTCTCTTATATATCCGCGCGACGATCGCCGTCGTGCAGATCAGATAATCTAGGCGCGGATATGCTTATACGAGTATATTATATATATATATATATATATATATATATATATATATATATATATATATTTACATCGTCGAAGGCACGGATTTTGGTAAAAGCATGTCGAATCGAGTTTCGAGTGTGTAGTATATGAGTTTTGCAGTCAAGATTTTCGATGTTGATATTGATATAAAATCGAAGCTAATTTATAAACGTTCATATAGATTATATCTTGATAATTATGTATAATTTCGCTATATGATAAAGAGATGTTAGGAGTTTCACGACGAAAACTCATATGTTATTAAAGTATTATCATTTGATTCGTGTCCGATAATTTATTAAAAAATAGCAATAATTTTGGCAATTTACTTGACAAATATTTTACATTAAAAATTAATTCGAAAAATAACCTTATAGTGAACGTGGAAAAGTTACTGTTCTGAATATAAGTTACCGATTTTATCTACTTTGTTCTGCCTATATGGATCTGTAATTCTTTTAACTTATCTATTTAAAAAAATTAAGAAAAATATGGAGCAACATTGGTGAAAATTTATTCACATAATTTCGATGTATGAAATTTTTTAAAAATACTAATTCTCAGTATGCGAGGTAAATCAACCTCACGTTTGGATTCAGTACACTAAATTACATAAATGATTTTCCGAATCAAACAGAAAAAAAATTTATTTACGCTCATTAATGTAATTTTTCACCTTTTGGAAAATGTCTTTAATTTTTCGATTTCAAAACTAAATAGACAGATTATTTATATTTAGTACGTCAAAATATAGAAAAAAAATTCATGTTCATTACTGTTATTAGGTATCTGCTCATAATTTTCAGGATTTTCAGGCTGCACTGGTTTTCAGATCGAGTTGAGCACGTTAAAATACTTAAATTCCACTATGTCCGGTCTCGAGACCTGGCAGCTTTTTATGTGTCCGTGCAATAGTTATTATACGTATTTAATATAAAAATTGAAATCCACATACGTTAGAAATCAATTTCATTCTGAATTTTCCATTCAACCTAATCTTATTTAGATTATTGAGAAAATTTTCCCAATTTTAAAATTTAATAAAAAAATCATTGAATTTTGCAAAAATGTAATAAAAAACTTACCAGCGATATTCAAGAATTAAATAAAGATTCCCTCAAATTTATTTTGATAAATTTCTTTCTAAAACTCTAAAATTCAATAAAGTATTTATAAATATTTTATTGAATTCCTTTTTTGAATATTGAATAAATTATTTGTATTTATAAATAATTTGTATTTATTTATTAAACATTTTGAAAACGGATATTCTTTCAAAAGTTACACGTGGAAAGTTATAGAAAGTTGTTCAGAAAATATAGAAAATATCCAGTCGAAAGTATTAGCTTAAATCTTTGTACAAAAATAAGTTATTATTCGAGCAATAATTATTATTATCATTCTGAATTGAAATCATAATCTTACATATAGTTTGAATTTTTTATTTTTCGTTTTTCATTAATATTTTAATGAAAAAATACGCGGCAGTTCGATAATTTTCGTACCATACCTTATTTTCGGAAAGAGAACAATTTTGAAAAAACATGCTTTTAGCCCCATTATTGCGTTATTGTGCAAGCTCTGCAGAAGCGCGCAGCTCGAAAAAAGTATAAGGCACTCTTCCCTTCAATGTATTATTAACGAAAACAACTTATCGCTAAAGCGCTTCCTTTTGTCCCGAGCGGCCGCGGTTTTTTTTCTTTGTACAACGGCGCTTCTTTGCGCTCGGGCCCTGAAATGTAATGGACGGACACCGCGGCGTAAGTGCCAGCCAATTTTATGAAGTGTTCGAAATGCGCGCGCACAAGAGCCGCTGTTGAGTAATCCAGGAGTTTACAATTATTGTTCCCAAAGACCGATCGTCGAATCCAGCATGTTTATAACGAACAAATTTTCGAGCGTCCGAGGCGGGGACTCGAGGCGGAGACTCGAGGCGACGCTCGAGGCGTAACGTGCGAAATGTATTATACATTGAAGATTTTGTTACTCCCGCCGACAAATTCGTTCCGTCGTAAATTTTAGTTTTCATTTACAGTGAATTCGACCGACGTCTATATAGACTGGAAGGCAATTTGAGTTTTGAAATTTATCTTTCACGGCAGAAAAAAGAATTTTTCTCCGACAGGTGCTACGCTCGTAAATATCAGAGACACCGTTGATGATTTAGTTGAAATGCATCGGATAGAAACCTAGAGAACATATAGGTTACTCGATGGCTATGTGTAAATTGTATAATCTATACACCTCGCAGAATGCCCATTCCAAATGTCAGAACGTTCTGTGAAATACTTGTACTGTTAATTGTGCTTTATTTCAATTACAAAATAAACCCATTATACTCCAATTTCACTTTCTCTGTGTTTAACACAATTCAAAGTGACTATTTCTGTATAGGGACGGCGAACGCATTATGAAATTATATTAGATATAAGCAACCTAGCTAAAGAAATTCTAGATTATCATTATTTTAGATTACCACAAATATTAAAAAAAAAAAATTTATGACAAATGCGCGAACGAACGACTATATAGATAGTAGGTAATAGAGGTTCGTCGATAGTCCTCGTAGCTTCACATTATAAATAATATAAGTATATAAAATATTGAGAACAAATAAAGTTAAAAATATGAAAAAGGGAACAATTCAAGCTCAGCAATAGCTTTTCGTGTTAACATTTGTATGTGTAATAATAAGAATTGATAATAAGAATAAGCAAATCTTCTTTATCATGTTGTTTATTCATATCCATTCAGGTAGCAGAAAAGAAAAGTTATGTTACATATTTTCATCTTGACGATGAGATAAGTCACTGATTAGCTAATGATAAGGTGAGCACTGGCTACGATTTAGCCAAGTATCGTATTTATTGACTAATTGCTACATCAATCGAATTTCTCTTTTCTGTTACCTAATGAAGTAAAAGCAATTACTTATAAAAATTATTATTATCTATACGACAAGAAAGGACTTAATTTTTTCTGAAAAGGTTTAAAGAAAGGATAGAACGTTTTCAGAAAGTTTTTACTAGACAGCTTCTGAAAAAATAGAATACTTTCAAATTTATTTCACGAAAGTCCTTTTATTCTTATCAGCACAAACTCTAGTACTCTTTCAGAATTCTTCCACTGAGAATCCCTTTTCCAATGAAACTTCAACTAGAGTTGATCAATTTTTTCAAAAACCTCTGAAATTTACTTTGGAATCGGATTCTCGTATTCATATGAAAAGTTTTCTTGACATTCTTGCATAATTTACAATAATTCTTTCTTTCTTTTAACTTATCCTTTCAGAAAGATTTCTAAAATTATCCTTATACGGAATTTATTCAGGATCAACAATTTTTTCAACAATCAGCTCAAAAACCATGTATAATTTAGAAATCTTTCTGAAAGGATAAGTCAAAAGAAAGAAAGAATTATATATATATATATTTAATTTTAAAAATTTATATTTCTATTCCATTATTTTAAAAACACATATAGTGCAAATATCATCTTATCGAAAATATTTATGGCTATAATAATTATTAACAATTGCACATTAAAAAGTTTATATCAATCTATCAAAAACGTTAAGAATTCTATTATGCGCATTATTCACTATCTTGATGGCGTGAAAAGCCGTTGACCAGTCATAGTGTAATGTTTGCGTGAGCGTGTATGAAAAAGCGAGGGAGAGAGAGCGAGAGAGAGAGAGAGAGAACGAGGGAGCGAAATTACAGTGTCACCTTATCTTGGGGCTTGAGGGTACGAAGCATCCGAGCGCCCTGACACGGAGAAGCGCTTTTATCGGAAACCTTTATTATTTCGTTAACGAGCGGCATCCTCCATCAGGACTTGGATAAATTGCGACCATGGCTCGCTCGCAATTCGAGAGGTGCCGCTACCGGGAGACAGAAAATTCCACTGTACTTCTTTCCGCGGCATTCGAGAAATGCTTGAAATAACAGCGAGCCTTCCGAGGGACAGGCTTGGTACGTTCATACTAATTTTCTGGCTTTTGCCATATATGTAATAATACAAGGAGTGGAATTAACGTGAAAATGAACTTCTTGGGCGTTGTAGAAGTATTAAATTACAACATCTGATAAACATTTGTAACAACGCTAAATTTGTTATGCATTGTTTTTTAAATTTGGGAGCAATGAGCCATTATTATAGTAACTGACTTTTATGTAGCCATTATTATAGCAGATAATTATAATATTTAGAACTTTGAATATGAATCGTAAAAAACATCAAAAGATAAAGTGTATATTTTTAATTTGTAAAATACATATTTTCTCCTTATACTGTCATAAAGTTCTTTTTTATCTCAACCCTATACTGTGATAAATGACTTTTCAAATTCAAATCTTCACATTAAAAGTAATTACTTTTCGCAGCGCGACTCTAAATTCAAGATTACATTATAGTTTTTGCATTATAAATAAATATAAAAGTGAAGTTTGTAGTATTACTTAAAAAAAGCGTACATGACATATGTTCTCCGATGCTTATATATCCGTTACTCGCTGAACAACCCTCGCTCTGCTCACGTGGGAGTCACTTATAACTTTCGCATAACTATTCGATCTAATGGTATTGCATTTTAGTAATGCTTGACTCAGACCGACGATTTACTTTGCATTATTTTTGAATTTCGTTTTACAGATACTCAAAAGATGAGGGCATTAGTTACACGAGTGGCACATTTTATCCAAATTGAAAAAAGTAACTGTATATGCATTCGAAATGAAGCCTGTAAAGTTTAAGATCTAACCGTGGATCTAACTGAAGACCTGACTCTTTCTTGACGTAGGGACTTTTTTACACACGCATAACGACTTTAAAATAACAATGTTTTTATACATCCAATAGAAAAATGTGCTACTGTAGCGTGTAAATTAGATTACACATACTGTTCGTTCAATATAGTTTTCTCGAAATCGTATAACTTTACAGACTTCCTGCGAAATAATTACGTATCTATAGAGTCACTCAAATTTCAAAATTTCAATAATTAAGTTTGATTTAGGAATAGATTTAAAAAATTTCCAGTGAAATTCGATTAAATTTCAAATGTTAAGGAATATTCATAAAATATCCCATGAATTTTGTTTCATTTCCTAGTGCCTCAAATATCAGTGAAGACCATAGAAATTTTGATAACGTTATTGTGTAACATATACTTTATTCTTCCTTTTTATCTAATATCTGTTTCAATTATTGGCAGTTATTTAGATTCCATTATATTTATTTATAAATTAAATAATATATTTAATTTATTTATGGTTTTTTTAAATTCAAGAAAATTTCGTGAAATCGTGAGTCAGTTATTTTTAACAGTACAACAATGCAGGAGATAATATTTACCGTTCTATATATATATATATATATATATATATATATATATATATATATATATATATATATAGCAACGTGCTACGTTCCAGCACTAAAATTACGCAGAATAAAATATACTGCTATAAATGTTCACCGTAAACTTGTCGGGAGACCCGAGAGAACTGCCTCGTACGCGCACCGTTTGAAAACCCATCGCTCGAGCACTATTACCCTATCCTACAGTCTCCATCTTATATTACATTTCGCGCAAATATTGACGCGAACGCAGTCGCATTAAGCGGAGGAAGATGAAAAATTGTGCGCGCACTATTCGCGCATCGACATTGACTTTATATACTTATACGGGCTCTTCTCGCGCGCGCCGACGCGCTCTATGCATGCACGCGCGTGCGAAATCCGCCTTTGAAATTCAAGAAGAATGAGAGAGAGACGGAGAGAGAAAAGAAGAAAAGGGGTGAAAGTGAGGGAGAGAAACGACTCTGCAAGTCTGCAGCAGCAGCGACAAAAGCCGTCGGCTATCCGAGCGGGAAGTATGTCTTAGACGTATATATATATATATATATATATATATATATATATATATATATATATATATACATGTTACTGTATATATATTCAAGTCACAGAAAAAGAGAGAACTGCAAAATGTAGACTATAGAGTGAAAGAGACAGGAGAGGAGACTATCCTGGATTGTCTCGGCAATTGTATCAAACTGATAAGCTCACACTTCCTCCCACTATACTTCCATCACTCCTCTCTCTCTCTCTCTCTCTCTCTCTCTCTTTCTTTCTTCTTTCTATTTAATAGTCTGTACTCTGCAGTCTCCTCTGTCTGTATCAGAGACAACAACAGTCCTCTTACTCTCACTTCTCTCTCTCTCTCTCTCTCTCTCTCTCTCTCTCTCTCTCTCTCTTTCTCTGTCTTTATGTTTCTGGCTCTCCCGCCGAGTCCCGCGTTGCATGTGCAAGACCGCGTGCTGATATTGTGCGCATTTGATATAACGAACCCGTGATCTGTCGCTATATGTAGTATATATATATATATATATATATATATATATATATATATATATATATAGATATATATATGCGAAAGATCGTCTGGGGAATTCTATATATGTCAATTCCTCCCCGCGTAATCTATCTAACCTGCATACAGGCGACTTTTAATTTTTTGCCATTATTCGTCGCATATCTGCTTATATGTATATATTCTATCGTTCATGCAGATCGTCGCGTTCGAATTACGCGCTGTCAGAGCTTTGCTTTCACAACTATATCGAGCCGCAACATATAACCGATATTATGAACACAAGCTCATACAATGTATATGCGCAAAATATATATGTAATACGACAACGAGTATCACGCCAGGTGCGAATATGTACCAGGTGTGTTTATAAATGAATCGTCGGAATTGATTGGATTTCCATACAGCTTTGAACTATGAAGATTGTTTTCTTTGCTATTCCGTTTTGAACGTCGATTAAAAGTAGTTTTAGAATCTTCAGATTTCAATCTTTTTTTTCAATTACCTTTAATTATTTTTATATATGGAACGATGATGTGGTATTCCCAGGCATTCTGAACCACTTGTAACGATCTGTTTTTAACCTATGATTCCGGAGATTTTAAAATAAGTTGCAAATTTTCTGCGATATATCGATGATAAGGAGAATGATTAAAAATTACAAGTGTATAAAAAACCCATTTTAATTTTAAAATTAGATAAAATAAACTATTAAAAACCTTTAAAAGAAATCATTTTGAGTAGAACATGATTTGTTAACCTTAAATTCTATTTGCAAGAAATTTCGAGTGTAAATGCTTTTCTCGTGTATTATATTTAGAAGAACCTCGTAGTGACATGAAAATGTATTTTTGGTATCATGCAGTAGTCATGCATAATAATAACAATTCATAAGGTGCAACGAAGCAACGCTTATCCTTCTCAAGTCACTCATAATGAACATATACTTAATAGTTTTTATTCAATGCGTTCACACGGACGAATCAGAAAATTATATACGTTTATTTTAATCGTAATATCTTTTCGAAAAGGACATAAAGAACAGGTTTTTTTTTAATTTTATGGAATATAAATGTTTCTTTACTTATAACGCGATATCTCTTTATCAGTACAGAGGATCGTTTTAAAAATTTAATAACACGTATAAAGTGCATAAATCAATCGGAGTAAACAATTATCAGATTTTCTAAAGAAAATAGGAATCTTTCCATACTACCCTTAAAGGTGATTCAACACTATTGCGGATTCGAGGACAATTCAGAAATAATCGTTAATGAGAGAATCTAGAGAAGAATCCTAAAAAATAGATTTGACAATGATGAGAGACTCGTGGTATTTTAATTCATTGACATCTAATATCAGTGCGAATTTGATTTTACAATGATCGTCCAGCAACAGATTTCCTTAGACGTAGCCTATTCAAACGTCAGCAGATGAATGTAAAATATGTTATACAAGCTCTGTAGATCGTTAATTATCTAAAATAAGTTTATATATTTAAATTAAACAAAGAAGTCAGAAAAAAGATTAATAAGATTGCTTCGTTTGTTCAGAAAAGATATCAATTCGGCCCTTTAACATATTCTAAAGTTTTGTGTGTAGAATTATATATACACCAGTTTAAGGAAAATATTGATAGAATAATTCAAAAGCTTTTTATATTATATAAATTAATAGACAGTAAATTAGTTTAAAATCGAATAGCTAAAATAATCGAAATCTTTGTTATTTAATTCCTTGATTGGTATACATATAAATATAAATCAATATAGAACTAACATCGTACCGTTATTTAGCTCTCTTTAAAAGGTTCACAATCGTGGACCTCGAATTCATACCCCATCTGTATAACCTTTCCTGCTAAAATAGACCGTTCAGTAATATTGCCTAAATATATATGAACTCATCATTGTTCATTATTATATGTGTGTGTGTGTGTGTGTGTGTGTGTGTGTGTGCGTGCGTGCGTGCGTGCGTGCGTGTGTGTGCGTGTGTGCGTGCGTGCGCGCGTGTGTGCGTGTGTGTACATATGTACAGACGTATACGCGGAAAGCTATATATAGCTTGCAAGCATAATCCTCGCGGCGCGCACCGAGAAACTTGCCGCGCGATGGTACCAAGCGACCAACTTTTATTACCCTACGGCCGCGGTAACGTACACGACTCGAGGGCGAGGCTTTAAAGAGAGAGAGAGAGAGAGAGAGGGATCAAGACCTGGATGCTCAAAGCTATTATCGGGGGAACGGCTCGCTTAATGAAATTAGGCGCCCGTTAGTTCCGCACAATCCTGGGCTTGTAATGTGAAGCGCGAGGGAAGCCGGCTCCTCCGACTATACTGACGTATTCACATTCGCAACCACTTATATACATATATATATATAATACCAGGAATGCAAACTTTCCTCGCGCACATCCCCCAAGCGCGGCCCGCGCGCTTGCGCAACGATATTTATTATAAACGGTTTCGTTTTCGCCGCGCGAGAGTTTTTCGCTTCGCCGAGAGCCGAAAGTGTTTCTTTTTTATGTTCTTTTTTGTTTTTATCGTGTATTGGAGTTAATTGGCCAGAGCGACAGGCTGTTCCAATATTTACCCCGTGGGTAGAATTTCGTTTTCTGTAATTCTTTTTCTTTAATTTTGATTTTTATTTTGTTGTTTGTTTTTTTTTACTTTCCATCATTTCTGGAGTGGAATGTTCTATAATATACATATCCGTACGATCTATAGTATATGCATCGGCGCGCGTCGTTTTGAACCTGATAAACAGAAAAAAAATATTCGAGCGGAAGTAGAGCGAACCCCTTTCAAATTCATATAATATAAAAAGAGCGTTTATATTGCTGTATTAAATTGCGATACTGCGAGCCGTTATCTTTTTAATGGCGTTAACACACTCTGTGTGTACATATGTATATATATATATATATATATATATATATATATATATATATATATATATATATAGTATCGATCAAGCGGCAGCGTATAAATTACCACGAAAAACATACAATAAACCGAGAATAAACCGTGCTGTAAAAGTGTAAAAACTGACGAGCGCAGTGAGTTCGAAAGTTTTGTCGTACGCAAAAAAGCAAATTTAATTAACAATTTCAAGCATTAAAACGAGTATAAATGCATAACAAGGCCAATAAAAATATTTATTAAATTTATTTATATCTTTATTTTTCAAATTACGAAAAGAACGATTATACCTCCTGCAGTATTATACACCCCTTGAAAGTATTATCATACATTACTCAATGTATGATTCTTTTGCGTGGTTTTCCGCTATATAGCTATATATGTTCCATATCTCTCACGACTCTTTAACGTTCTGTATACCATCCGCAGCATTGAGAGAGTGTGCGGCGAAAGCAATAATATACTGCACTTTATCCTAAATTAATCTTATAATACATTTATATATACATACACACATGCATACACACACACACACACACACACACACACATAACTCTCCCTTCAGACGCTCCTATCTCCATCACCGTCGAGTCATAATTGTCTCTCAACATCCAATATCTCGAACAAGCTCGAATAAGAAGAATTCCTCGGACGAAACTGATGAATCTCGTTGAAAATATTAAAGGATGGCATTGCAAACCTTTTATGTAAACTGACAAAAATATAATAAGGTATAAAATCATACTAGCTTATTATATATATATATATATATATATATATATATATATATATATATATATATATATATATATATACACAAACGGGCGAACAATAAGTACATAATTCTATTCTTTTAGCTCGAACGCAACCTGCGCGTGTCGTGTGTCGCATCAAGAGCAATAATTCACAATATTGTCCGTCGAATTTTTGAGAAACTGAATCAGCGAATTGTAACCGTCAGAGAATTTGGATTTTCAACCTCGCACGGGACTTTAGCGCATGCAAAAGTTGGCCGATACGCACGACCAGAGGGCGGTGAAAAAGAGACGTTCCATTTGCTCGATCGTGTCATATATATATATATATATATATATATATATATATATATATATATATATATATATATATATGACATCGATGTGATACCGACGTGCTTCGGGTAAAGGAAAAAAATCAATTGAAAGCATGGAGCAATGCTAATTATTGCATGATGGAAAGGGTAGTAAAAGAATTTAATCAGGAAATTGGTGTTAATTTGCGACTCGGACGTGTTTGGCGAATGATTTGTTACGAATGATAGTAAATCATTGTATTTTACGAGTACTACACGTCACTGAAAACCTAACGAAAATTTTTTATGTTTTTCATCCCTATATATTATGTTTAAAATCATCTGATCTATTAAAATTTTGGTTTTAGATTAACGCAATTAATATTCCTTGCACTTCATAAAATTGTATATGCATATATGCAAAAAATTATATAAAAAATGTAAAAAATCTCATTTAATTATAAAAATTAATAGATGTTATTTAAATGTTAAAATGTTATGTACCACGTTCATATATTTTTATTAATCATAAGGCAATCGTAAAAAGAACTATATTAATAATAATAACCTATTTCAATATTACTTGATAATTTGACGTTATTGATAAAAGATGCATTCTGCAGTTCTTGATTAATAGCAGGGAGATTGTTGTTGACCAATAGAAATAGACTATAACTAGGCTGTAAGTTATCAAGCTGAACAGATATAGAATAAGTTCAAGGTGAATCTATCAAACAAAATGGAACTTTCAAGAAGTACTACTCATCGTATCAATTCATGTTCGTTTACTTATAATCTTGCGCAAAGTTATTTGTACTTTCAAAGTGTACTCGTATGGATCTTAGAAATATTATTTTATTATCCCAGAAGGACAAATAATTTGACGAATAACTTTCAAAATATAATTCACAAGAGCTATAGTATTTTAAAAAACAAAATTCTAACTTATATGAAATCTCAAATACGTTTATTCAAAGTCGGCAATACGAGTCGGAAGATCAGGGACAAGAAATTAGCGTGAAGCTCCGATATACTTGTAAATCAATTTTTTTTTTTTAATTTTTTGAATCGTTTGGAAAATTTGCTTAAAATATTTTTTACATATTCTTTTCGGCTTTTCTAATACATTACGAAATGAAAATTAGATTAAAAATACTTACTAAAGACAATATCATTAAGTTATTATGACGTTCTATTTTTCAATCAAAATCATTGTTTATTTTTCAGTAAATATTTTAAACTATAAAGTAGCTTGATAGCGAAGAAAGTCGTCAAGATATAAAATTATCATGACAAGTACGTATAAAATATATAACCAAAGTCTAAATTAAATGATTATTTAAATTAATTCTTTAAATGAATAATATAATTTTTTTAATTGAGTTATTAATGAATTATTTAGCCTATAGGAACTAGATACCTAGTTTGATCATGAGAGTCAAAAAGGGAACGCCACCTATCGAGTGTGATGAAATTAGTTCCCAAAATGAATTAAGACCACGGCAAAGACTGCTGACATAAAAGTATTCTCATCCGAATCCTTTGACTCATTCTATACTCTATATACATCCTCGTCGGAATCCTCAACCTTTCAAATTGCGTTCAATTTGTTCAAATATTTTTCTTCATAAATTCAGAGTAAAATTCATTTTTCAATTTACTTTTCAAAATTTCTATTTTTGTCCATTACAAGTAAAAGTCTCTCAAAATCCTGACAGTGATAGCAATTTTTTCGCTAAATTTAGATCGAACGTCGAAAATTCTTCAAGAAACCATACCTCGTTTGATTGTTCATCAGAGAACAAAGATATTATACAGGCTAATAACAGTCACCAGGTACGAAAAGAAAAGTATTTATTTTGTCTTAAATAAATTTTTTTAAATCATCAAACTCAAAATATTGGCACAAAAAACTCTACTCAAGTTTTGGATTATCTTTTGATTTAGAGACAAAACATTTTGATAAAGCGATGAATGCTTCCTGAATCGCGAGGGTCTGGTGACCGCCGCATTTGCTCTTTCTAAAAATCGGCAATAATATAATCCACTGATATTACAATATTTGAATTAAATCTTAATACGCTTTAAATTTGTATTCCACATGCATATACGAAAGTACCTCGATTTTTTTAATAATGCCTACAAGCTACATTTATATTTTGCCACAATATCGCTACAGCCCTTGAACTTTCTGCTTGTCCGAATTTTGACCAATACCCGAGTATTCAAGGTTCCTCCCTTCATGTACAACCCCTCCCCTGATTGAAATCCCGACGATAATCCGAGCTCGTGCGCGGGTCAAGTAAACGCCCACACTCTGGTAGAAAAAAACTTTCACCTGAACATGATGTATAATAAGGGATACGGGCATTTCCGTATTTGCGAGCCATAATGCATCAGGCTTGCAGCGCCGTACGCACGTGTGTGTGTGCATACATATATAGATGGTGTATCATGCGAGCGAAATAAAAGGAGGCGAAAGGGACCGCTAGAAAAAAGGAGTCGAGACGTGATGGAGGAGAGTGTGTGCGCGCGCGCGCGCGTGGACGAGGAAGCGTTTGTAAAACTCGACCCTCTCTCCCTCTTCTCTCTCTCTCTCTCTCTCTCCCTCTCTCTCCCGCTTTCCCTCACTCTCTCTCCTTCTCTTTACCTTTTTCGCACGTGCGCTGACTCTGACGACTGGAATGAAACTCCGCGCGTCGGATTTCGGCATCGTTAATCAAAACCGCCCCCTCCCCCCGCGCTCGGCTTCAGGAAAAGATTTGGGTATATGGACAAAGTGGCGCGCCGCGCCGTCTTAAGTCACTCCCCACCCCACCCCGCTTCCGACTGACTCTTACTACTGCATAAGAGTTCCGCGTCACCCGGCGCGGCGCCGCACCCTCGCTTCTTTGTACACTAATTCTATTCGGCTCCTTGTTTGTGCGCGCTGCCGTTGTGCCGCTCGCATACGGGGCGGGGATTTGTTCCTCGGCTCCGGTGCGTATTTGATTTTATGTCCCGGCCTGTCCCGCGCGCGGCTTTTGGATATTTCTGATGAATTTATTGTTCAGCGGACCAACAGAGTTTTCGGCGTCGACAATCTACAGAAAAAACATGTTCATATTGTCCGCAGCCTCGTACGATCGGAGCGTTGTTTTTGACTAAATATCGTAGGGATTTGAGGTTTTCCATTTTTTCAATACAATGCGTTCGAAAATAGTCTTCTATGCCTTTTTGTTCTGTTGTAGATTTTTTGAACATTTAAGCGTTTCCACATCGAAACGTGATTTAATTTAGTCCGATCGACATATTTTTACTGTGTACGTGTTATTCTATACTTTTAACGCAGGAGGTAAGAAATGATAAAAATTTATGTCGACAGCATCAGCTTTTTGGAAATGCTACAGTTGAATCTTTCTACTTCATTAAGATCGACAGAATTAGAAATGCATAAGCGAATTTTTTTAAAAATACAAAACTAATTTAATGTAACGTTAATTTTACACCTATGGCACAGTCAATCCATTATAGAATACGATTCAAGTATTGGAGAAAAATACATTGCTCTCCAAATTATTTTTTTTTATTCGAATGTGTTATGTTGATAGCGTAATAATTTTATCATTTATCAATATAATCAAGTATTACATTACAGAACATTGATCAAATCTTGTTATACAACAATAAAATTATTGGATTATTATATAGATATAATGTATATATATATATATATATATATATATATATATATATATTATTCGAACGAGCACTGAATATTATGTACCATTTCAATAAATTTTAATACATGCAGAAAGATTGATATTGTACCAAATTAGTAGACGAAAGAGTTGAAAGAAATATGCATAAACTTATTGTTTCCGCAGACTATTTTATTATTCATTGAATACTTTGTCGTATACAATACATACTCGATTAGATATATTCTTAAAAATACTTTTTTGCAAAAAGGGGGGGGGGAATAAAATATAGTTTTCATATATTATATTCCGTATACCATAAATGAACTTTCACATAATTTTTAGAAACTGTTAAACTATTTTTATATAAACGCATTGGCACGCTGAACTTTCAATTTGAAATTTCTTAAATTGGTCGAACCACTCGCTATCTGTACAGAATTGCAATTCCGCTACTACAACTATTCGCCGTATCAATATTTGCCCGAACAAAATAGTGCCCTATCGCGGGAGAGCGTCGCCCCTCCTCACGGCTGATTCCGGAACCGTTGAGTGTTTCGCACTCGGATGTTCCTCCACAGAAATAGAGGGAGAGAGAGAGAGAGAGAGAGAGAGAGAGAGATGAGAAATACCTCGAGAATTATTTAGGATTCCTCGGAGCGATTTCCCCGGAGCGCCTCACGCATACATAATACAGAAATATCGTCTTTATCCGCGGGAGATGCGAAGCCGCTCGGACCCCGCGACAAAGCGTCTGGGTCGATTCCCGCGCGATCGCGTTTCTATCGTTCCCCGCGAACTGCACGCAACTCGCTATAAATACTAAATCGCTCGCATGGGCGCGATATTGTTCCGATTTTTCCACTTAATGTAGTGAGCCAAAGCGAGTGCCTTTATTGCCTGTTGCGCGCTTCTTCGAAAGCACCGCGCAACCGCGCCCGTGACTTTCTTGACGTAAATGCTCGTATTTTATGCAACGTCTCGCTACGCGGTCGGAATCGATTCGGGATATATATTTATATTTATATATACATATATATATATTTATATATATATATATATATATATATATATATATATATATATATATATAGATCGTACAGATGAGGTGCGGAGCGATTAGTGCATTTGTAAAAGAAGAACCGTATCCATCGAAGGGTGACGATATAGAGTCGCGCGATGAGCTCTAAGAAATGGATCTACACAGGTATATATAATCTAAAGAATTGGAGGGGCGCGCGATCAAGATTTGAATGAGATATATGAGGAAATTGAAAGGCGCGCGCCTGCTAAATGGAATGAATGATGAATGAAGACGTAAAGAAACGAGTTTCGTTTATAAGGTGCTATCGTCGTTCGGTTATATAGCTACGAGTTCAGCGTAAGCTCATAATTATGTGTTTTCTTACTGAGAATAATAAAAAGTTTCACTGGGTATATATGTACATATATACATCTGTGTGTGTGTGTGTGTGTGTGAGCTTTCGAATTTGGAATGCTTTAATGAAATGCTCAATTATATAGGCTCGTGCAAAGATTTTATATACGCCTTATATCGCCTCTTTCTATTAAATTTGCAACAGCAGGAGCGCAATAGCGCCTGTACGTGTACGCAAGAAAGAAAGTCCAAGAATAAAAATTTAATGTTATTGAATCGTTACGGGCACCGGATTGGTAATAACTTAACATATAAATGACAAGTTTATAAGAGATTGATTCTGTAATGAAATAAATCATCTTGATATCGAATCAGTTTTATTCGTTTCTTTTTAAGATTCAGCTGTTTTTCTTTTACGATGTAATTTTTGCATTAAAGCACATTTTAGCTAGTATAATAAGATAATTTTAATCAAAAGAAAAGCGACTATCTTTAGAATGTATAAATTAGTGACGGAATTTTGATTTGATAAGTACAGGGCGACATTTCAGCATTTTTTCTGTGTTCGGTATTTTTGTACACCCTCCTTCCACCCATACATCTTCGAAATCAAACAGAAGGTTTCAATCCTCTATCTCTCATTGTTTTCGAAATGGAATGCACTCAAAAATAATATCTAAAATGAAAAATTCTCTCTCACCGTTAAGTCTATAATTTTGTAAGCTTTTAAAGCGTAAACATAACGCCTCCCATATAAATGTGGATAAGTATATTTAAATATGAGCTAAAAATATTACTGCTTTAAACTATCGCAATCTTTACGTTCTATAGTTTACAAATTAAATCGCGTTGAATTCTATATCAATGAAAAACAGAATAAATTAGATTAACTATTCTTGATCCTTCGAACTTTATACTACGTAGATATACGAATCCTTATATAAGAAGAAGACACAAATTATCGCGAGGCTGTAATAACCAAGGCATGTTCCAGGGCAAAACCACCGTCGCCAGTGGCTCGGTTCGTCAATAACCGTACTCAATAAAATTCTTGCGGCCTCGACTCCGTACGCGGTTCCTCGTACTCGCCGTGGCAAAAAATAAAAAAATAAAAGAGAACATAAACGCGCCACATTGGCGCCACCCTCGTTCTCGTCTACGCAGAGAAAAGGCGAAAAGCGTAAGCAAGAAGTCACTCACCATATTGACGTCGGACTGCGTGTTCCGCGCGTCCTCGTCCACCTCCTCCTCCAGCAGGCTCTTCTTCCTGGCCTCGAGCTCGGCCGTCGCTCGCGACCTCGACCTCCTCGTCGGCTCGGCGAGGCGCAGATTGCCGAAGGCGTCGCGGCGCAAGTGGCTCTCGAGTTCGCTCTTCCGGTAGTCGCGCTTGCCGAGGAAGAACGCCGGGGCGGCCGTCGTCGTGCTCGTCCTCGAGGTAGACGCCGCGGTCGTCGTCGTCGTCGTCGTCGTCGTCGGCGACGGCGGCCGGCGATGGTCGTCCTCGGTCAGCCTGCGGATTATCTCGTCGTAGGTCTGGGAGGCCGTGCCGAGGGGCTCCTCGTTCTTGTAGAAGTCGTTGTCGAGCTCCCCGTCCCCGTCCTCCTCGTCCTCCTTCCAGAGGTCCGCCTCCTCGTTCTCCCCCTCGGCCTCCTCCTCCTCCTCGTTGCGCCGCCCCGTCAGGTTGCCGCGCCGGCCGTACGCCTGCTTGCCGAGGCCGCGCTCGCCCTGGTGCGCGCGCTGCCGCGGCTCCGGCTCGTCGGCGAAGAGCCGCGACTTGCGCGGCGCGTGCTTGCGCGAGCGGTAATCCTCCTCGGACTCGCCCTCGTCCTCCGCGTCGTACGCGTAGTCCTCCTCCGAGTCCTCCACCGCGTCCTCCTCCTCGTCGTCCAGGACCCGGTAGCGCCAGCTCCTACGCGCCTCGTACCTCGGCGGCGGCTGCCTCTTGCGCGCGGCCGGCTTGCCGTACCGGTAGCCGCCGGACTCGCCGTCCAGGCCCTCCTCCTCCTCCTCCTCCAGCTCCTCGTCCTCGTCCTCGGCGCGGTCGTAGCGCTTGCGGTGCACCGGGCCGCGGTGCCGGTGGCGGCCGCCGCGCGCCCGGAGCTTGCGCGGGCGGGCCGGCGCGCCGTGGCGGTGGCGCGGCGGCGCGTACCTGGGCTCGTACCTGCCGCCGGCGCCGAGCCGCTGCTTCGGGGCCGGGTAGAGCCGGCCCGGGTGCCGCTCGGCCGCGTAGCCGTCGGCGTACTCGTCCGAGTCCGCGTACTCCTCGTAGTCGAGCAGCTCCTCGTATTCCTCGGGCTCGCCGAGGGGCCGCTTGGCGCGGGCCGCCTGCCAGGGCAGCTCGTGCCGGTGCCGGTGCCGGTGGTGCCGCGGCGCCTCGAGGAGCCCGGCGCCCTCGTCGGCGGGGTGGCGGCGCGCGCCGACCGAGGCCGCGAGCGCCAGCGCCAGCGCCAGCAGCAGCGGCAGCAGCGCGGGCAGGGATCGGCCGCGCGTCGACATCCTGGTGGTGCTCCGCCTCGGTGCCGTTAGCCCCGAGGCTCGGGCGCCCGCCTGACTCTCGCGCGGTGCTCGTCGGGGCTCGTCGGGGCTCGTCGGGGCTGGGAAAGGAGGCCGCCGCGAGGTGCTGCGCTGCCGTGCGATGCGCGCGGGCGCGATTTACATGGCGCGAGGCGCCCGGGCTGCCTCTGGTCTGACGTCCGGGACGGTGTCGGTGTCGCGGCAGCGACGACCTTGGACCATCGTTTTTCTCAAGCGCGCGCGCCGGTCGAGCGAGCCGATCGAGCGCTCGGTCGGCGCTCGCGGCGCGATAACGCGGTCACTCTGCTGTATTGGCGGGGGCGCGCGATCGAGCGGTGTTGCGCGGGCCGCGCTGAAGGGCAACCGCACTGGTCGAGTATGGGGCAGGACCGGGGCGCGGAGCGGCGACCTCGACGGCGACTCACCGGGGTCTGCGTGTTTCGCGGACGGGCGCTCGCGCGTGCTCGGGATCGGTATCGCGCGCGCCTAAGGTGTCGCGGACGACTGAGCGCCGGCCGCGAAGCTCGCTCGCGCGTCGCCGAAGAGGAGGCGGACGGAGTCGGGGAGCTGGCGGCGGACACATGCACGCGCGCGGACCTCCGGACACGGGGACACGCACACAGGCGCGCGGCCGCCGAGCGCATGCGTGCAGCCTGGGTGTATGTGCCAGCCGCCCGCCGCGCCGTCGGCTTCCCCCGCTTCTCGCGCTCCGTCTCGCTCCGTCTCTCCTTCTCTGCCTCTCTCCGACGCGCTCTTTCCCTCCCTCTCTTTCTCATTCTTTCTCGAGCGCAGATTATATACGAGCACCGCGGCCGTCCGCCGCGCGGATTCTGCGCGGAGTCTGCCGATGCCGCTGCAGCGGTCAGTTACAGCGATGCCTATATGCCAGCATATTGCACGCTGGCCCGAGCACGGATGAAAGTCGTGTGCTCGTGATTTCAGGGTTGATGTCACCGTCGGGAGTCTTCGAGGACGTGGTTTAGTTTTTCAGTCCAATAAGGACGGATAAACGGCCGATGATCGGAATGAATCCGAAAATCAGAATTAATTACGTCTACCATTATTTTGATCCACGTTCGACTTTCCAAAATTTTTGTCAATTATTCGATCGTAAGAATCAACATTTTTAATTCATTCGCTACATAACTTTAAGTATAACGGTGCAAACGATTATGAATGAATAATTTTATCATAAACTGGCTGCATGTACTTTTTTAATTAACTCATTTCGCGATGAGAAAGCAGTATCTTAACAGGAACGAAACGTTGTTGTGACAAGCTCAGGAAAGATAAGCTCGATAAATCATCGGGTAAATCTACCAATAATTTCATAGCGCCTTTTTACAATCTATAATTCTCATTTTATCCTTTATTTTCGCTCTGCTCCATTTTTCTAATACACAAAACAGTTGCTTCATCTTTGCGGAAAACCCCATTTTCAACTTACAAAGCAAGATCATTTTATCCATAACCGAGCATAACATTTATGGTAAATAGAGATGATGACGGTGCTATCGTTAGTCTGATTATTTATGTGATTCTATTTTTCGATTTTGGCAGACTTTTTTATTCTAATAAAGTTTTAACAAAAATGAGCCCTTCGACCAAAATAATATCAAAATCTGAAAAATAATTGACGAATTACAGACTGTAATTGAATACTTGCATTCGAGACACTCTTGTGTCTCTTGATTAAGAACTCATCAATTTTATAAAAGAGGATTAAAAAATAGATATTACAACTAAATTATAGTAAATATATAATATTGCATAGTAAGTGAATTGGTGAACAATTGCTTATATTTATTTACAAACTATAATAAAATTATTCAGAAATTTGTACAGAATTTGTCTCAGCGCTTCAATATTTAGGAAACTATTACTAACATAGTTTAAATAATATATTTCAACAATTATTTAAGCTTTCAAATATTATATTCAAAATTATTGAAAATATAACAATTCAATATATTATAAGAATTGCGAATTTATTTTGCCTATAAATATTTGTAGGTCAACTGTTTCATGATTTTTAAACGCACTCGGTCTAAAGACGAAATCAGTCGAATTCGTACTAAAACTTATGTATTTAATCTATATACGATTATGTAAGTTGACCTTTTAATTATTATCAAAATTAATCCTTAACTATTGCTCTATATATTAGAAAATTCCTAACAATAATGAAACTGAGAGATATGATTTGAAAATTCGAACGTTTATATAACTGCCCCAGACCGTACTATTTTTACAATAAAGTATTAGATGAGTAAACAACAATTTCACAATACACAGATATGCATAAATAATATATATCACAAAATAATTTCACGAACATACTTGTATATAGAAAAATTGAGCAGAGATAGCACTCCAATTAATAAACATCCACATATAAATTTCATGAAATCTAAGATATACGTAAATGCAAAATACAATTTTTAATATAAGTTTATATAAGAGAGAGAGATAGAGTGTGTGTGTGTGTGTGTGTGTAATATAAATGATTTATTTTGTTCTAGAATCAAATATTACATATTTTGATATTGATCAAAGTGTGTAAATAACAAAATTGAAGTTAATTGTTATTCAAGCGTGATAACCTCCTTAAGGGGATATCCCAGTAAAAACTGCCGGTCATAATACGAAAAGCATTTTTCACGATTAATAAATTTGGAAACATTATGGGTGGAAAATTAACAGATAACTAAAGTAGTTACTGCAACATAAGAAAGAAAAATGATACCGTTTCAATGTCTCCAAAATGCAATTTTGTCTCGAAAGTTACACAATACGACGCGAGGTGGTAAACTAATAATTCATATTTTTCTCGATAAATCAATTTCCAAGCAATAATAATAAGTTCAAAATACTTCAAAATGTGTAACATTCCTGCTTTTTTGTGTTTTGGTAATAGATTCCAAATTTCTCCGTTACTCTACATTTATTTGCTTGGTTATACATGTTATATTCCTACTTATCTGATACTAAGCAGCAAGTGTTTCAAGACGCGAAAGCTAAAATCTGAAGGTACCCGCTTCGTGGCAAATGTGCTCGACTGCGTGATTCTTGCGTCCACTCGACCACTGAACGCATATCTGAATTAAACAATAAATACATATTCTCACAATTTATTTATCATCTAATTTCGGATCAGATCTACACTATTATTCGGCAATCCCAAAAGCTGCCAAAACTATGTATTCTGTCAAAATTTCATTGCGATCGATTTCGTAATTTTTGACAGTTTTCGAATCATGGAAACAAACTATTAACTATATAAAGACGTAGGTTTACATTATATATCTGAATCATATTTCGATAAAATTTCACTGAAAATATTACATACATAAAAATAATAATGTACAATCGAATTTGTCAAAATTGAAATATTGCTCGTTGAAATAAATAGCAAATTAGATAATAAAGTCATATCGAATAAATATTCAAATATATGTTTGTCTATAAAATATTATATGTCGGCCTCATTAATATCTTGGACGAAGCTAAGACGGGGAATAAAATAGTCGGTAATAAAATAGAAGAAATAATAAGTATATCCTTCTGTTTTTAAAACCATATTCAAATAATTGCAATCGACGCTATATTTTTAGCAAAAGATTATAATGATTATAATGGAAGGGGTCGCTGAAATTGAATCATTTTGACATACTGATGATAAACGACGTATGCGCTAAAATTTCTATATTGAACGATGAACTCAGTGATGAACATAATTCAAGGAAATAAACATTGACTAAAAATGATAAGCGATAAATGATGTCATACGATGAACAGCGTATATATATAATACTGGAATTACTTATATCCCACGACTATGATATTCGGCTTTCTTTGCTTTTGATGAGAGCCGAATGAAATTATGATATTTAACTGCAGTTTCGTGGCCCCGAAGTTTTATTCCCTCCCACATTCGTGCCCCGAAAACTCAAAGAGGAGTGCAGTCCTCGTGGCCTCGGGACTTTTTCTGCATTTATATGCGCATGGGACTAGAAAAAGAGCGAAAGGGAGAATTAGGTGTCCTATCGCCGGTGTTAATCTCGCCCGATTCGGGACGATAACCCGGATTTCTGCGAAGATGCTTTCTTGGCCCGTTCTTAGATCTTTTATAGCGATCTTTACAGCCGCGGCTTGATGAATCATTTAATGACTTCTTTCTTATAGTTTCGGATTTTGCCTCGCCCGCGCTCGGCGCAGCTTTCGCTCGCCGACAGCTATTTCAGTTTGTTTACGATGATTTAATAACGCCTCTCTGTGCGTGTCCATGTGAGCAGCATCTATTTATAGATGGAAATATTCGCAGACATTCTATTTAGAAGTTTCATGCAGAATTTCGTCGAAGTACCCGTAGCTGTAAAGAGGCATAATAGACACTTGACTTTTCTTTAGTCAATAAAAAATATCTGGCCCTTTTGACCTATCTCCATTTTTTATAGGAAAGAAAAACCGCGCTGTACCACTGCTGTTAATTTGAATAAATAATTGCATTCTTACGCATCTAATATAACCGTAATGCTTATGAACGTTTTTAATTTTAAAGAGAGGCATTGAGTAATAAGCTTTACTCGTCACAAATCGGAATAACCTACTTTGACGATTATATTTAAAATGTAACAGCAGATAAACTGCATATTTCAATCTGCAAAATCCGTGCATTAATTGTGATAATTTTTTAAAGAAAATCCTGAGATTTTCTATAATTTTGTTAAAATATCTTGCTCATTATATTTACGCGGCAAATTCTAAATCATATATTAAAGGATTACAATAAAACACGGAAAAAATCATTGTTAAAAACATGCTAAAACATAGATAACTATAGTCACATTCAGTAACTGATAATTACGTTGATCTGTGAGTAAAGCCAAATTCATACATCGTTATTTTACTCAATTTTCAATTTCTAATTCTTCCTCATTGGACAGCAAACTATGAATGAGCAAGATAAGTATCCACGATGCTAATACAAGTACTCTTACAATTGCTATATATATATATATATATATATATATATATATATATACACTATATATTGCAATATATATATATATATATATATATATATATATATATATATACGTATATACATACTAAATATCGTTTATATTCTACCGAAAATTCAGCCAGAAATGTTGATCAGTGTTCTCATCGCTGCCAAAAACGGGTCAAATCGCATAATATGCTTGCGTCATCAAGGCCCGACCAAATACTTTTTTTTCCTCTTCGTACTTGGTTCGTTCGCGAACGAGTACAATATATAGAATCTGGCGCGCGAGAAAAGAGATACAAACGAGTATATACACAAGGAGTTGAAAAAAAAGGAGTTGGACAACGCAGCCCGTTGGACCACCACGGCGCGCACAGTTCGCCACTCCGCCCCGCGTTCCTTGCCAATTCCGATCCTCTCGCTTTTTTCTTACCACAGTATTATCCAATTCCTTTTTGCTTCTCTCCTGGTTCTATATGTGGCAAATTATTTCTCGCGTCGCTGTCGTCGGTGCCCTTTCTCGCTCTCTCTCTCTCTCTCTCCCTCCTCCCCTGTCCTTTATTATTTCTGCCTTCTTTTCTCTCGTGTATTCGGATACCTCTTCTTGGTCCATTCACTTTTCTGGCTCCCATCCATTCAAATTTCTTGGAGTACAGCATTCGAAATAATCCATGGGGGCAGGGGGTTATGCGGGCTCATGTTTTCTCGCGCGATGAGGTTTAGTCGCGGAGCGGACTGGGCAAAAGTCGTTACTTACGCTTTGGGCGAGAGATACTGCGAAATAAAAGAAAAAACTGGTTTTCAAGCAAGGATGAACCTTTTTCATTTGCGATAATGTCATAAGTGGTGAGCGTGGAAAGTAGCGCCTTCTTTCTCTGCATCTTCTCTCTGTCATTTAAGCGAAATTAATCTGTTGCGGAGAGAAGAAAAAGAACATGATGCGATGAAATCAAAAGCGCTTCGAATGTGCGCTCATCCGGAAATTGCACGACAAATAACGGCTAATGGGCGCTGTTCGTGAGGACTGAATGTAGTTGGAAAATCTTTGAGATTAATAGAAACTGAGCTTCGTTTCTTTTTTATTTTTGTTAACCATATTATTCAAATTATATTATATAAGATTAAAGTTGCAAAAGCCACGTTTAGAAATATAATTATTTTCCCGTAAATAAAAAAGTTAATATATGCACAGAGATAACTTTCTCGGAAATTTATTCATATTATCAGCTGTAGAAATTCACATAAAACTAATTGAGAAAAATAAATTCTAGATAAATTAAATCACTATCTGAAAATTAGCAAATCAACACGTTAATTCCTTAATTTGCATATTGAAATTGATTAGAGATGTTTATTATTACTCGAAAATAATATAATATCATTTAGTTTGAGCAACAAATTTATAACATTTTACAGTATATTATCAGTATAGTAAATGACATTTTTTCAAAATTAAAATCACTTGCTTTTTAATAAGATTTTAATTTATAAGAATATCTCAATATATTATTTTTTATTAAATAAATCGGATAATGACAAAGAAAAAGAATAATGTTTAAAACTGTATATGAAACTTTATTTTATATAAATTTTCTAATAGTCTTAATATAAATTTATTATTTTGTAATTAATTAAACATTTAAAAAGTTATACAGATCAACGTGCTGTATAAATTTCAAAAGACTATTATTTTTTCTTGCTATTATTATAAGATTCATTTTATTTTAAATCTAGCATATATTTAACAAAAATTAGAGATTACAAGTTATTATTTGTCTTTTCATTGTTTTAAAGAATATTCGTTTTCATTTAAGTTTATAAACACTATTTCTTTGTTGAAATTCTAAATGAAGTTCAGTATTCCTCAAGCATTTTTGACCGTAAAAGTGGAACTATATCGCAACAATTCATAATGTATCAGAATCCCCCATTACGAAATCCATGTACTCGTACGACCAATGAACAAATATATATCCTATTTCGACGTAATGAAAAACGAAGAGAAGTGAAAAGAATGATATATTTTTTTTTTAATTCAATTGCCGAAGGTGGAAGATAAAAATATAGTCATGCGAGATAGCCACTCATCGTTTTTCCACCATCGCGTTTTCGCGCATAAACAATGACAGGAAGCTAGAAGGTGTGGAGAATACACAGCTGCTCAGACAAGACGTCGTTAACCCAGACGTCTATAAAGATCCGCTAACGCCCTCGCATCTTCGCATGTTTCTGCTGAACGAAAGTTGTGATCTCTCTCTCTCTCTCTCTCTCTCTCTCTCTCTCTCTCTCTCTCTCTCTCTCTCTTACCCTCCCTCCTATACCCATTATCTACCTTTACCTCGATTTGAGCTGCGACAAAAATGGGTTTCATATTTCGTATGCAACGCCCGTCTAACTGACTCGCTATCCATCTGTTCACCTGCTGTTTTCTAGGAGTGAAATGCTGAGTCTGCTTTGTTAGGGGACATTCAACCATTCGCACCTTGTTCGAATACCTTAGAGAATTACGACTGACAACAGCATACTACAGAGATGGTTGTACTTTTTAAATATTTCAGATTTTTATACTTATTCTTAGGTAAACTTAGTCAAATTTAATTTTATATACCTTAAGTGTTAAAAAGCAAATAATTTATAATGAATATATACAAAATGTCGTTTCTTGATATATATAAAATACAACATTATGTATTCCATTTCTTTTTCGTCGAAAAATGCAACTAAATTTAATTTTTATAAGTTACCTACATATATTTATTCAAATAAATTTATTCTGTTTTCAAATATTAATACTAATAATGCAATGAAACATATAGTATGTATTAATATATCCACGTCCGTTCTGTACTGTAAAGTGCTAAACACGCTCGTGCATGTATTCCTTGATTGTGTTTTGTCTCTATTCTTCTTTTTCATCCATATATTATATTTCAATGAAATTAATTGTTTTAAATTTATTTTAAGAAGAGAAGCAATGGAAGGTTATGTAAAAAATCTTGAAATTATAAATTGAACTCTAAAAAATTGAACCTTGTCGAAAATCGTCTATTTTATCATTTTTGAAGATGATCAAGTAATGGGTTCAAGAGAGTGGAATTTCGATTAGCAAATGGAAGGAATATAAGAAGTAATACTTGATATTATATAAATGGAGCGAAGGCTATCTAGAAACGGTGACTTTCGATATGTCTATATGTACACAGAGCATAAATGTGTTGCAGCAGCTGAAAGAACAATTAAGTAAATCACTTGTGTATTATCTAGAATGGGAACTGCGTATCCTTTGAAAAAGCCTTTTCTGTTCATATAGAGATACAAGGAAGCGGGTTCATTTGTAAGTCTAATAAACATATATTGCAAAGAGCAGAACCATACTGGAGAGAGCAGAACCATACTAAAAATGGAAGAACAATTTCGTGTCATAAAGAGCCTCATCAAAAAGTTAAATGAAAAAGTCAAATATACATATTTGTTTACATTAAAGGACATGACTCAAGTAGAGAAATATGTAAAGGAAATTACGTAAATACAAGCCAACTCCTCAGAAACGGAAATCGGACCGTCCTACCCCAATGAGTAAAGAAGTTTCCATAGTATGAATTCTAAGTAGCCTCGAAACTAAGGATTAAAAATCTAAGACTCAGAGAACAAACAATCGAATAAAACTATCAACGTATGAAATAGACGTACGTGAACATTATACAGCCATGAAAAAAGTATTGATATTATTAATTGACAAAAGTAAAGCATATACGTTCCTCTTACATTCTGGGATAAATACAGGGAAACATTGTTCTGCGACATACGATTCTATTGCTAGAATGTTTTAGTGAAATCTGAATAAACCAGATGTTTAGCAAATGCTGAACAAATATTTCTTTGGTTTTCATTAGTAAAGATAATCTACCAATCTGAAATCTTCCAATAAGCCTCTTTGTTCTTTTACTATGATAGGAAAACTATTCGAATACTTGTAAAAGATCCAAATTACTAGATTCAATATGTATGCATTAAAATGCTAGAAATAAAAGTGAGAAATAGAACATTTATACGATTATTCATGTATTTTGTTCTGTGTTAACA
Organism: Sycobia sp. Sy_11; assembly: GCA_018907035.1. Lineage (NCBI taxonomy): Eukaryota > Metazoa > Arthropoda > Insecta > Hymenoptera > Epichrysomallidae > Sycobia > Sycobia sp. Sy_11. The sequence continues at coordinate 3,067,045 of JACCIC010000006.1, read as the reverse complement.
AATCTTAATTAAAAATTTTTAAGAATACAAATATGCTGAAAAAAACACTCGTATAAATTTATTATTACTATTTATTTAGTTTATTTATATATAATTTAGCTATATTACATATAAATCAGCGAGGTAACGGGTGGCGAGATAACGTGGTAAGATATATTTTTACATTTTTCAGTTTCTTTTTGAAAATGAGCACGTTCATAAGTATCTTTAAAGAATAAACAAGCTGATCCAATCGAAATGCAGATGCCGCGAGATGATAAAATGATGTAAAATGTAAACAATTGACGACTGACTACACAATACATAACTGAGCGAAAATGGAAGGCGAATAAATTATGGAGAGTGAAGAAAATACTGATGCAAAAGGCTAGAACATGTAGGATTACCAAAGCACTTCTGCCCAAGCTGAAGGTAGATAACCACATTGTAACAATTGACCAAACAAAAATTTGACTGAATGAAAAGATGACCTAAAGCAATATGAACAGGTGGCCGAAATTCTTTTTATTACACGAATACGTGAGCGAAAATATTTGATCATCTTCAGTAAACCGTGAATATCTGAAATCGTCTATCTTCGAGACATTTTTGGATTTTTTATTTTTAATTCTCACATTCGTTTGCTGGGCATAAGAGACTTCAATATTTTTCTAAATATTAGAAATAGGTAGATAGATCTATAAGCTACTGGATCCTCGACTTCTATCGATCGAGTTTCTAAGTACAAGTTATAAATTTTATTCTCATCTTATCTAATACTAATAATCAAGAGATATTTAGAATTATAACTCAATTGAAGATTTGAAGATCGAGGACTATATCAACTTTCATCTTGATCAAGACCGAATCCAGAAGACTTGATGCAGAATAGTGACCATAAGTCATATTTTTGAACTTTCATCTACATTGGTTGCTATATTTTAGATTGTGTCAAAATTGAACAACTATAATAGTGCCATTGATGTTGTAGATCTCCAATCTGTTGTATTTGTTACTCCAATTTTAACATGACATGCAAGGTGAAATTATTAGTATTAAACTAAAAATATTTGTTGTCGATATTATACTGCTCTAAAGTTAATATACTACAGTCCACCGGTTCTGATACCATGTGACTTACTCTTGCTGTTAGTTAATACTGAACAAAATACACATATAGTTTGCTCCGCCTATATTCGCACTCATTTTTTCTTACGATAATTGTGAATGCACATATGCGACCCCTCTGCTAAAGCCAATGATTTAGTATCACGCGGAACCAGCTCAGAACGATTGTTACATCGATTGGGATTGTAGATTGTCGCGTCACTTTAGTTTATTAGTCTTTGTTTCTTATTTTGTTAATTATTTAAACTGACTCATTCGATCACGCCAATTAATATTTTATATGCTTGTGTGCGAATTACATTTGTCGCCTATTTCTCCTTTTTTTGTGCTTTTCGACGATCTATAAACAAAAATGCGAATGAGTGGTTTGCGTACAGCAAATCATCACTAAAGACAACGGATTCGATAGCTATATGCTATCTTATGTAATTGCTGGGTAAAGGCTGTCTCTATTCTTAAGATGTTGAGGCTCTACAATGTACTGGACTGTGCCATCCATTCGTCTGCATCTGCATCGCCGATTACCTTGCATTATACAAGTCTGTTATTGAATCTTGCGATCTTCGAATTCTATTAGAGCTGTTCACTAATTTAAATGAAATAAGTGAGAGGGCTCTCTAAATACATTACTACTACTGGCATAAATTGATGTTGTTTTTGAATAGAATAAATTGTTTATTCATCTATTCATAAGGGTTTTAATGTATTTTATTGTATAGGCTGAAGGTATCTACTGGCCACATAAACAGGTAGAGGCCTCCATCTAATTTTCGACATCAAAAAGTGTGAATTAATCAGATGATTTATTTATAGTAGAGTGATTTCTGGATCTAGCATTTTGATTGTCACCAACGAAGCATAACTGTTGTTTTTGACAATGCCCTTCCTTAAGTTCATATCTTCAATAATTTTTTTCACGTTGTTATGAGTTTTACAATAAAATTATCAATCTTATATAAAAACTAAAATAAGTATGCACATCAAAATTTCTATATTTACAGTAGAATTGGTCGCATTACATATAGCTTTTAATATAGCTCTTCAGATTCATTAAATGCACTTCTATGCTGAAGCAAGAAATAAATAAACCCAAAAAGCAACTTCTGTATAAGGATTAAAAGAATGACCCAACTGTGGGTCACAGATGGTACTAACAAAAATCTACCATAATCTTTACAATATGAATAGATGATATAGGAAATAACTAGTACTAAAACTTGAAATTTCCTGAAATATATGAAAATGTTATTTTTTTCAACTGTATATAGTTTTAAATGCATATATCCGTATCGATCCATTCATTAGATATATATAATCAATTAATAAATCCGTAAATAAATACAATATTAACGAATATGATAGAAATTTTAAATATAATTTAAGGTAAACTTTAAAGATTAATATTTATTAACTATGTTCTAATGCTAAATAAACTAGTTATTCATTTTTTTTATTCAAAGCTTTATTAACCACCGTTGAAGTTATTTAGCATTACATACAAGAATTTTACAGAGTGTTCATCTTACAAGGGGTATACATGTGAGCTTTCTATATGCTACTGCTTTCTTCTTTATTTTCTTTTTTTTTATACATTTAACTTGCAGCTACGGAAGAATTAGTACATAATATTATAAATGTGTAAGTTTTCTGCTGTAAGTAAGCATCTTGCTCTGAAAGGGGGTGATATATGTAATTTCTTCAATTGATTTAGTAGTCGTATTCTTTCATTATTAAACGTTGGGCATTGTCATAGCACGTGATCAAGATCTTGAATTACAGTATTACAAGGACATATAGGATTATCGATAATGTTAACGCGAGCAAGAGACGCAAAAAAACCACAGTGATTAGCTCTACTTCGATTAATCGTTACAATGTTAGCTCTAGAGAGATTATAATTGTAGAACCATGGTTTGTTTCTAGTTTTATGATAATATGCAAAATATTCTTGACCTCTGAGTAGACCGATATTAGAAATTTGTTATCAATGTTTTGTATTGCTTTTGACTTAAAGATATGTTTTAAATCAGAGAAGAGGAGCTGTACACATTCCACTGGCTCTAGAAGTGTAGCGGTTGTGGATAATTGATCTGCTATTCCATTCCCTTTGATACCTATAGGGACTGAAATTCAAACTAATTGTATTTTTTTATTATTTGCACGCATCTTATTAAATTCTATATTTTTTTTAATTTGATATATGTACTTATTTCATTTAATACTTAATTTAGATCGATTTAATTTTTGCAGTACGCTTAATGAATCGGTGAACACGTTAACATTATATTTGGAATTCGTTATGGCTATGTCTAGTGCTTCGTTAATGGCAATACTTTCCGCTGTGACTATACATGCATACTTTGAGATGCTTTTCTGAACGGATATATTGAGCGATTCTGAAAAGCAAACTATACCTACTGAGACGTTATTTTTAATTTTGCTTCCATCTGTAAATATCGATAAAGCGCACTCTTTTGTAATGAATTCATTAATTTTGCTTTTTGGATCTTTGACGTTGCTTAAAGTTTACCCGAATTCTCTGTTGATGTCTGTATTATTTACAATAGCTTCATAATCTACATTATATAAGTTGTAATGGCTTTGACAATCAATTATATTTTTGTATAACATAATTTCTTTTATACTATTTTTTACATATGGAATTAATGGACTGGATAAGGATAGAAGTCCGAGAAATTAGATATGATATCAAACTATATTATTTACAGAATCGAAACATATGCATACACATTGAATGACACGATTGCATCTAGGTCAGACGTAGTTCAGTTCCGTTCGAGACCGATGCTCTCGCGTCGGCCCTCATATCTCCCAGTCTGCATTCATTCGTCGTCAGTACACACTACGCGAGTCAATCTTAAAATTTGGCAATGTAAATATCGCTGTTCGCAACATCCTCCCCTTTTTTCTAAAAACCATTCTATTTATTCATTGCCGATTACATACAATTGAATGCATTACAATTTTGTTATAATGATCTGAATATAACTGTTTTAATAACGTGCATACAGATATTATATCAACGCAAAGTGGTCTTATACACAATAGATAATATTACAATGAAACATTCAGTTTCAATTACATTAAGCCTGTAAAATAATTTGGTCTTTTGACAATACGTCCACTACGTGTAATAACAGCTGATTTATTATTATTTGATTTACAGTCTGTTTTCTTATTTTCTAATACATCGCCTGTTTTCTTTTCAGAAAGCGCCTTTTTCTGCAAATTTAAAGAAAAGGCATTTTCTTCTCTGCTATTATTTTTATTTGTAGATATTTCTAACGGGAAAATTCTCTGTACTCGTCGTTTAAGTATACCATTTTTCGTTTTTAAGATGATCACGTTAACTTTACCATCGCAGCCTTGAATAACATCCACAACGAATGCGAGAAGCTAATCTATACGCTTATGTATATCATCATCAATCAATACTACATCACCGATTCTTATTTCTTCCGTTTCTTTATTATTTCTTTTTAAAAATAATTGACTTAAATATTCTATCCTAAATCGCGGTCAATGATAATTGATGATTCTCTGTCTGTATTTAAGCCTTTTATTTAGTTTTCCACAGAATAACATATCACAGTCTGGGACACCAAATTCTTTCATTTCTCGCATGAACAATGACAGCGATAATGGCTGCAAATCATTAGGATCCTCAGAAATGTAAGTTAATGGTCGCGAATTTATTATTGCTTCCGATTCGTATAGCACTATCACTAGTTATTCGTAAGTTAAAGAAGTTTTCCCTAAATTTATTCGTAATAATGTTTTTAGAACACCTATGAGTATTTCCCACCATCCTCCCCACCAGGTTGCCGAAAGAGGGTTAAAATACCATTCCAACTGTAAAGCTCTACTATTTTTGGATATTTCTCTCAATCTAATTTACCAAAAGCATTGGCCATACCGACAAAGTTAGTGCCATTACCAGTATGGATGATGCGGGGACATGCCCTTCTCGCTGCAAATTTACGTAAAGACTCTATAATCCCTTCTATAGATAGTGATGTTGCTAATTCAAAATGTACTGCTCTATACACCGAGTACGTAAATATACATATCCATGCCTTCCCCTCGCCTTTGATAAATAAAGGCCCTGTGAAGTCTATACCGACGATCTCGAATATCGCTGCATCACGGACTCGATTGTAGGGTAAAGGAGGTAAATCATACTGCGCAGATTTTGCCTTTTGCCTTTTACAAATGACACATTTTAATATAATTGTTGTTATTATTTTACATAAATAATTGATCCAAAACCGCTCGCGTAAGTTACTCATAACAATCAAGGCTCCCACGTGTCTTAATGTCTTAATCTTTCATGCGTCTCTCTTACTAGCATATATACAATATCATGTTTATCGTCTAAAATTATCGAGCAGAGAAAATTGGGAGTATCTTCGCGATTAAATATTTTTGTTTTTAAAACTCTTAAGCCATCTTGATTTATCAAAGTTTTAAATGAAGATAATTTTTCTTTTCGATCACCAGTAAACATTTTATCTTGCAAATGTTTTAGCAACTTCAATTCTGCTATCTGAATTTCGGCCCGTGTTATACATAGTTTTCCACGCAAATTTTCTGACAAGTAACCGAATGTCTTAGTGTTCAAGGAGTTCTTGTTTGCTACCAAAATTCTACGGTTTTGAATGAATCTATTCATCTATGCTAAAAATCGAATAAGCTTTAAAGACTGGTTGTTCCGTACTAACCATATGGATTAAGATTCTTCATTTTACCTCATTTCCTACATGTTCACTAATCGACAATTCCGTTTCTGGTCTGTAAAGCCATTTCGGACCAAACCACCATACGAATTCTAATAACTGTGTAGGGCTGCATCCACGCGATGGAAGGTCCGCTGGGTTTAAATGCTCCAGTACGTGTCTCCATTCCGTTTATTTACTAAGCGATCGGATTTCTTTCACACGATTCCACAGTAGTGTGGTCGTTGAATCCGTCCAATACGTTACGTTTGAAATTACGCGCGTTAACGATTTAGTACGTTTACGGCAAGTCTAGTAGCAATAGTAGCAGCCATCAATTCGAGTCTTGGAATTGTCATATTCTTAGGCGCTATTCGTTATCGCGCATTTGAAAGAGTGACAGAAACAAAATTATTATATTCGACTCTTGCAAAAATGACTGCCGCATATGCCAAGCCACTTACATCGCCGAAAGCGTGTAATGTTAGGTTGCCCTTGCCTATTTTACACCGAATTCAAATTTTTCCAAAAGTTTTCAGATCGTTCAATCAAAATAAAAATTCTCGTTCCATAGATCTTGAAGTAAAAGTATACGTTTTAACGATACGGAACAGGTTATGCATATTGCATTGAAGATTATATATGCTGTAGATAAGATAATTTTTTTGTTAGTCTCTCTGAAATTTCAATATCTAGGGCTGTCGGATTTATATATATTTTATATTTGTTTTGTTCCACGCGAGACCTAAAACTAAAGTCGAGTTATTCTCACTGTTTTCGCCCGTACTTTCCGAGCCATGTAGATCGAAACCTCCTTTTATCATAAGATCAGTAGATTCACGATTCGTTATGCAATTATCAACGTAAAATGATCCTTTTAACTTGTCAACTGTTCATGCACTCCAGCCGACGTATTTATGATACGCTTGTTTTACTGAAGCTCTCGTCAGATGTAAAACAAGGATAGCTGCTAGTATGAATGGACTACATGCCAAACCGAAAACAAAACGACGATGACGCAAGACAATAACATTTCCGTTCGAATCATACCAAAGGAAACGAACATAATCACTGTCGATACATAATTGGACAAGCTCAATTAAATTTTGCCCTTTTTCGAGACACTGATTGATCTTCGATTCGATCATCGAATACAGGCCTTATTCTCACCGTACTGTGGGATTTAATTACAGACCAATGCGGTAAATAATGACATGCTTTATCATCCCCCTATCGTAAACAATTTCAACGACATTGTTGGTTAACCACTCTTTGAAAACGTCATCATATGCTCCGTATAGGTTTGCTGACTTGAGTTTGTCAACGCTCCTTTTTAGCCTCGCGTACGTCACATCATAATTACGAGATGAGGGCGCATGATTCAATTTTTCCGTAAATGACCATATTTTAAATAATTAAAACAAGCATTTTCTCGTTTGACAATATTTCTTCGCTCTTCAAGAGATGTGTTACATACAGAAATACAATTTGACTACTATGATTTGACTTACAACAAATACATTCAACTGATTTTTCTGTTTTCGATACTAAAAGAACACTTGCGCTCACGACATCTTTATTCGATTCGTTTTTACTTTTTTTGTGTGTTTTGTCCAGATTCGTTGTTAGTCCGAAGTCGGTAAGAGCCATATCAATGCGTTCTACATTCTCAACTTCCAACTCTAAAAAACTCAGAAGTTTTGTGAGTCTATCGGTGATCTCGCGTTGACCGTTGAAATCTGTCGCTCTTCGGCGCACGCTGCGTTGCCAGGTTCTAAAAACCTCTTCTGGAAGTGATGACTCCACCAAAAGATACAACATGACGGCGCATTTGTCCGTAGTCACACCAAGCGATTCTAGCGTACATAAATGGGACTCGATCTTGTCATATATGTTGCAGAGCGACCTTTTTTCATATTTTAACGCGTTTTGTATTACAAGCTTTAGAAGCTTATGAACGTAATGCTCAACAACTGTTTTTAAACACTTTTTTAACAACTTATACGAACACATTTTTTCGTATAGTGCACATCGCTTGTTGCATGATTGACGTGCAGGATTTAAGCGATTTTTTGAACTAAAATCATAATGGCATCGGTGTATTTGAATACGGTTGCACTTTTGGGGATATTTTTCATAATATTTGATATATAGATATTAAAAAGTAATGGGCTCTTTAAGAACCCCTCGTTGTGGGACACCTTTATAACAATTTCTATGTTTATCTCCTGTGACCTCTGTATATACATGCCTTTCATAACTTAAAAATTGTACAAATTTCATTATATTTAATCAAGTAATATCCTGCAGTTTACATTGTCGAACGCACTGGATATATCTAAGAAAGAAACGAGAACATGTTGTTTTTTCCTAAAGCCTCCGTCAATTTTCGATGTCAATTGAACGAGATTATCAGTAGTCGATTAATCTTTGCGAAATACAGATTGCGCACTGGGTATAAAATTATTTTTTTCCAGCCACCATTTTAAACGATTTTTAACAAGACTTTTGAAAAGTTTACAGGTGCAAGACGACAAACTTATTGGTCGAAAGCTTTCATTATCTGATTTTTTAATAAATATAGTAAAGGAATTTTTCCATTCTGTTGGAAAGTCGCAATTATCGTACATTTCATTTAAAATATCCAAGAGAACTAATTGATAATTTAACGGTAATTTTTTCAAAATGTCATAATCAATTTCGTCCATCTCCGGGGACGAAGAGCTCTTTCTTGAGCTTAACACGATGTTAAATTCGGAATATTCAAAGGGATTGTTTAAAAAAGTATTTTCAACACAATTAGGAAGCCAAGATGGATCATTGGATACCCATAGTGGACATATTTAATCAACTGTTTGACAGATTTTATCAATATTACTAGAATTGTCGTTAGATGAAAATTTTATTTTATTATATTTCTTTTTAAAAATTTTCACAGTATTCCAAACGTGAGTTTTGTTTATTTAACGTTAATTGATTCAGCAAAGGCAATAAAACTTTCTTTTCTTTTGTCAGGAAAAGTTTTTTTAGCTATTGTGGATCTCTTCTTGTACTCAATAAAGTCATCGAGTTTTTTGGTATATTACCATTTGTTGAATAGTGCTTTTCTCAGACGATTAATTTTATCACAGTCGGTTTCCTAGCATTTAACTGGATTTTGATTATAATTATGTATTCTATCGTTTATAGATATTTTTCTAGGAGTGCTAAAAGCTACTGCATGGCTTACTTCCTTTATGAAAAATTGTAATTTACAGCTTGGACTTAGGTGACCAAATATAAGTTGAGAAAACTGACTAAAATTATTTAATAATATTTGCGAAAATTTTTCTCAATTAGTTCTCTTAGATTTAATTTTAAAAGATTTTTTTATAAGATTTAGTTATATAAACAGTTGTACGAATAGGAAAATGGTCGGATCCATAAGAATTGCACACAGAAGTCTTTATTTTACCTATTAGTTTTATGGTCGAAATAATTCAATCAGTATTAGTTTTTTTACCTGTACGACAATTAAATCTAGTAAGCGTTTTTGTATTATGAATAAAAAAATCCTTAGATTCAATTGAATTAAAAAATCGTGTACCGTTTGTGTTGTAGATTTTACAGTTCCAATATGCGTTAAAGTCGCCTAGAATTATGCTATCTGAATTATAGTCAATATAGTTGAATGCATTATTCCACTGTTCTTGAGTGAGTATACTGCCAGATGGTCTATAATAAGCATAAGGTATAATAATTATATAAGATAAGGTATAATAAATATATTTAAGTAAATGTTTATTCAAGATTGTAACTAGGACTGCTATTATTCTAGGTTTCGTATTCCATATCTGTGCTCTCGTTAGTTGAGATTGATACTGTGCTCGAGTATAATAATTGAATTTTAATACGTGTGAATTTCCCTTTTATAATTTTGTCTTCAACTGGTGGGTGTACTTTTTCGATAATTGCAATAATACTCGAAACGTCGTCAGCCATTTTCTTTGCATTTGTAACGATATTGGTGTTGCTAAAGCTTTCTTTAATTTTTTAATTTTAATTTTCATAAGTAATAGACATAGTCGAAAGCTCGATGTTAAATATTTCTTTTAACTCTTCATCCTTTTTGTCCTGTCTTATCTTTCGCTTTTTAGAACTTTTACATTCACTTTTAGGTAATTTTTTAGGTTTAGTAAAATATGACTTTTCTGAATTATCTACTGCAGATGTAGATATTTTTTCAGTTAAGCCTAGGTTTGTTATAGAAATATCAAATGCCTCGGTGCCAGTTACGGATAGAGGTCTCTTATTGTGTTGTGTATCATTGTCATTAATAGTTATAGTAGATACGTCGGAATTTTCGATACTATTTAGCTTTTGCAAATGAGCCGTTTCTTCTACTCTGGGACATAATTTAGCGATGCGCCCTATTTGTTTGCAAATAAAGCACGTGATGGGTTCCGTGGATAATCATGTCCAGTATGTAATGTTGTAAAAATTTATTTGTAAACTTACGAGAAGAATTTTTCCGTCTTCCTCATTAATATAAAATTACTGACGTAGAGAGTAAGTGTCAGCTCGTTCTAATTTTTAAAAGCTTGCCTTGATATCACTAATTTGAAAGGTTATTTTAATTCTTGTGTAGGACGTCTAGGATTCGTTCGTCCGGAATAAACAGCTGTACATTGGAGATAACAAACTTCTTATTGTTACTAATGTAAGGCTTTATTTGTATGGTATAGTCCTTGGTTGTGATATTCTTGTTTTTTAGCTCTTAAACTAATTTTTTGCTCGATAAGTAGATAATTACCAGTTTACCGGAGAGTTTAGAAATATATCTTATATGCTAACTCTTATTAACTTTTCTAAGCCATAAAGGTAGTCGTCGTTTGTCAAGCCTTCAATGGAATCTTTGCAAATGATTGCTGCATGTAAACTGGCATTCTTGAGAATCTGGTACTTTCGATTGATGTAGATGTTCCGTTGTATTTGATAATTTCTTAAAATTTTATGTTAAATTTATATTTTTTCTTATTTTGTGTATACATTACATATATATATATATATATATATATATATATATATATATATATATATGTATAGATCTACATCGATGTAATGTGAGAAGAAATCGTGTGAGATATTAGAGCATCTATTGATGCAGATACATCCATTTAAGCCTATTTGGGGTTGACAAATATTAGGAGTGTTTAATAAGTCTTTCCCGTTTTTTGTAAGAGATGGCGCCACCAATACTGTGCGAGTATTCAATGGTTACATATGTCATAATCAAAGCTTATTCATATGTCAACAATTCCATACTAACACATTAGTTAAAATTTTTTCGCATCATAAATTTTTGATATCGTGAAAATGTCGAAATTTGAGCCGAGTCGACGTCATTTGCGGGAAGTTTCACTTTATTGGTTCAATTTGAAGAAATCTGCTGCCGAGACGCATCGATTGCTTCAGGAGGCTTATGGAGAAGGTTGTGTCGATGATTCAAGTGTTCGCGGATGGTTTCGACGCTTCAAAAGCGGTGATTTCGACGTGGAAGACAAGGAGCGTTCCGGGCGGCCGCAAATCTTTGAAGATCGAGAATTGGCGACTTTGCTTGATGAAGATTCTTGTCAAACGCAAGAAGAACTTGCTGAAGCATTGGGAGTTGACCGAACAACCATTTCCAAGCGTTTGAAAGCCATGGGAATGATTCAAAAGCAAGGAAATTGGGTGCCGTACGAACTGAAGCTGAGAGACGTCGAACGGCGTTTTTTCACTTGCGAACAGCTGCTTCAGCGACATAAAAGAAAGGGTTTTCTGCATCGTATCGTGACTGGCGATGAAAAGTGGATACGTTACGATAATCCGAAGCGAAGAAAATCATGGGGACTACCCGGCCATGCATCATCATCGACGGCCAAGCCAAATATTCATGGCGCCAAGCTCATGCTCTGTATATGGTGGGACCAGCTAGGTGTGGTTTACTATGAGCTTCTGAAACCGAATGAAAGGATCACAGGCGAGGTCTATCGACGACAATTGATGCGTTTGAGCCGCGCACTGCGAGAAAAACGGCCACAATACTCCGACAGGCACGACAAAGTTATTTTGCAACATGACAATGCTCGCCCACATGTTGCACCGCCGGTGAAAACATACTTAGAAACGCTCAAATGGGAAGTCCTACCCCACCCGCCGTATAGTCCAGACGTTGCTCCGTCTGATTACCATCTCTTCAGATCGATGACGCATGGCCTGGCTGACCAGCACTTCCATTCCTACGAGGAAGCCAAAAAATGGGTGGATGACTGGATAGAGGCCAAACCGGTCGAATTTTTTCGCAACGGGATTCGTATGTTGCCAGAAAGATAGGAAAAAGTATTAGCTAGCGATGGCCAATACTTTCAATAATTCATTTGTAGCCATTTTTTCACAATAAAGGCTCAAAATTTGAAAAAAAACGGGAAAGACTTATTCATATACCTGATATTATATTGCATTATATCGCAAAAAAATGTTAGCTTTATGAATAGCTGCTCTATCTATCATGTATTAATATTATAATTATGAAGATAAATTTTTCTTATCATAATCTGTGATTCGCAATAATGATACTCTCCTTATGAACCCAAAAAAAATTTTGAATCTGTAACTTCTAATAACAACTAATTTATTGAATTTATATAGATACCTTTTCATATCGAAATAGAACGTAATAAACAAATTAATATTCTTGTAAGAAGTACAGATTTAAGTGATTTAAATAAAAAAAATTGCTCGTTCTTTATAAAGTCTTCCTACGTATTTTTCAGCAAAATTCTCTTAATCAAACCAAATGTAAAAATAAATCTCGAGGACTAATAAAAGAAAAAGCTTATTTTCAATTATTAAATTATTATTAAAGTCGAAATTACACTAGAAACAGCTATTGAGGAACATAATTCTTAAGTTTAATCGATACTGAGCGAACTACTATAATGTTGCTAGCATCTCTTTTTCGAATAGCAATAATAAATAGCGCGAACTGAGTTTGCACAATCACATATATTGGCAATGTTCACTATACAAGTCAATAAGCACAGTAGTTTTAAGAAACTTAAGCAGACACAATATAACAATCCCCATAGTTATAAAATCATGCTTAGCAATATATAATATAAAGATTGTTTAACATCTCCGTATATTTCTTGATAAATTTAATTTAAATATTTAAGTTAAGTTGTAAATTCTTTATGTCAAACTAATATTTAACTTTTATGTTTATACAACTGACTATTGAATTTAATATATTAATATCACAACCACAGAAACCCCTTTGATTTTGAATAAGCGTAAATAAAAAAATTAATAATTATATGTATTTCTCGTTATGAAAATATAAATTACTTATTATAGTCATCTTAAGCTATATCCCTAAAGAGTCAAACTTGTAAAAATTTTGTATAAACTTAAGATAAACGTTTTTATTCTACTTTCTACATGTAAATCAGTGAAAATTGTCTCGCTGAATAAAAGTCAAATTTTCACTATATAAACTGAAAGATTCATAAACTAAGACTGAAAATTTGACTATTTTTTTAGTAGCAAAGAGATTTTCGTTGGTACAAATTTATAAAGTAGTGAAAATAATCTTTATAACTATTTAAAAATGTAAATACCTAAAGTAGCTGAAATAAATCCCCTATAAGTTTTAACAATTAAGCCATTTCGGAAATAGTAGATTGAAATGAAAGTTTAAATAGAATTTTTTACTTTTTAACATTCAAATTAGATTTAAAATAATTTTTATATATTTATTTGCATATATAACATGTAAATATGCTTACAATTACCCTGCAGACTACATGAATTAAGTTACAATCTCAAGATCAAGTTGATTTTTTTAAATTCAAATATGTATTATTATTATCGTGATACTCTCTAAAATGTATTGTTAATAACTTTTATTAGTTTTACAGTTCTAAAATATTATTAAACGACTCCAAACAATTTTACCATAATAATAATAATGCTAAGTTCATAAAAAAAATATAAGAAAAAACTACCTTGATACATTGAATAGATTCAATAATATATTTTTAAAATACAGTTTATTTATTATAAAAGCAGATTATCTAATCTATTAGTCATATCTCAAAAAAATGTATTGTATATATTTTTTTAATTTTCTACAGTACTTAATTTGCTTATACTGCATAAGTATTATTGAAAAAAGACTCTATAAATACTAAAAGAAACGATGAATATAATAGAAGTATATATATTTATAAAATACGACAATATTGTTCTCCTGGGAATCTCGAAAAAGCAAAAAAAGACTGACATCTAATTAATTGAAGGGCAGAAGGAATTTTATATCTCCATTTGGCATAGGAACCAGCCAATGGCGATAGCAATTACCCCGTGTCAGGTCGAAAGTGCGAGACTAACAACGCATAGAAGAAGAGCTCAGGTGCAGATAAATAATGGCGTCCGAATAAATTAGCCCGTAAAAGGTCGTTTCGCTCTGGGGTGGCCCTTGCTTTTGGTCCGCGAGGGCGCGATGATGTATTGTCAAGAAGGCCCGAGAGTCTCTTACATGCCTATATCAAAAAGTTAATTAAAATCGCTTTCCTTTAATTAAGTGGTTTAATTATTTATACGAGATTATCCGCCTTATATGCCTGATATCCGTGATGCAATCAAGTTCGCACGCACGTTTTAAATTGCCTGACTTTTTTTACGACGAACCTCTTGATTAATCGTTAGCCTCTTGTACTTGGACATGAACGCGATGTAAAGTAAATTCATTCGGAATAGTGCGGAAGGGGAGAGAAGAAGCTCAGCTGGGTAAAACGTTTTAGTGATTGATTAAAAAATGATTATTTAATTGAAGACTCGTGCCGCAATGGTAGATGAACGATATAACGAGATCAATGAAGATATTGAAAGGAAAACATTTCAATTCTCTAGAAACAAAAGTATATAGATGTATAGAAAATATATAGAATAGTTTAAAGTGCGATACAAAGACGCGATTTTACTCGCGAAACCATTTCTCCGGACAAACCATTTTTTTTTTATTCTCGAAAAAAAATTGAACCCTACATTGAAGAAACAGTACATATAGAGTTTGGTCATAAATAATATCAAATTCCGATCACTCGTATACGGTGCACGAAGATTTCTGAATCAACGATCGTGCGCGCATTTTTCGCGAGCAATAATCTGTGAGCATCAAAGTTACACGGCTTCGGAAAATCGTCTCACAGCCCACCGAGTCGAACATTTCTCATATTAGTCACACTCCAGATAACAAACGCAAGATTTGTTCGAATTAGCATTTAGTCGAGAACTCTCTGTAAAGGTGGGTTTATATATTTGAAGAAAGTCTTCGGCAAAGCAGTCTGCGCCTCGTCGCTCCATTATGAAATCCAAGCGCTATAGGAGGCTAATTTTTTTTCGTAATCCACGCGACAATTATCGGTAATTCTATTTTTTTAAACGTTGGCTCGTACGATAAAATAATGGAATCCATTCAAAGTTTTTTTTCTTTTACGTGTAGTTTTTTTTAATAAATATTTTGTAATGTGTAATTTCGAAACTTCTTCGCAATGGATGCCACGTGTTTCATTATGTTGAGGAAGAAGATTCAAAATGTAATTTTTGATTTTAGAGATAAAAAAGACTAAAAAACTTAGTTAATGGCAATTGCAGGTCCAGGTACGATCGTTTCCTCTTGAGAATCTTAAACAGGCCTTGACATTGGATTCTTAAATACTCAAGTTTACAGTATGTATCAATAATCAAAATTTAGCACGTTTAAAGTATGTTTGTTTGTCGCCTTAATACCATTTATTTATTTATTTTTTCATTGCATATTTCTTCACAGTTCAGAATATATGTACACTTTGAGAAGTCTCTTAAAACTAAGAGGAAAAATAAATATGTGTAAAATCAGCTATATATTTTTATAAATGATTCTCAAAAAAAATGTTTTCGTTCTTAGTTCGAATATTTAGATTAAGCTCATGATTTAACAAAAATTATCTTTATCATTTTAAAATTTTTATTAGGTATATACAATTACTTCCTTTTAAATTTACTTTTTCATCTATTCCTGGTAATATGGAGGGATACCTAGTATAATGAAAAGGTATAATTTTGAAAAATAGTAAGACCTCAAACGAAAAATATCAAACTTTCATTTGGACGAAAAATATTTCATTTGTAAAATACATTGTATTAGGAATGTACAATTGTTCACATACTTGATAACAATCCATTTTTACTTGAATATTGATGTATTTTTTATTTACTCACGATGCAATCGCTTTTCCATTGATCGTTATAGAACTTATGGTAAACTAACAATGATGATTTTTATTGTATTAATATCGGAAAATATTCGAGAACAATTAAGAAAAGGATTTAAGGAAAGCGAAACGTCCCTAATAATATTTCATAAAGCTTAAAGTTTTTAATGATAAAACTTTAAAAGAGTCATCTTTAAAATTCCATCTCTTTTTATTGAAAAACATTGTAAGGCATGTAATTAACTTCAAGAGTAATCAATTTCTATAAAATCCTTATACGTAAATGGAGAAAATCATATTTCGTTCATTGTATTTTATTTTTGTTAATGATAATATGTGCGTGTGTGTGCGTGTGTGTGCGTGTGTGTGCGTGTGCGTATGCGTGTGCTTGTAAATAGGATCGAGGTAGCTCCCTATTGCCGATGATTATAAGCGGGTATCATAAGCATGCGGCGGTGCGTCCTTTTCCTGATTGAGTCAGGTCTATCTATATAATTATACGGGGCTGAGTTACGAGACCGACTTACATATATACGTTTCGCCGTAGTGCGTCTGCTCCTAAGGCATAAGGGGATAAAATAATGAGTGTGTATGCATATGTATGTTATATATACGAAACACGTACATAAGCGCCACAGTATTAAATGTAAGTAGCCGCGCGCTCGACATCTTTTCGCATTCCAAGCATCGAGCTGCGCTGTATATAGGCACAACTTTTATACGGTTCAATGAGTTATCTTCTCAAGATTGCACTTGTAGGTCATAAAAATTCTATATGGATATAGAAATGGCGCGTGCTACGTTGCACCTAATGAACACATGCACGCTCTCCTCTAGGAGCCACGGCTGTTGGGAACAATTATTGTTTTAAACGACCAAGTTATAAAGTCTGAAAAGGAATTGATAATAAGTAGAGTGGAACTGTAATATATGCAATAGCCGTATTGTGCGTCTTATTTTTGCGAGTATTACCAATATAATCAATTGCCGATTTAGTCGACAATACGTGCTGAATAATCCCATGAGCTCGAAGTCGGTCGCTTAATTGTTTATACATGTATACTATCTGCATAAAATTAACGAGGCGAACATTCGTTGCAGCTTTTGCTTTATCAGCTTATTAAACTTTATATTGTTGGTGGAATCTCCATTCTTATCGCGTATATTATTTTTCAAGCTGCGCGAAAATGACCGAACTTGAATCGATTTTATCTCCTGCAATAGAAAACTATAATTTATTCGCATTTAGTACTTGTGCACTAGCTGACGTATTTCATAATTATATGCAATAATGAACGTACACATCGAAACGAACGATTAAATGAAAAAGTCCGCTCCGCATTACCTTCGAACATTCGGGAACTCCATTTTCGAGAATTTTTTCCGTGTATCAACGAGTAACTGGCATAAAACAATGATATTGAATAAAAACGATTTATTTTATTAATTTATATATAGATTAAATAGATATTGTTTACAGCTATGTTAGCATTTTATATAATACATTTTTTAGTTTGTTTTACTGCCTAAAGGGAAATAACTGTTGTTACCAATTTGGTCCAAGGTTTACCGAACCTTGCTAAGTGAAGAAAAATCCATACACATAGATTATAGATATTTATAAGTACAGTTTAGTAATTTTTGCCAGAAACTAGCAACATTCACGAACGCTTAATATTTTACGAATTTGGCAACGTTTATCAAAATCTGTCAAAATGACGGTTCATATTTATGCACTCGTCATGCGATAAACTTTCAAATCTGGTAGAAAATTTTGGAAATTAGTAAACTTTATTGCCGTCAATTATCAACTTTATTATAACGTTCCAAATTTTGTTAAAACTCTGGTAAAATTTTCGAATGCGAATTTCATAGTCTTATCAATGTTTATAGAAATATCCGGTAACATTTCATAATGCAGTTAGTAGTTCTCATAATTTTAGAAGAATCTTTTAAATTAACTAAAAGATACACATAAGAAAAATCTGCTTTGGAAAAAATTTTTTATTTAAGTGGCTTAGCTAAATTCATTGGAAATTGACAGAATGAGTGTAAACTTACAATATAACGACTTAGTTTGAATGGAGAATGGCAACATATCACTTTAAAAATCTGATTTCATGAATAATATTTACTATAATATATATCTCGACGATCTAACGCGTATTTCTTATGGCAGAATTAGGCTATATTCTTAGGATTTATCTAATAGATTCAAAATGAATTGATACCATTTTGAAAAATTACGTTTAAACCTCACTCATTACCTGTCTGATAATGTGGCACTTATGTTTCTTTCATTCATCCATCATTTTCTTTATAAATATAGAACGAAGAAAAGTGCAGAATGAATTCCATTATGACGTATCAAAACAATCTTTCTTTTTTATGAATATTCGCAACACTCGATAAAATTCATTTCTATTTCGCCAAATTAAAATTTTTATTATACTTTCAACTACAAATCATCGTCATTTTCTCTCGCATTACCTTTCTTTCATCTCTGAAATACGCATCTCGAATTTACTTCAAAAATGTCTCGAACGAAAGAGAAGGGGAGGAAGGGGGAGAGAAAGAGAGAAAGAGAAAAGCTCGTGTAATTTCAACAAATTGACTTGTCAGGACGAACTTGTGCGGTGTACAGACGGGCTGTGTTACGAACGGGCTGATTGAAGGATTGGGTGAAAGAGTATACCGGATTATAGATCTTGATGGAAAGGGCAAACATGCGCGGATGAGTCGCGTCCGGCACGATTTCGTTCGTGAGTGAACTTGTGGGAATTTGTTTTCAGATTAGCTTTATTATATCGCAAAGTAAATTATGCGTAAGTATATTATTTCAAAATCTCTGATACGTTTGCGCAGTCTTGCTTCTTGAATAAACATTTTCAATGCCGTGAAATTATATTCGATGTTTTTGCTTTGCGTTTAACAGAGAGTTTTCCCAATGGGGCATCTAAAAAATCTTCCTGCTGTGGGGGATAAAAGAAGCTAAATCGTTTTGACAACTTTCATAAATACTACAATTATATCTTAAATAATTTTTTAATGCTACTCTTAACGATCTGATAGTTACACACTTTTCTCTAATACACGTTCACGACCGGCATTTTTTACAATTTCGATTTTATTTTAATAAATTAACACACCCCTTTTTATCAATTTATACTTAACAAAGTAAATATAATAAATTGTATTGGAAATTTTGTGAATAAAAGATCGATTTGTGATTCCTTTGAATCTTGTTTGAACCTCCAAATAGCAGGAAGTAACTGGAAGTTGTAAATGTAAGAATATCTAAGTTAAATATTTTAATAGCTATATGATTAAGGTTAAAATTTAAAAAATTATAATAAATTAAAAATGCTACTTTAATTACATGATCTACTACGTAAAATAATACATGAAAAAGAGAAAGAAAAATTTAATATTAATAAAACTTATAAGCTATAAACAAAATATCTTTATGTACAGATGCCTATAATCACGATATCAATTCATTCTAAAATTTGCCTATTTTCTAGCCATGGATAGTTGATTGTATTTTTACTACGTAGTAAGTACTTTCCAACCCATTGAAAAACGTCCACTATCTATAAGGGCGAATTCTATACTATTTAAATATACTCAATCGCCATGTTTTTTTTTTTTTTTTTTTTTTTAATAAAATATTTTTACATTTAATTCTAAAACTGGAAATATTACATTCATTTTATAATCTTAAGTTTCTAAATTTCTGAATAACAACTTCTAAATAAATTTTTTATTATTTACAAAGTAACAGAATTTAACATCTAGTAGAACTTTTTAATAGAAAAATACAGATAGATGGATCAATTAGGACTAAGAATACTTGTGAACGAAAATATTTTTTCGATGATGATATAGTATGAAATATATATAAATAATATATTTATTTAAATAATGAATTTATGCGTATCGTCCAAATCTAGTAGCGTAGACTCTCAAAACGATTACCAAGGTCCTGATAGATCTAACTGTTTCAAGTACTGACTTAAACCCTGAATGTTTTATTATTATTATTATTATTATTATTTAGAATTATTTATTAGAAATAGATAAAAATGAAAAAATAAATTGCTTCTATAAATTTTAGGGAATTTTACCTGAGATTCTTTATACATATTGGTTCTACAGATGTAGACAACCTCCAGAGCGAAACCGCGATTATACGAACTTTAATAATTCTCCAATCAATAAAAAAATTTCATAAATATAAATAAAATAATGATAATGATGACCATAATAATAAAATTAATAAGAATAATCATAGAGAAGAGAAATAATACCGTCTAAAGAATACTGACTAAGTTAAATCAAAAACAAAATACGTTTAAAGCGATCAGAATATATTCAAAAAGTTTATAAGTTCGAAGTGTTCGATTCCGCGACAAATTCAAGACTGCTGACAGTATTTTTAAAGTTACTGACAAAATTTTAGATCTATCAGTACAATAGTACTGTAACATTATTCTCCCAATTTGGAAAAGGTTGTTTCGAGAAAAACGCGTTTCAATTTCTACGAATATTGGAATAACCAATATATTTTTATTTTTTATCACATTTTAACGGCGATATCTACACCATAGATTTGTTCATATAAATGTATGCTAGCCTCCTACTTTTCCTTTCGCAGTTATTGGAGTTTCAATTATTGGACCTGACTTTCAATATTGGTAAAAATAGTAAACGAGCGCTTCGATATAACTGGACGATATACTGGGCTCATTTGTTTTTATGCATTACAATAATGCTGCAGTACATCATTAAAATCGGCAAGAGACATCTTGAGGTACCATCCTAGTAAGTAGAAAATAGATTTTATGATTGATGAAAACAATATTCTTCTATATTTCATCGATGACTTTATTTATTAAATATTTCCGACTTAATAGTAAAATATCGATATTTGTATATCGAATATAACGATGACTAACAATACTTATTTACGCACTCTCTAAATAGCTTGCTAAAACGTACTCTGTCATTTCTAATTTATTATAGAAACATATAATGAGAATATTTAATCGAGGATATAATATTATTATAAGCATATAATGAGGCGTAGCACGTTTAGGGCAGACCTCGATAAATTTCAAGGCCGGGGTGAATCAAGATATCTTTATATTACATTAATTCATGGAAAATACGATGTGCGTGGTTTTAAATAAATAAAGATGGAGGCTTCCAGCCTTCTAAGACATCCTAATTTCTCGCAATGACTTTAAAGTCGTTGCAATTTGTGAAGCTTAAACGATATATCCGCAGTAAAATTAAAATCTTTTTTATATATGTATATGAATATAATTATTTCGATCAAGTCTGGGCTAATAAAAAACTCAAAGTGTTTTTTTCAACTTTAAAAATTTACTTTGAGTTTTTTATTAGCCCAAACTTGATCGAAATAATTATATTTATATACATATGTATATATACACGAGGGCGAAAATAAAATTATCTATTTATTATCATAAAATCAAAATTATTTTGAATTTAAAATGGTTATGTTTTTATTTTAGTAACGTTCTGCTTAAATTTTATCTTCGTTATTGCTTTCATAATATTATTATTATATTCTCATCATTTGCAATATTACACTATAATTTCTATAAGGAAATTTGAATTTTATTAATATAATTATTTTGGCGCGCTTCTTATTATGCTATATCGTAAGGAGTGTTATAGAGTACAAGTAAATCGATGAAATGTATCGAATATTTTCTTATAACTTATTTAAAAAGATAAGCATCCATATAACGAAGCGCGGCTAAACTCCTAGAACATTCCTGATGTAATCGGGCATTTCTCGAGAACGATGCACTTCTATGATGCGCGTCAGCTGGTAAATCCGCGTGCGAGAAAATAGCCTACCGCAGACATTATTTTACTATTTGCTTATTCAGATCGCGTCGACGCGGGCGCGCGTATGCGGCTTTTACGACTTTGTACCGGCGACAACGCACTTTGACTATATATACGAGGCGCGTAAGTGCCACATGCGTTGCTACCGCTTCTACATGTGCACGCGTGCCCTTAGATGCTAAAGTTGCTATAAGGAAAGTATATATATATATATATATATATATATATATATATATATATATATATATATATAATTTGTGTCAAATTAGATGTATTAAACACGGATATTTTGTGGTATATAGATATGTGTATATTAGATGCCGAGAGATATAATTTAATTATTTTTCTTTCATAAAATTAGTTTAGAGAACTATAACTGCAAATATTAATATTCTTATTATCTATTAAGCATTTTGATAATTTGATGTTATAAATTTTTTTAAAAATCTATCAAACATTATTAATTCATAATATATGGCATTATATACTTGTTGATTGTTTTCATTTGTCAATACATCACAAAATAATGTCGGCACGATGAGAAAATCTCACTTGTAAACACACACTTTCATAAAAATAAACTTTAAAGAAGTTATATCTATCAAAAGATGACATTTACAAGTATGTAAGCCAATATTATTATACAAAAGGAACTGTCAAGTGATGGCTATGTATAGAAGGTATATAGCAACGAGAGCTTTCTTCCAATAGTCGGCTCCAAAATTGATCTTCACTTATTATTACCGTACGATGGTTTGGAAGTGCGACCATCTGCCTTAAGCAGTATTTACGCAAACAAATCGGGACCATGTATTATTTACTTCTGCATTGAGTATACCTTTCTATCGAGTATACCTTTCAGCTGACCAATTCTTTAAAAGACAGAAACGCAATTTTTTCCAATATGATATAACTAATTATCAACAACAGAAAATAGTTCTAAAGGTTGGAAGCTATGTCAAATTGGAAAAAAACTCTGTTTGGGGTGGTACTTGTTTTCAATCCCTAAAATTGTTTCTCAGACAACAGCAAAAGCAGGTATAGCGCTTATTTTTTAATGCACTACAATGGTATACTATAATTTTTAAAAAAATCCTAAGATCGTAGGAAACACGTGTGATGTCATTTCAGAGAACGGTGATCCTATAGCTAGGGACGCTACTTTGCTAAAAAAAATTCCGTGTAATAAATAACTCCTAAAAATGAGTTTATTTTCTGCTTTTACGACTAATCAAGAAATAATAACAAAGTTAGAAACATGTATATATTAAGAATTAATGATATATTGTTAAAAATCAAACGAACTTTTGCTAGTTTGCAATATGAATAATAAAATTGTGTTTTAATAATGAAAAATTATATATTAAAAAATTGTAATAATTTTAAATATAATTTATTAAATAATGAATACTACATCATTTGAATTAGGTTAAATATTCTGTCTATAGTACTTGTAATAGTCCGATAAATTAAAAGTGAACAATAATTATAATTACTCAAAATATTTCAAAAATCAACAACTACAGTTCGTACATCAACTTCGAAACTCATAACTCTGATTTGTTTGTAAACTCCGGTAAATAAATATCTCAATTTTGTAAACAGTTCAAATTTAATTATTATAGGGAATGAATAATAATAGCAATAAAGCCACATCAAATTTATTATTGGATATAAAATGATTATTGGATAAATTAATTTTTATTAGTAATAGAATACATAAACTACTATAAATAATTTTGGAATATATAGAAACGTTTATATTCTTATTTAATAATAAATCAATTTACTGAAAAATGAAAAACCATAATTTCGAAAGACTATATTAAGTTTAGTAATAAATAATAATGAATACTACCATTGAAACAAATATAAATGATCTTCAATAGCATAATTAAGTCGACTTAGAAATCGTCTTTAATGCTATCATTGCCTTATAACTGATTTGTTGAAACAAATTACATGTTTTTAAAGAATTTTTGAAGAAAACTTTTTGCAACATCTTAAAGTGTCGTTAATAATTTCAATTGCAATTTAATTCAATTAATTTTATCAATATAAAATTATGTGATAAATAAAAATTGTGCATTATACTCTAGCATTAAATACTAATATATTTTATATATATATATATATATATATATATATATATATATATATATATATATATATATATACTTATATCGAAAGCATTCGAAGAACATTTGATACGCGGTATAGAATATTTTATAATGAAGTGTAAATTATGTAGGAGCAAATTTATTGTCAAATAAATGTATTTAATAACACAACAAATAAAAACAAAAATAGCTTATTTCTAAATCTTATACTTAAGAAATAAGTATATTATTCTAGATTCACTGCATGTTGTACAACGAACAAATAAATAATTATAATAATTATATAGTCTTAATCATAATAATAGTATCGATATTAATTTTGAAATTTAGTAAGTATTATTAATTCTCTCTATTCTTAGTGAAATCAAACGCACTAGCGTGTAAATATATATTGAAGTTCTTATCCAATTATAATTTGACTGTATAAAATTTGTAAAAATAAATTATTTGAATATCTAATAAATTTGAAAAAATAATAATAATAATCATCGATAAATCTTACACTGCTATTATAATGAGAGTATACTTACGTAGGTGATGATAGTCAATAAATTTATTTATTAAACTTTAGTATTTGCATAATCGGAGTAATAAGTAAAATATCTTTTTCAAAATTCAAATATGAATAAAACTTAAAATGGTATTTTAAAATCAAGTTTGGAAATTCAATTTGATATAAAAAAATTGAATGATCTAAAAATAACTATTTGTATTATCTTGAAGCAATTGTAGTTAAAGAAACTGTTCGGCGCAAAACTGCAATGTTTTAAGAGTAGATCAGTTCGAAGATAACGTATGCATCCAATGTCGAATGCGAAAGTTCAAAGAGCAAAATTTAAAATAATATAGCAATAATTTTGTTTTATATATTCATTTCATTTTATTCCATGTATTGGCTAGATATACAAAATTAATAGCGTTGGCACGATTTACATTATCACAATTTATTAAAAACAATCACAATAAACTTTTTGGACTAAAAAAAGCTTTTTAACTAATGTTCAACAAAAAACAGACTAAAATTATTAAAATGTAGCTCAAGGTATAAAACCCGATTGTAACACACAATATTGCACAAAATTCCTCTTAAAAAAAAAATTCTCACTATTAAATTTTGTAATTTAAAACCAACCTTAAGGAAGTAGATACAAGGATGCGTTAAAGAGGCTAAAGCATCCTGCTTTTTTAATATTCCCCATCGCTATGAATCGGAAGGAGACTTATTACGCATCTGAAAATTGATCTTATATTTTTCAGAAAATGATCCCAAATGATCGGTTATGAACTGCTCGGCTTTTGCCTTCAAATCGGGCGCGTTGTTGTGATCGGCCAATTGCAATATTTCTACTGCATTCTTAATCGACAGTTGCTTGATTAATTCATTTTCGCATAAAATTTTCAGATCTTCGACCAAATATTTATTAGCGACGGGCAGCAAATTTTTAGCATACTTCGCGATGTCTGAGACCTTCCATTTATATATAAAACTTAGGAACTCGCGAAAAACGTCCTCCTCGATATCTACAATTTGCACGACCTCGTTATAAACCGACTTATCATTCTCCAATATAATTTTGAAAAATGCAGGGCTTCTTTCCATCAAGATCTTCTTTGTGGTCCGGAATACCTTGTGATCTAGCACGAATGTTACGTGGCCTTCGTCGTAAAGATCGATTTCCTTTGTTGCCTCTGGGATAGACGAGAAGATCGAAATTGTCAAAAACATCCCCCTCCTGCGCCATTTCATGTCCTGATCTATCGATTTGAATGTAAGCCGTAATTCTCGCGACAATAGTAAGCCGGTCATTTTTCAGCATTTTGCTTTCAGGATCGAAAAGTACGCTTCTTGTAGCATAAGTCGGAAAGCCGGCACTTTTCCCCAGGAAGAACGGGCGAGTTACGCTCCGTTCTCGGACCTCCATGCCGTCGGCATCGAGAATACGGAAATTGAAATGAGCTTTTAAATCAGACTTATCGGTCTTGGCCAAGTTAAGATACAAGGAAACAAACAGCTCACTATGTTCATTCACGCCTCCGGGAAACAAATGTAGTTGCCACTTGATTCCTTTGTGCAAATCAGACCTGATTGGAAATACAAGTTTTTCACCAGGAGTGCAAGCCTTGTAATCACTGAAATGTTCGATTGTCCATTTTTCATTGTAATTGATTATTTTATACGCAGATCCATCGTTTTCTTTCATTGTCAGACCCATACTTCCGATTACTCAGTCTGAAATTAAGGTTGCTCTTAAGTCTAATCATAATCTTTAAATAATAAATTTGAACAATAATTACTAATGATTAACTAGGCATTATTTTTACCTTAGAATTGCTTATACAGATCGATGTTTGGTTTCATAGGACAATAAGTACAAAGAACAGGTATTACAGTTGTAAAGGCCGTCTCGGGTTATTTCACCGCCTTATATACTGCCGAACCGTAAACTTAAGTCAAAAGTTACAGTTTTGTTGACTAATCAAAACAATGGATTAATACCAAATCAGAAGCTAATCATATCAATAATATTTCGCTAACAATCACCACACCTATATATATATATATATATATATATATATATATATATATATATATATATATATATATATATATATATATATATATATATATATATGTATATATATATATATATATACACACATACAACTATATACACACTACACTAATACTAAAATTTGTAACAGATAAATAATTATTTTAACTACATATATACACATATAAAAACTGTATTAAATTTGAAATGTTACTTGAAAGTAACTTTTCATTGTAATAATTATATTTTGACTTATATATGATTATCGAAATGAAATTAATCTATATAGGTTTAAAATATTAAAAAAAATTAATTTTGGAAATTGAATCTAATATTATCCACCATTAATATTTATATTTCTTCAACGATATTAATTTAAATACATTATCAATATTTAAAAATACCATCTACAAATTATGAAATTTGAAATGTAATCGACAGATGTTGAAATAGAACCTTTGCTAAGGTCTTTTTCTATTTTCGTATTTATATTTCGTATTTGTATAAATTATTTTTCAATTAAATGAAATACATCTTGTGAAAATTATAATATAGAAAACGCATTTTTTGCTTTCTCTTCAACGTACCAATATACATTTTGAATTGTGTATTTTCAATAAATAATTTCTGCAGAGTATCTTCTCTGAGTAGAAGTTTTTTGTAGCGGCTTACATGATTAGATAAAAAAGCCCTGTACGGGATAACTCCAGGTAAACTGCATATACCTGAATAAACACCTGGCAATGCGATACGGATACACCTTGACGCTCCCATCAAACGTTATCATCTTCAAGTTATGATTTGCGCTTGGCCACGCTGTAGCAGTTGACAGCTGTTATAACCTCAGTCGTATTGTATTTTTAACACACTGTCAGTTACGTTATCATCAATTATTTAAAAATTACTCTAGATCCCATACATTTTGCTTTATTTTGTATAAGCAAATTTTTTGTTATATAATATTCAGAAATAAATAACTCCCTTGAAATCAAATTACAAGATGTTTAAATAGAGGTGCTCCAATTTGTCCTGAAATTGCAGATATGCATTATCAATATGTAGGAAAAAAAGAGAAATTTCTATATTGTTAAGTAGGGTGACGTGTTAATTATGTAACTAGTATTTTACTATGCTGGCAGAATTTAAATTTTATCTGTTATAAGTACTATAATAATAAAACAATTAGTATTTGGTACCGCTTTTTAATACAGGTTCTATTCCGGTTGTACTTTGGCTTGTATATGTAGGTAGATTCATTATACTGAATAGACGTGATAACTTCGTTCCAGTACTAAAGTGGATTATTACTATACCTGTAAAATTCTTTGCAATTCGAGAATCCAGACCTGCACGTAGTGTCTCGTCACGCAGTTACGTATATAAACTAGATAAGCTGATTCTACCTGCTTATACAAATTCGAACTATTCTTTATAGGTACG
The DNA here is from genome assembly GCA_018907035.1 of Sycobia sp. Sy_11. Lineage (NCBI taxonomy): Eukaryota > Metazoa > Arthropoda > Insecta > Hymenoptera > Epichrysomallidae > Sycobia > Sycobia sp. Sy_11. The sequence goes on along the minus strand of JACCIC010000006.1, from coordinate 3,038,930 downwards.
TATAAATGAAAATAGTGCCGCCAGTGTTTTATCTTAATCAGGCGGTATTAATATATGCTAGCTTTTCCATGATAACAATTAAGAATAGATGTAAACAGTATATACGTTCGTTATCACAAAATAATAATTTATAAATGAAATAACAAAACTTTTGTAGAAGTTAAAAGTTTTAAAATTAATGATGAATAATATATTTTAAAAATCTTATAAATATTTAATAATTTTTAATAATAAAATACATTAATATATTATTTATTATTAATTTTTCTAAAACATACTTTATTATTAAACAGGTTAAATTCAAAGTTCTGGTTTTAAATCTTTATTTCTGAAAAATTCAATTACTTTACATAAAAAATAAACGACGATGGCAAAATGTTGCGAGTATGTAATAACTTTATTTTCTTGTCTTTATCAAAGGTATGGACAATGTTATTTTCAACAGAGTGGCCTACAAGTTGGGCGCACATCAACGATCCTATGTGTGTATATGTGTGTGTGCGCGCGCGCGCGCGTACATGTGTGTGTATGTATTCTTTACTTATATTTTACGTTTTTACTTAAAAAACTTTTCAATAATACGTATCCGATAATAGACATTTTAACGCTTATCTAAGGGCTAGAAAATAATTTTTTATCTGTCATTGACAACAAAAACTACTTACTTTCAAGTTTTTTTTCACTACTCGATAATCCATCAATCATTAATATCTTTTAACAGCTTTAATAATCGTATTTCGTAATGTTTGTTGGTAATTTTTTTATATTTTACAGGCAAAATGCATTACATCGGGGGGATGGGGGCGAGCCTAGCTTAAATGTATAAATAAAGAACTAAATACAATAAATATGTGAATTAAAATATTAAATGATTATTAACAAAGACGCATAACTAATTTGCCTATCTCTTTACATCAATCCAAGCACTGTTTGATATTTTATACTAATCATTTGAAATATTAGAAATACATATTTATCCTTCCTAAGCTTGTTACTTAATTTAAATGTCCTACGTCTAGTACAAATTACGTCAAGAAGGAACCTGAGAGACGTGTTTGTTGAAATATGAACTTAATATATGATTGATATACATACTTTTACTCAAATTTTATGATGATTCATTTGGCTAATTAATATTCTGTAACCTTATGTATATGCAAAATAAAAGTAAGTTTAAAACAAACTGAGTTTATAACGAATTAAACAATAATCTTTAAATATTAAGTGAATATAATTTCTTTGACTAAAGTTCCAACTGTTCAATTCATTAAAATTATAAACGAGCACTCAAGAAGGAAGGTTTGATCCTAGAACTTTTTAAGGTGTCTCGAGTGAGGTTTTGTTATGCAAGTTTGATATTGTCAAATTATAATGCAAGACAAATAATTGATTTAGTTTTAAAATAATGAAGAGAAAGAATATAAGCCTTCACTTGTTTAATTATTGAATTAAAAAAAATTCTATGTTTTTCCATATGCTAGCAGCTAACATTGAATATTAATTGTTGAATTACCAATTTAATAGAAATACTAGAAGAGATAAGAATATTTTTTATTGAAAATCATTTTTTTGTGGACAGTAGACTAATAAACTGATTTATATGTTTGTGCTCCAGAAAGTTTCTAAATAAAAAAATTGATTTGGACTTCATTGTTTGGTTACCATATGCTCGAGTCACCTTAAAACAGAAATACAATTGAACAGAGATACATTCTACCAAGTCTAGTGAATTTTTTCATCATCCTTGACCCTTTTCAAAAATGCATGCAAACTCTTACTTTCAATTCCCACAGGGAACGAAATCATTTTCTGACACATTAGTTTCAATAGTATTTAGCGCGGCGAAACGTTCTTTTGAAATTTGTGACAACGAGCGTTTCGGCGAAATCGCGACAGTGTGCGTCGACAGCAATGCCCTCTTGCGACAATTTTCAAAAGAAAAACATCACTTTTCCGCTGATCATAAATATATACGTCTTTTTACTTTTTCTTTCTTGCTCAATCTTTCATTCTAATCCACGCATTCTAATACTATGATTCACAGGAACTTCGCAAAAAGGAGGGCCATGATAGAAGTAAGCAAAACAAACGAGCTCTTGGCCGTGAAAGCTGAACTGGAGAGATTGAGCTTTTGCCGCAGTGAGTCAGGCACGTCGACGTAAACGTTTTCTATACCAACAGTCTTGATTAATTGACTAAGCTTCGATGCATCAACGACGTCATCCTTACTCGACCAGACCGTGAGTGTTGCATTGTTTGGCTTACTTTTGGTCAGAAGGCTTTGCAGAACTTTGATGTCGTTGACAGCGAAGGCAGCGCGCACCGGATAAGTTACCGACTGGTTAGTCTTGCTATCCTTAAGAACTTTCAGCATTTCATTAATATTTTCGCTGCTGTACATTTCAGTTGTTGCATTTTGACTCGTTTCATTTAAACTGAAAATTATAAATCAAAATTAATCATTAGCACCTTTGTAAAACATTAAGAAAAACTATACTTAGTACATTATTTGACATGCTTTAAAGAATACTAAATAATTTAATAATGTGTAATGTCATTGTTTTGATAATTACATATTAATATGTAATATGTAATTGATAAGGTAATATGTAATTGTTTTATCAATGAATATGTGAATGAATTTTTGTGATAAAATCTGTATACAAAAGATTGAACTGTTACTTTCTAAACGCTTCTACATAAATCTTAAAATTGAATTAGTCTAAACAAAAAAAGAAATTTGACATTTATTTTCAAAACAAAACGTATCATTTATGTACACTAAATTTAAAATAATTTTGAATGTTAAGTATTTTAGTCAAATTGATTACAATAAATAACAAATACACTCGTTAGAAAACTCAAAGTGTTGTTTTACTTAGAATATATATATCGAAAATCGATTCATTATTTTTAGAAAAAAATAACTATCCATAAAAGTATAGAGTACATGCTGGTACATGGTAGTATTAATAAATTAGATAAATCAAACAATCTTTATTACAAATAAGGTCAGGAGAGATTCAATGATATATCTTAAAATAGATTTAAAGAGAGTGATGCTTTAAGGGGATATCTATACATTAAAGGGGAGATTATTATCTATTCGAATAATTGAAGGTAACTTCATAATACTAGCAAACATTATTTTAATATAGTACATTCCGATATTTGACGCTTGAAAATAAAAAACATTATTTTTTTAGTTCATTGAGGAAAGCTAAATTTCATTTTTTATATAATATTCAATTCTGTTGAATTAGTTTTTATCTGCAGTATCGTTATTAAGTACTAAATTATGGTCATTGTGATAAAGAAAAAATTTTCGTAAAAATTTTCGTTACAAATAATTGTGGGAGTGAAATCTCGACAATATATTTTCCCTAGCAATAAAGAATTAATTCTACTTATAAATTTTTACACAAAATTTTTTGAGTGTAATAAATTCTTTTAAATTTTACAATTTTACATTGTTAGCATAACCCAATATATATAGTCGTATGGTTTCCCATCCGATGTACTTATCCCACAAAGTTCGTCTCATTGTTTCTGTGTGTGTGTGTGTGTGTGTGTGTGTGTGTGTGTGTGTGTGTGTGTGCGCGCGCGCGCGCGCGCGCGCGGTAATAATAATAATAATAATAATAATAATAATAATAATAATAATAATAATAATAATAATAATAATTCACACGGAGCCATAAGCGTCATTCAATATTCCTTTATGAGCTGAATTATCGAGTCTGTGCTACAGTAATGATATATAAACTCGCGAGCGATTCATAATATTAGTGCACTTTATATGAATGTTACAACCTGCCCCTTCCCTTCATTTTCCTTGATGGCAGAAAAATTTAGCAGATATTTCGGTCGATTTTCGTTTTATATATTCGGAATAACAAATTTCACAAGGCTCGGTCAAGATTTTCATCTGATTTACCTGGTGCCCCAGCCGATCGACAGAAGAGTTTGGGGTAACTTAGTGGCAGCAGCAAAGAATTTTTCAGGGTTGACTAATTCCGAGGCATTTACTGGTCCAGGGAGGATGTCCGCGTTAAGCCAGACCGGCACAGTCAGCTGTGGATATGAAAAAAATTAGTGAATATACATGTACTGATTCGCATGTTAATTTTTACTATGACCAAGGAGAAATTAGCAGAAAATCCTATGCATGAAAAAACGAAATATTGGTCGATTTTTAATTGCCAATCTTTCTATTTTTCAAAACCTGATAAACTTTTGTCAAACATATTTCTGTACTCGTATTAAGCATTTGAGGGGTGTTGAGTAAAATTTTACCGCCACGTCCGAGATAAATTTTTACGATTTTTCACATAATTTTTCGGTATAATAATTTGTATTAATATTTTTATCAGTCTTACAGTCACTATAATATATTATACTAAAATATTTTTAGTAGAATCTATTATTGTATAAGTCTGTAAGGCCAATAAACATATTTATTAATTTAATTAAAAACAACAGTCGACAGAAGTATAATTTATAAATTTTTAATCAAAATTTCTAGACTTCAGTGGTAAAAAATCGTCATATTACGCGACATTACGACTGTCAAAAACGAAATGATACATTTATTGTGAATTTCATAAAACAACTTTAGTAATATTGCTATTTTATACGCATACAAATTTATTCGTAAAACTTTAATCCTTTAATGAAAATTTTTATATTTAAGTCTAATAACTTCTCAGTGTCACTATTCTATAAAGTAAATTTTACCATTTTTGTCTTACTATTTTATACTGTATACGTACATATTTTATATATGAAATAAAAATGTATATATCGTTTTATTTATAATGATGCGGTTTACTGAAATAAATGAATGATTCGAGACAGAATTATTGAAAAATGTATAGACTTAAAGAGCAAGAAAACAGTATAGGTCATTAGTGTAAAAAGCGAGAGAGAAAAAAGAACCTTCGTAGCTCTTACATTGCTCAAGTTTTCAAGGATTACGACGACTCCTTGCTCCAAAGCTTCCGCGCTCTTGAAGTCCAGCTTAATTCCCTTCTTTTTGTTAGACATAACCTGCTTCAGAAAGTCTTTGAGGCTCAGATCGCTGGTGTTATCCGGTGGATGAGCCATAATAGGGATCTTAGTGAGATTCGCCGAAGGCACATCTCCTATGCTCACATCGGCCTCGATCATTAAAACATCGCCTATAAATGCAAAGAGATAGCAAGACATCAGTTATATCGATTAACTCTTTATAAGCGGCTCAGAGTCGTATACGCTCCACTTGTCGTGACAAGAGCCGCGACATTAACCCTGAGCACGCGCGTTCGTTTCGAGGTCGTTAGCTAAAATTTGCCTTTCGACCTATTTTTTTCTCCCGCTTTACGAGCAGCTAGAGGGAGAAGTGGAAAGGCTATATATATATAGCTATATATATATATATATATATATATATATATATATATATATATAATTATTTCAAAACAATGTCTAAAATAAAATCGATTCATTAAAAAAAAAAAAAAAACAATTGTATCGCTGAATTTGTAACTTTCAGATTGAAATTGACAGAATAAAAACTTTATGGCTATAATTTGTCGACTTAAACCGACGATTTCACTGAAAAATATTTAAGCCAAAAAATGAATGTAAAATATACGTAGTAATTAATATTAAATAAAATGATCTAATTGACTGTAAAATTCTAAACTTTATTAAATACCTTGCATTATATAAATAAAAAAATGGAAGTAAATGAAAATAAAAGTTAACGGAGTGGATACATTTCGAGGCAACGCGTTTTATAAGTCCGAAATGAAACGGATCCATATCTCGCTCTAGGTCTATCCGGCATAAATCAATACCAAAACTGCAAAAGCCTCTCCTCCCGCAGCAAGAGACAGCCCACCTCTAATCCGGAAGAAACGACGGCGCGCCGGCGGGATAATCACGCGGCGACGGGACGGGCGGTTAGCAACGAAAGATTTATTCGTGAAATTCTTACGGCCGGATGGAGACACCTCCCCCCCGTCCGCGCCGTTATTTTATACCGCACGATGTGAGAGACAAAAATTCCGCGCGAGTCAACCTCATAAGAGCCGCGGACCGCCGCTTTCCATAGATATATTATAACAAGACGATGCGGTGGCGAAGCGTCAAGGTCGCGCACGATAGCAATGCAGTGCGCTGCTCTTTTTCAGTTGACGAGCCCACGAGCCAAGAGTATAGCGATCAAAAGAGGAGGTGAGCGCGATCCAATCTCTTTTTCATGTTTTTTCCTCTGCTGGCTTTATCTATGGGGTTTCTCCCTATATATCGGTGAAGTGAGGTCGCGGAGAGAAAAATACGGAGAGCATACAATAGAAATGAGGCTAGGTGTTGAAAATATGAGGTAGTCGTAAAAAAATTACACACACTCACGCACTTGCGCGCCCACGCACGGAAAAAGAGCTGGAGCGAGCAAGAGAGATTAAAAATGTTGGTAACTTACTTGAAGCTAGAGCTTTAGCTAGCTCTGATTTGCTATTGGTTGCGTGAGACCACCTGATCATCGTTAGGTTGCCCTTGAGGTCAGGGAAGAATTCTTGAACTGTGATCGACATTGCGTTGTCTGAAAAGGAAATAACAATTTTGTTACAAAGCGTGGTACTTTATAAAATCGTAAGTATTTTTCCAATTCTGTTTGAAGACTAAATATTCATTGTCTCATTGTTATTGATTTATTCTTGGATAAACTTGCGAAAAGCACTCATCTTCGATTTTTCTGAAAATTTGTACAGTTAGTTTGTAAAATTTTTTCTTATTTTTTTACAATAACTTAAAAAAACAAAAAACATCATCTTTATGATTTTCGATATAAGAACTCATTTCGGCCAAAAGCGTTTACGAAATTCGTAATCAGCACCGATAAAACGCACAAATTTTCAATCAAATCAGGAGTGGGTGCTTTTCGGAAGTCTACCTTTTTTCTTTTTCTTCAGGAGAGTTCAGTAATGCTAAAGCGTCTAGTCGAAAATAATTTAGCAGTACACCTCAATTGATTTATTCTCTAAAAACGATAGAACAAACAGATTTTAATCTATCAAGCTGTTGCAGCTATGAAATCGTTAGAGAAGTACATATTTAAAATACCTTAAAACATTGGGGAAAAATGGGAAATCATACAAAAAAATTATATAGGAAGTTTCAAAACCTTTTTAATCGCTATTGTAAGTGTATCGTCTTTCGAATCAAAATTGCTATAGTTTTAAAGTAAATCGAGCTGGCCTCTTGAAAAATCCATAATTATTTTGGCAAAATTATAAGTATAAATAATTCTTGGAAGAAAATATCATCGATTCTTTTATAATACAAAATAAATAAGTGCATAAATATTAAAATATTAAAATTTGATATTGGAATGAACGATATAATTAAAAAATAATAATTGTATAAACGTTTACTTAATACATATCCAATAATTTACAAAAAATATTTCGTGGACCATGCTATTAAATATATAACAATTATTTTTTCATTAATAATGATTTCTTTTCATCAAATAAAAACCCTATAACTATATAGATTTAAGCAAAAAAAGATTACTAAAAGTTTTATAAAAATTTATTTTTTCTGTTAAAAAAATGTCGAAGACCTAGCAACGATGAGTAATAAAATAGTGTCATCGCCCCGCATTGTATTTTTTCAACTTTCAGTTGAATTTTCCTTTAACGCACATTAAAGTAGTATAAATTCTTTTGTTTGGATAGTAGCTAATAGCAGCTTAATAGCGTTTTTGACACCATTATTGTTTTAATAATGGATTAATTGACAAAAATACACTTCGTTTTATGACACATAGGTATTATTCACATCAAATGTTTTTCATAAATCTCGCATCATATTTTGCAATTTTCGTTATATATTTGCATTTTGTACATATAACGGTATCATTTCTTCTCTCTTTTAAATTTTACCATTTTACCTCGCCTAAAAACACTTATTTACTCAGAATACCTCAAAATTGTTCAATTGAAAAAAAGAATTTCGTATTATAATCGTTCATTTTTACTCCGAGATACCTTTTAAACAAACAAATCCCAGTTCTATTTCCAACTCAATTAACTTTCATAAAGCAATTCGTGCAATCAGCAAGGGCGAGCAGTCCGATCAAATTTTTAGTCGTCGTTTTCGTTTTTGCAGTCCCTACTACTCCTATCCAGCAGTATAGATATGTAACATAATATGCGTGATTATATGTACCAGGTAAGCGCGCGCAAACATACACAGGAGGGAAATGTCTAGCGCGACACGATGCCTGTTTAGTGATGTTCTCCAATGCAATCCGCGTGACGTAAAAGACACTAGTCGACCTCCTGACCTTGGTTTATAAAAATACTCGCAATACCGTTCTCACAGCTCGACAGAATTGCCCTGAACTTTGACCCTTATGTTTTGGATCTTTCCTAAATTTGTGCCTAGGAGCTAGTTCTAGGAAGGTGGAAGAGCAAGGAGAAAGGGAGGGGGGAGAGAAAGAGGAAGAATGAGATAGCGATAGGGATAGAGATAGAGATAGAGAGAGAGAGAGAAAGAGAGGGAGAGAGAGGGAGAGAGAGGGAGAGAGAGAGAGAGAGAGAGAGAGAGAGAGAGAGAGAGAGAGAGAGAGAGAGGGAGAGAGAGGGAGAGAGAGGGAGAGAGAGGGAGAGAGAGAGAGAGAGAGAGAGAGAGAGAGAGAGAGCGAGAGATTGAGAGTGAAAGGGACAGAAACGAGTGCGCGCCGCGCGGCCGCGTCCATATATACGAAACATATTGGGGTCGAGTCCTCGTGAATAGCATGTGTACTTGGCCGACTCTCTTCTTCCTCTCTTTAACAGTTGCCCCGAGATAATAAGACGATTTACGAGGAGGAAACTTTACATCGCTATATATATGTATGTATACCCGATGTCGGGGTAAAAAATTTACAAGCCGCCTAGCCCTGGCAGGGCTTGTTATATTTCTTAAAATATTGTATAAGACGATCGTAAACAGAAATTTAGTTCACTGATTATAAATTTATATATGTATAATATATTGCAGATTATATATTATACACATTCTGCGGTTAACTAAAGAAAGTACTGATACTTGTTCCAGCAGAGGAACCAGTCGAGGCGAGAGAAAATATTTCCCAACAACCTTAAAACTGAAAGTAAAGTAAGGTATATTATTTTTGTAACATTGCAATAAGTTATTCAATGTATATTTGTAGTAAGAACAATGTGTTCCAACGAGAAATTCTTTACAAATGCGTTATTTGGTTTATGCTTTGTATAAAAAAATTATTTTTAACAATTCTCGTATCTTTCACATCTGCAACTCTCCTCACTCCTTTAAACATTGCTTCTAAATATACTGCTTTAGAATACATAGAATAAGTACATAGAATAAGGAATTTCCATTTATATACGGTTTAACTATGAATTACATTACATGTTTACATTATTTTCTAAGTCATAATTAAATAATATTCAATATAATGAAAATAATCTTCTAATGTTTTAATACGCTCAAGAATGTAATACATAAAATATTATCTTATCATAACAATACTTTCTGTACACAACTGATTATATGTTAGATAGCATTCATCATAATTTGACAAGCATTGTAAATACCTGTTTTTGTAAATATCTTCTACTACATTGATATTTTAAACTTATTATAGAATCAAAGGAGCTTATAAATACAAGAAGTAAAAACTTCAAGTCTCAAGCACATTAGACCCTGAAGATTATCAGAAGCGATTTAAAACATGAGACGCAGCATCTAGAAAATACGGTAAATTTTGGTGATGGGGGTGGTCAGGTTGTAATAGCTAACAACTTAGTCTATTGATTATTTTTATTTTTAATTTTATTTTTTATTGCTTATATTTTCTTTTATTTATTATTTATTGTTGATTTATAGTAGTAATTTTTATTTCAGATTCTGCGGGGGTGACCATAAACCAGGATAGTGATTATCATTATATAATTATAATTATATTGTTTTACAAAGACGTTAAAGACTGATAAAAATATTTGATAATTACATTTTAAATCAAGTAGTTCCCAAGACACATGAAATAGAAAAACTAAAAAGATGGAAAAATAGAAAAATACATCATTTTATATTATAATAGTATCGTTAACAATGAAAAAGTAAACTGACATTTAAAAAACATCTTAAATTGATATGGCAGTTCTTTTTTTGAACATCGATATTAATTCTTTCATTTACTAAATAACGTTGCATTTGTGTAATTTTCATATTTGCCTTCGCTTTGATCTGGAATATACCGAGAATAACGATGAGTAGAATATGCCTCAAACTACAGTACCATGAAAATCCGATGTTTGAGGCTTCCATCGCCGTTGTTCCGATGCAAACTTCGCAGGAACCGGTGTAATATATAAGAACGGCATTTCTGGTATAAGCCAGAGATGTATATACTTCTCGAGCAAACAAAGCCAACTGGGAAATTTACTATATGCATTCCGATGGATGCTTGGTTCCGAAGATTTAAATAGAATGAATTTAAAGAACTGTTTTCCTCTCGGACTAGTATAAATGTATACGTACCAATACGCATGGACGTGTGAGTGCATTGAATAACAATTTTTAAAAATACTTGACGCACCATCTAGCGGAAAAATCGTGTATATATATCATATCATATCATATCATATAATATCATACTAATTTATAAAGACAAAACGAGTTTTTATTTGTACGCGATAACCGAAAAAACTACTGAACCGATTGTTCCGAAATTTGACATATAGATGCTATATTATCTTGGGAAGGACATAGGCTATCTTTTTTATTGAAAATCATTTTACTTTCATCAATAAATTAAGTTAATGGTTTTAATAATCAGTTCCACCAGCGGCCACGTGTGGCGTCTTGAATCACAAACATCAACGCAAAGTAGTCCCGCTTAAAGTATTAATACCGAGCCAGCTCAGATGAATGTTCATACACAGGGCACAGCACCTGTCACCAACTTCTCAGAGTTACGGAACACATTGCTGACAACATGAACAGACGGCAGCACACAACGATGCTGCTGCTAGATGTCCAGCAAGCCTTCGACAGGGTATGGCATGACGGGATCGTCTTCAAGCTCCTTACCAATGACATCCGCCATCATTTGATCGGGATAACAAAGTCGTTCCTATCAGACCGTTTTATTCGAGTTAGGGTAGGCAACTCCCTTTCCGCTCCAAAGGCCATCTCAGCCGGCATCCCTCAAGAGTCTAAGCTCCCCCCCTACTTTTTACTTTTTTCTGCCATGATCTTCCCATACACGATACAATTACCACGGCACTCTACGCGGACGATATTGCCCTCATAGACGCCACTAAAACAATCTGCCACAGCACCTCAAGGCTAAACAGATTTCTCCCCCACCTCATCAACCGGTACTCACGGTGGAGACTCTCCATCAACGAGAGCAAGTCCAGTGCAATCTTCATCTCCCGTAAAAACCACACCCCTCCAAAAATAACGATCAAAGGCTTCTCCATCCCGTGGAGCCAATCGGTCAAATACCTCGGAGTGACGTTCGACAGGAACCTATCCTGGAACAAACACCTCCGCCTCACCAGGAGCAAAATGCTAGAAGCCTTCTTAAAGCTCAAACCTTTCTTCTATAGCAAAACCCTGTCACCCAGAACAAAGGCCAGAGCCTTCTCCGCCATCATCAGGAGCATTGCCACATATGCCATCCCCATCTGGGGGCCCATCCCCCTAGAAAGACTTCAGCGACTTATTAACATTATTAAGAGATATTCGTATTGATTATATACAGTATTTATATATAAATGTAATTTGAGTTGTAGAGTATAAGTTTATTTTATTTCTTAGTATACGTTAAGATTAAAATTGGGTATAAGTTCTCAACGGAAATTATAGCTTAAATAATCTTTACTAAATATTTTGTAATTGTTCTCAAGTTAAGATATCGTTTCTTAATAATAATTCGACGTCATATAAGATTAGCGGTGCATATTTATATACAGTTTATACTATCCGGTCGTTAATTTTAACAAAGAGTGACATACGATATTTCGATATCTCACATCTCGGACATAGCGGCAACTGAACGAAAGAAATTTAACGAAATGATTATAATATATTATAATTTATTATGCAAAGCAGAGGCGAGATATGTATTGAGAAAATTAATTATAGAGTCTATATTGAATTTGATTTCGCATTCAAAAGGGAATGCAAATGTCAACCAAGTGAGATGAAAAGTCTCTCGAGCAAACTCAGGTTAATGGCCACAAATCTGTAATAAGGTACATGCTTGATCCGTGACCTTGACGGGAAAATCGAAGATTTTTCAGATAATGGCTTTTATACGGTTTCACACGTGGTGGCCGAATACTTGCTGTAGAAAACCCTTGGGATTTTCAAAGTGGAAAAAGGTTATGCTTCCTAAAAGCAGTATCTGTGCTTTGACGGGAAATTGGAACATTTTCTCTTAAGAAAGCCTTTCTACAGATCTATATATTGAAATAGATCGTATTCTGGCTTTGGAAAAATGTTGGGGATTTCAAAAAGATGACGTATTCGGTTTATCGCTTTGGATTCTCCGAACGCCATAGTTTGGGCTGCGAGTTGGGGCTTATCTCTTCAAATTGGCCGGCTTGGAGAGGGACCGAGACCTTAAAACAGCGCTGTATGAGCGCGCGTGCATTATTCGAATCTTCTCTCTGCTAAGGTTCGCACTTGTATTTCATTCAATAATATTAAATTCCTTTTGATTTAAAACTAAAATTTTGATTGTTATTTAATTGGCAAACATCCCAGCGTTTTGTTCATTTTAAAATTTGGTGCTGAAACCCAGGACACATCGCCGGAAAGCTGGAGCGTTTGCTTTGACATTTGGTTAACATTATTTAATTCAATTTTTTTGTTGTTCAACTGTCGGTGATGTCGTCTAAGAGAACTCGTGCGGTGACCACCTCGGCCAATTCTGAGGTTCCATCAAGCCAGAAACGGACAAGAATGGCGAAGACATCGTCGTCTCACCGTCGTGCTAAGATAGCACGTGTGTCAACGACTGCCGTGAGGGCAGATCACGAGAATGTCAACGAGCGACACGATGCACCGTCAACTGCGCAGGCTTCGAGAGATCAACGCCGTTCTTCATCATCATCGTTGCCGAACGTCAATGAGAGACCTGATGCAGTAGCGGAGAGCTGCACGATAAACAACAACAACGAGTTTCATGCGAATGCGCCGAATTTGATAAGAGATTTACAATCTACGTCTGCGTTTCATGATAACGACGCGACGACGCGTCTAGCGAACATTTTTGAGCGAACTATAAGTGCTTTGCGAGAATCGTCCGTAGTCGAAGGTAATTCGCGTTTTATAAATCGAATGACCACAGTAAAGAGCTTGCCGCATTTTTCGGGTGAGCCATTAGAATGGTTACAATTTAAAGAGGCATATGAGTTATCGACGGAATTAGAGCAATATAGTGATCGCTAAAATGTTGCGCGGCTACTGACGGCGTTGAAAGGTGAAGCTCGCGAACTTTAGTAGATTGGCTCGACGACAAGACCTTGCAAAATATACTTCGCACACATATACATGCTTCTATTAACTGTAATTAGGTCCGCGTATTTTGCTAATATGAAGGGTTAAACTTTCCTTGTTCGTCGCTTACTTTTATGAAACACGCATTCGGTTCGCGTTTTCAAATCGGCTAAATAAAGAGATAGTTCTTACAGTATACATGCTACTATTATAATCTATGGTATTATTATTTTGTAGTAAGCACATAGTTATCCTAAATTTGTCTGTCTTTATTTCGTTCTTGCATATAAATTTCATTAGAATAAGTGTACAAGTTTAGTCTATAAAACATTTGAAAACATTTATAATAACTTTTAAAGGAAGGTGAATATAGAAATAAATGATCAGCTAAGGGTCGTATGGTTGTACAGTATGCAAATTTTAAATAGTTTGTATCTTCAAATAGTGACTTATTTTTAAACGTTTACTATCTGTTAAGTATATAAAGTAGTTAGCATATATGCACCAATGGCTATAACTAAAAATGAATATATAATCATATATGCGATTTTTCTTTCATACAGTACATTTTAAAAGAAAAAAATCAGGGTTGCATTTATTTGACTCCATAGTCGTAAGATTCCGTAATGCTGCCCCCTTTGTTTGAACTAATAGAAAACTTCGTAATCACATATTCTAAATTTATTATTATTTCTAACGGTCAACAAAGTGTCAATATATGCTCTATATATGACTCTATTATGCTTTATGACAAAGTATTGTCTCTAACCTCTTACATAGTGGAGGCATTGAATATACGAATACCTATATTTCTGAAAGCCACAATTGTTAAATAATCTGCTGTATTCATTAAACTTTTAAGGTTTTGTATTTACTGCGTTAGGAATTTTGTATTATTAATACATCATTTTCGGCATAGCCAGGTACTGATCCATATATTATAGTCTATAGATATAGAAAAGTATTTAATATTTTCTTTCATTCATCGTGTTTTAAATAATAAAATTTTTTTAAGCGATTTTTTTTAAGATTAGCACTTAAGAGATAATCAACCCATAATTATTCGATATTCGAAGATGCAAACTGTTTAAAACTTACATAATACAACCATATGATTCTTTGATAGTCATTATTGAGACATTCACCTTATTATATAAACTAAATTAATAGATATTTTATATCATTGAGAATGCATTATAAAACAATATAATTCTATTGTATAATTAGAGAATATAATTTACTCCGGAGCGCATTATTAATTGAAATATAGATATTTATCGATGCAAATATTTCTATATTATAATTGCATACTTCAAAGATAAATTAGGATATTAAAATCAAATTTTATTAAATCCTTGGCAAACAATAATCTGTGCAATTTAATTTTTTAAAAATAAAAGTCATTGCTAATTACTATGATCTAAAAAATCAATGCAGTTTAATAATCAAAAAGAATTAGAATGTTGCAAGTCATAAATATACTGTTACCATACCCCCTCGACCGCTCTCCCCCTCTCACTATCTCACCCACAACCGTTGAAGTTTTCCATTAAAACTCTCGTAAGTCGAGCCCACCTATAAAAATAATCGAGTTTTCTTTATATAAACGATGCAAGCGTGACTCGTAAAATCTCGTCTCGTAGTCCACTCCTCCGCCGAATCGCTCTCTCTCTCTCTCTCTCTCTCTCTCTCTCTCTCTCTCTCTCTCTCTCTCTCTCTCTCACTCTCACACACGCGCACATATACATACATACATACATACATACATACATACATACATATTGGAACCCCCGGAACTTTTCACCTCCGCCCCGGTAAAGAAATTACTATACGGGCCCTAATTCAAACGGTTAATAATGCACCGGCAGCGGTAGTAGCAGCTGCAGTAGCAGCGGCTCTCTCGCCATCGATCGCGTTCGCGGGTGGCGCTGCGGCGTTACTCGCCCCGCATGCCGCGATGCCGCAAGTGCCGAGAGCGTGTGCATATAGCGGGAGCGACAAGCGTGGAACGAGCGACTATCGCGCTCTAACGCTTTAACGACGAGGAAGGGGGTGTGATAAACTGACGTAGTCACGCGGCGTAGCCCCTACAAAATACATGCATTCATACATGCATACATACATACATCGATCTGTATATATAACCCTACGTTGTAAGATAACGAGGTACGCGTGTCCTATCGCTTTTAAGCTGGAAGATTTACGTTAATATACCCCGCGCAAGCGTAATAAAATGGTGCCAAGCGCGTAGCGATCGGGACTTTCCAATCGCATATTTTATCACCCCCTTTATATACATATATAGATATGCCAATTGGCTATAAAAATTCGATTGAATGTTTGTTGAATGTTTGGCAATGTAAGTTTGCGAGAAAAAAATAGATACTAATCACATGAACACTCTAGAGTATACAGGTAATAAACCGTGATATAAGCAGTGGCTCTTTATAATCAGGAAGTTTTTTAAATATTGTTTTTCAAAAGGATGTTAAGAAATCTGAAAATCTTTATTAGAAAACAGCCAAAAAAGAATTTTTTAGAAAAAGTTCAATTGCAACTAATTTATTAGAATTTAGTATCTATATGATAAAATAATAGGGTATATGATTATTAGGAAGCAAAAATAACGACACGAGAAATATACTCTGAAATAATATTTATTATAACACGTGGAAGGATAAAACTATAACGACTGTCCACGAGAACGAGGGTCAAAAGACTAAACTCAAAAATAAGAGCTCTCATCACTCTGTATTAAAAATAAAATACAAATATAAAATATGCAGGTTCTCGAAACATAATGAAATATTGCCACGCAAGACATGGGAAAATCAGCAGAACGTAGACTATAGGTAAAACACGTGCGCCTTGGATTATCCTAAACAGCTGCATCGTTGTCCGTAATGAAACCGTTCGGATGCATATTAATACAATAGTTGTCAAACTCTAATGCGTGTTTCAGGTTTAGTTCAGCTGCTTCGATCTCAAGTAGTTTTTGCTACATTATTTCAGAAAGGCTTAAATTAAATAATCAACAGACGTTTTGACAAATATTACAAAAAAATGAATTATCAGATATCTTGAACGAAATTTGACATAAATAGGTTTATTTTTCAGAAACCTTGTCTCTTCTATTGGTTCTCTGGCACCTTGGTTTTAGAAATTCTACTTTAGATTTATAATCAGTAACCCTAAAAATTTCCACTATTTTAAATTGAAGAGGCTTTTCCAAAGAATGGGTTAAGAGCATTGTCAAATTTTCATCCTACGTTAATTTGACCCACAATGAGAAGTGATATCTCATCTTGTAATTAAAAAATTTATCGAATCAATCGAAAATACTATATTTTAAAACAATATACTTCCTAGAGCGTTATCATATTAATTTACATCGGTCAAATATCCAGTAAATTTTTCAGGCATTTATTGCAAAGGGTAGGTGGACGACGTGCGTAGAAACGAGAACATTCGGGTAGAGTAGCTCTTATTGCGCAGATAACGTTTGAAATTATTTCATCTATTATCATACGTTGATATTGAATAAGAATGCAAAATAAAATTCATTTGTTTCAAAAACAATTATATGGAAAACTGATATCTCCTCGTATTTCTTGCTCTCAGTAATTAAAACAACTGAAATGAGTTTGAAAAAAAGTTTCCGGTAAGCTTCAAATACCTAATTAAACAAGAAAGAGAAAAATGCCACATGCTAAGATAGTGACAAAACTAATTATTTGGACAAACATTCATTTTCATTTGTACGATTTGTCATAAACATCCTAATATGGAAGATAAGAAGGTCAACATTTTACGATTGGCCGGAATTACATTAAACGTCGGCTTTTGAGATTATATGGAAAAAATATTATTTTTATCTAGTCCTGAGTAATAACAGCAGCTACATTAATTAAAAACGTATTCAACAAGGAAAAAATGTCGCGCAATGATTATAAAACTTTTTATAAGAATATTGCTTTTACAATAACAAAAATGCTAATATCGGACAATCATCCATTATTCATCCGGATAGTAATCAATAAAATGGAAGAGTAACTATTGATCTTCATTAACGATAATGACAAGCAAAAAATAAAAACAAAATAAGTAAAAATAATATAATATGTATATTTCTATAGACTGTTTACATTAAGACAGCTTTTTACAGAACTGGACTAATCTCACATTGACAGATAAATGAGTACATTTTTCTATCTTATGGAGTAAAATATTCTAACGCATAAATTAATAGACATAATTAAGATTAATTGAACGATACTGGTCAATTTGTTATATAATAATAATAATATTATGGAGTACTCTGCACTCTTTATTTCACTTTGTGCGTGCGCGCGCGCGTGTGATAACTAATAACAATCATGCGTTCTTTTTTTACATAAGCACATATCTTTTAGTATATGTTCATACTTAGTTTAGAATAGATTTTTGTTTTCCTTTTGACAACGCCATATAAATTCAGGTGGCTTTGTAATGTTTTTATTATATCCAATATAGGTTGATTGATTTGTTCATGCTTTGACAAGTAAATACGTTACCCCTGGAACATGTGTTGTGTTTACATTATATAGCCTGCGTGCAATCATGAAAGTAAAGAATGATGTTAGCATTAACAGGCAACAGACGTCTTTTCATCAACCCTACATGTATCACGATTTCATAACTTCAAACCTAAACGCACACATCAATTTAATATAATATAAAAAATATATACCTATATATTATCAACCATATAGAAGAAAAATATCATATTATAGATCACGTAGTTATTATAACTATCTAAATAATTTTCGAAATTATTCTCAACACTTCTTTATGTTATACTATTCTCCAATATAAAAAATTTACATTTTGTTATACTAATGTAGCTATCCCTTTGTTGAATTATTGTTTAACTTTGGACTGTACAATTAAATTATTAGAGGTTTTATATACAGTTTAGCAGTTAATGCTATTTTAGAATTGAGAATGGTACCTCCTAATTCCTCATACAAGATTGGATTTCGGTGTATTAATTTTACTCAATAAAGCCACTAACAATTACTATTGAGAAATTACAAGATTAATTGAAATTTGATTGCTTACTCATGAATTGATAGAAATAACATATATCAGTTATGGTTTGGTCGACCGCACTATTCGTGTACACACACACACACACACACACACACACACACACACACACACACACACACACACACACACACACACACACACACACACACACACACACACACACACACACACACACACACACACACACACACACACACACAGTTATGAATAGTGCGGTTAATCAAATATTTTGAGGAAAGGAAAGTATCCACATGAAGCATTTGAAGCGATCTTAAGTAAATTTTATTTATTAGATAATAAACATTATAATTGAGTGTTTTGTTTGAACTATAAATGTTCTAATTAATTCTAAATTATATAAAAATGCATGCTAAAGAAAAATATGGTATGTATATAGACGGTATTGCGTATATTTGGAAATATACAATCAGAGACAGACACGGTGTCAGAAAGATGGAGAGAAAAAATGTCATTAAGTGGGTTCGGAAATCTATATGTACCTGAAGTTAAAGAGTTAAGAGTGATTACAGTAACGAGCAGAATAGTTGTAACAACGATTTAGTAAGATTTTGTACCTTGAATTTGTAGAATACTTTGTATTGTAATATTTTATTTAGAATATATTTATTATTGTGTTTCTTAAATAAAAAGCAAAATATTATTTATGTATCTCGAGAACTTAGTCACAATATTATTATTGAAAGAATTCACAATTTAGCATATAGGACATGTTTCTTCAATCATACATCTATTTAAGGAATCAAAAACTTGAGGTCACAATGTTTCCCCTCGGTAAACTGATTAAGCCCTATAAATTGGATATGCAATTTTCATCGCTGTCTTTATTATCGCGTCAAACATAAATTTTCTCCAATCAAACGAGCGCAAACGTAAATAATAATGGTATGCGCAAGACTAATCGAATCACTTCATAAGTATTTCTCGTTCCTCGCATGGTCTGGCGCGTACACGTAAGAAAGACTCGCGTCATTAAAGTTAGTGCAAGCGAAAAAAGAAAAAAAAGGTTATTTAATGCTTATTACGTAGTTTGAAGACAATTATATTGTTGTCCGCACTACAATACGTAATTAAGCCGTAAAAAGATATAATTATATATTAAAATAAATCGCTAACATTTCACTTTATTATCTTTAAAAGTATAGAGAATCGCGATAAGAAAAATACTTATACGAAAGCACATAAACGTATGACACATCTAAATCTAACAGCGATTGTGCTCTTTAAATGCTACGTATAGAATAGCTTTTCATAATTTTTGAAATTGATATAGAAAGAGTGACTGATGCTGAAAGCCAAAAATATTATTAACATTAGATCCGTTGTGTTTTTTGGTAATGAATTACAACTAACGTTTTTGACTTATGAATATAATTGAATAATAAAAAAAACTGTTACCGATCATTAATGCCGGCTGTGATCAGAAAATATTAATAAATATGGTTCATTTAAATAAGTCGAAAAGAATCCTACTAAACAGTGCATGAAATATACGGAGGAAATTAAAGACCCACTTTTTGGCTTAAAATAGTTACTTTTACAAAATAATATTTACTATGTAAAGCAGTCACATTAATAAATAATTAATTTTTAAAAATTTTGTTTTCTGTATTATTCTTCAAAAACTTCAGATTTCAAAAAGAAATGATAGCGAACGTATTAGAAGTGCGCACAGGAAGGATGATCCCATAGAAAATGGGCCCGCTCGATAACTTGGGGGAAAATGAGCTTGATCTCGGAAACGACCAATTTTTGGACCTAATAACGTAGAAAATCGACCAAATTCGCCGAAAAAAAAACAAAGCAGCCCGATAAAATGAACAACACTTAAAATATTTGGCTCTTCTTCAACCTTAGAATCTTGTTTCTGTTGATTTTCTATACCGTTTTAAAAAACAAATCAAAATCGTTACGTGTCAACGGTCGACCTTGAATGTTTTTTTGGTTTTGTAAAATTGGTTGTTAACCGTAAACGCGGAGCAAGTGTGTAGTTAAGAAGGCTCCGAGATTAAGAAAATACCGTATTCTTCACAGCAGAGACCGAAGATTAGATTCTTCTCAATTTCTAATGCATTCGCAGCATGAATTTGCCATTAAGTTGGGCATATGCGTGAAATTTTTTGAGAAAGTAAAAATTCACACCGTTGATTTTTTTATTTTTCTCTTTAGTTTTTGGTTTAATCGACAACAAAGTATTTTGTTAAAAGTAAAATAGTTTCTGTGAAAAACTCTTCCATGTAAATAAGGACGATCTTTGAAAGCTTTTGTCTTAAAAACTAAATCGATGGCTTAAATGATTTTTTGCCAATCGAAAGATAAAATTATGTTTTAATTTAAAGTATGGTATCTTTTATCACTGTGCTTAGTTTAAGTCGTTATCACGCTAAAATCAATTGGCAAATTATGAAACATGAAAGTTAACATTCTTAAAATGTAAGTGAATAAAAAAAAGGTTTTAATGTTTTACATTTCTATTTTACAATCCAAATATAAACTTTTATGCTTCAGAAATGCATAATTACAATCTTTATATAAAGTTCAGTTCGAAATAAAAATATTGTTATTATTTGCTCGTCGGCGCTTTCTTTGCATTGCAATCAATATGTATTGAAAGAAAAAAAACACCAAATAGGTATCAACCTTTATTTGCAGTAAACATTTAAAAAATCGTAAGTGTACAATATCACGGTTAAATCGATACCTTCCACCTCTACTTCTGTTAAGAATTGAGTACTCATGACATGTGCTGTATTAGTACATTTCTTGAAGAAAACGGAAAGGCTTTATTTACGAAACCAGAGGTTTACGACCCAAGGCGATGCCGAGAGCTGTAACTAAGTTCGTAAAGAAACTTTTTCCGTACTAGGTAAAGATTGATTTTTCCTAATGAGAACCGAAATCGAGCTGCGAAGGTGTGATTTGTCAAATCAAAAAAGAAAAAATATTTATCATTCAAGATATGTGATGAATCCAAAGTTAAGTTAAAGAAGGTCAGAGACTTTGGCGTAATAGTACAGGCAGTATAGCAAGTTTCTATAGACGTTTTAAGGAAAAATGAAAGAAACGAGGATTATCCAAGAGGAGGAATTTTCCAACACAGGAAGACCTGCCTCTCCCCTTTTACTTCTCCACCCATTTAGAAATCCCTCTGCGCGCTTATAAGTAGGTACGTGCTGTGTTGAGTTGATATTGCCCCAGTCGAAAAAGGGGAGGGGGGCTCGTGTGTCGCTCTTTATACCTCTTCTGTCCTCTGCGCGCATCGCATCCTCGTCCTCCTCCACCCGGCCGTTCGCTCGTGCGCACAATGGCTATACGACCGGGAGCTATTTCCGGTCTACTGGTCACGGACATCGGCCGGCTCCGGCTACGCGTCTAGCCTAGAGCCCTCTTCCCTTCCTTCTCCCTCTCCGCGCCTCGTCCGCCACCCCCGAGGCTACCTGGTCCGGTGCGAGGAGAGCGCAAGTATAGCCATACAGCTACAGTAGCGCTCGCGGCTCTCTCTCTCTCTCTCTCTCTCTGCCTCCCTCTCTCCTTATAATATAAATACATATATTTATACAATATGCACACTGGTCGGCTTTCTCCAGCTCGCCCACCGTCGCCCACGGATACTGTAATACTTCTGCTATATTAAAACGCAACCTCGTACTCGCGAGAGCTGTTTTCTCTCTTGTACCCTGCTTCGTTTCGCAAAGACTGCAAAAGCTGACAAACCAATGGCTAGTTTGCAATATGTATATATTATTCTTATATCGCTTCTGTCGTAATCGGAAGTTCTATTAGTTTTTTAACTTCACTATCCATCGCACCGATTGGACTAATGTTCGACTGTGATTATAAAATTAATATTAACATATTAAAATTCATTATAAATGTTCATAAAATATTTCCTTATGTATATTATGCAATCGATGTTTTGAAGTGTGTAAATTAGACCAATACATTTTCATACTTGTCATATTGATATATATATATATATATATATATATATATATATATATATATATATATATATTTTAAGAACTAAAGTGCTAGCTTATTATTCCATGGCACGCGTCTTGATTTCTGTACTTTGATATCGATTGTACAAACTAATCGATTGTTCAATATTTTTTTCGTAGTACATTGAAACCACCCGTATTAAATTAAAGATACACTTTCATCATTCTCAGATTAGAACAACGTTATCAGAGTAAATATTGATAATGAAGAAAATTATTTAAACACGTACATATAAACAAACAATTTATTTGCTTACAACAACCAAAGAAAGAATACGTGCACGAATTAAAACTTCCGAGTAAAAAATTAGAAGTGCTCCAAGACTGGAAAAATTAAAAAATTACGACTAGTTTTTCAGTTTTACAAGATGAATAAAAGCTAAAGGTGAATAAATGATAAAAGTTTTAAATTGTCGTTTATGAAATTTCTTATAAATAAGTATAATAGTAAGTTTTTACTTCAGTTTTTACAGTTTCCAAACTCGGTACTATTGCAATTTTTACTGGAAATATTTTCTCCGTGCCTGTTCTGGAATAAGCTTTATTGGTTAACTAGCTTAATAATTCTCAGTTTGCAAATGTCGATACTAAAGTAACAGTATATAAAAAATTTAAAATTTTTAAGATTAGCGAGTCATAAGAACAAGAATACAATTATTATAAGTTTCATTACTTCATTTAGCTCATGTGAAATCGTTAATACTTTGAATAAATATTTACATTATGCCACATTATCTCGATTAATATAATTCAGCAATATTCAAAATATTCAATACTATAAAAATGGTTTAGAGTGCACAAACAGCGTTGTATATGACAGCATATAAATGATCTTATATTTTACATTTTATATAAAATCAGTAGGAACAAGAAGTGTATTATATAACATATATAAAATATTAGTTCTAGACTTTTTAAAACTTATTATGCATCACGAATATATATTATTGTTATTGGTATTATAACTTATCTGCGAAAGAAACTCGTTCCAGTGAAAACTTAATCGATTACCTTCGCGGCACACTCATTTTTTTCTCTTATAACATTGTACTTTTTCTCCACTACGCCAATAATCGTGCTCGGCATTGAAATATAAAATAATGATCAAGCAGACGTCTGGGTCACATTTATAACGCCGACTTTGACATTTTTATTTCTTATTCAACTGCGCCCCAGGATCTACTTATAATAGACGGTCAACTCTTTCGTCGCGGTTGTTGTGTTATTCGTTTCTCACAGTTAGTACACGCTGGCTTACCCTTGCGTATACAATAAACGCACAGCTCATTCAAACATGTATACTTGAACATTGAGGAATAACCACTCGAATCGAGAGAATTAAAAAGTTTTTATATTATTTCGGTTTAGTTGGCACTAAAAAAAACGTAACGTCTATATTCGAGGAGTCGTTAGAAATTAACACTCGAGTTAACCGTTATATATACACGAACAAATCAATGAGCTTTCGTTTTATAATATTTGCAACTGCCATATGCTTTCGTAAATAAAAATCGGATAAACAATCTGCAAAAATTGCATGCATGCACTCAGACATCGTCCCAGAAAAATTTTTTTCATATAATGACCGTCAAATCATAACAGAAACAACTTTCAATTTTGATTTATGCAATATTTACATTATTTATAACTTGATTGTTTTTTTAATCGGTTTAAATCATTCAAATTTGAATTATAAACTTATGTGCAGTCATATATAAGCATGATATATCTGAATTACAAAAGAATCTTTGAGTGCCACCTATTTATTTATCAAGTACAGAAGCAAAAAAGGTTGAAAAATTTATCACAAAGGAAGCACAAAACAAATCTACGTTTATCTCGACATTTAGTTCTCCTTATACATAACGCATATGAGCTTCCGTTGCGAAATTTTAGACTCGAGTCAGCGGCGCAAGTAAGCTGGAGGAAAACGAAACATGAAAACGAGGAAAAGCTAGCCTCGCTCTGTGGTTCTTCGCTAGAAAGCGCGGAAATTTTGGACCACCTAATGAGCTACTGTATATTTTTTAATGCGACGGCGGTGTGCTATTATATAGAGGATACCGCCTGTCGAGTAGCGACAAGGACTGGGCGCAGATTTCCTTATAAACGGCACGATAAAAAACGTAATATTACACTTACGCAGCTTGTTTCACCGAGGCCGACGAAGGCACGGATCGGCGTGATTTTAATTACACACAGTCGCGACACGACGCGTTGTTTCCAGAAAGAAAAAGAATGCCACGGAGCAAAGCAAACCACGATAGCAAACCACGGAGGCGCCGCGCCATTCGCCCACCTTTGGCTGCGCGACTCCGAACGGAAGGTTTTACATTATTACACAAGCATGTGTGCGTGTGTATGTGTGCGCGCGCGCGCGCGCGGGCAAACATGTCTCGAACACTCTGTATCAGCTGTGATAATAGCTCCCCGCGCGGGTGCGTGCAGCAACCCACGAGTCAATGACTGCGGCGGAGACGAGGACATCAACAGTGATGACGACGATGACGAGATACGCGGCGCGCCAGCTATCTATATAATATGTATATATATAAAGTGAAACCTTACGCGAATCGGAATTCCAGAGCCGCGCGCCAATCGATCGACAGTTTTCTCCGCCACGTTTCTCGCTACTATGCACACCCGTGTCTATTGCTCGCATCAACCGCCCTCTGCACCCCCGCAGACGCGTTTTCTCTTTTTTGTACATAGCGATAGCGCTCGCCGACCTGGAAAATCGCTCCCGGCGAGGATTACGATTTCACTCGTTTTTTTTCCTTTATACATGCAGTTATACATGCACATATATATATATATATATATATATATATATATATATATATATATATGAGAGAGAGAGAGAGAGAGAGAGAGAGAGAGAGAGAGAGAGAGAGAGAGAGAGATTCAGTGTACAAGTTACACGATGTTATTTTTTCACCGGCTCTCCGAATATTTACAGCAAATGGGTGTTCCGATTTTTGTGGGCGGCCACGAAATGCGCATTCACGCTTGGGTATTTCGCAAATACGCGGGCAGAATCATTGTCACGGGAACGAGCCAGTTATTGCTATTCTGCGTGCATTTTACTCAATATCACGTACACGCCCCTTCTCGTTTTTATAAATAGAACGTTAACATTAAATCAAATCTACTCATGCATTACTTGTGGCGAGTGAGGGGAGGGGGATATTTTTTGTTTTAAACAACGCAAATACATTCTTATAATATGAATGAATCAATCTAGCGTCAATGATGATTGAAAACAAATCTGAATTTTAAACGTGCGTTTTGTGTTCCAATCATAAGATTGACCGTCCACGTAATTCATACAAATTACAGAAAAATATCTTTTCACATTTTTACATTCTCTAGAGGGAAATAATTTAATCAATAACTTAAACAAGGCTTGCACGTCAAGTGAACGCTAAACACTGAGTCACGTCTATTCACTTTTCTATATAATAAAATCATCAACAATAATAACGACAATAATCTCTTTCCTTGCATAATCAAATATTTTTTATTTAAAAATCCAAATTATTCACATTATCCTATAGTAACAAAATGTATAGGAATATATTACTAATTGACAAACATTTAATATACATAATGTTTTAAAACTCTATTTGGATTAATTATACTTGTAAGTAAATATACGCCAGACTCAAGGCGAGTATCTGTTCGTTGAATTTTATATTTTGTATCGGAAAGATAATAAATTAATCATAATAAATTAATTACAAATTCTTTTGTCGGCTGCATGAATGCGGGCTCGAATTTATTTTATACGACAATTTTTTTCAGAGAGTATAAACAAATTATGTAAATAATATACTTAAAATTACTCAACTTACAAGACAAGTCTGTACCTCTGAACGTTGAAACGAGCTTTTAATATAATAAGTAATCAGTACCAGAGAAACATTAATAACGATACGTCATTTTATCGCGTTTCTTTAACACGTGCAGAAACCAGAAATTAATTATAAATTTTTTGTAATAATTTTGAATAAAGGGCGTGAATTGTTATACAATATAATATTATAAAATATGAAATAAAGGACTTTCATTTTAACAGCTTTTCCTCTTCGTGCAGTTTATCATACATTTTTGCGTACCTAACTTCATCGACATATCCAGCACACCCTCTCCCTTTATCATCTACAAATCCCGTAAATATTTTAATGCTAAAATTAATTTTACTTATTCATAAACAATCGCGCTTTTTAAATACATTTACGAGTATTCACTATAATAGTAAAGCAAGTAGTTGATTAACCGACAACTATAGCTGCGGTCCTGATGCAGCCTGCGATCAGTCATAATTTTTTTTTTATTTTATATTATTAACGTCTCTTTATTTATGCTTCTAAATAGCGGTGCTAATCAACAACGGAGGTCTACGATGTGTTTGCAAACAAAGCAAATGTAAATTATTACAGCGGTATTTGTGTCAATCGGCCGAGACCAGGTTTTGAACTCATATCACCAAATTACTAGTCTTTTCCTCTAGCAATCGAACCATCGTAGGCCTTCACCAGTCATCAGCCGCGCATAAAAAACAAAGCATTAACATGTGACAGACGAGAATGTAAATGGATAATGCGGCATTACGTTATCGCAAAGGTGCTTATTATATTTAGGCCAGTTAATGCGCGTTTGATTATAGAGAAATTTTTTTTCTAATGCGCTAATGAAAAGTTTACGTACGATCTCGCGTAAACAACTGTCATGATTCCTCTACGCAATATACATATACATAACGTAGCTGTCAACGTATAGTGTTTAAATTCACCCCTCCCCCGATTTCTGTGCGTAATTCATGAAAATGTCGCAATACTGAAGAATACGTCACAGTTGAACAAAAGTGGTCGTCCTAGCCTTCAAAATTTGATATGTTGTTATAAAACGAAAAAAACCACGTGGAAAATCTCGGGGAGATTCAGCAAGAAAGTAGAATTTGACTATCTTCTTGTAACAAAAAAAGTATAATAATTTTGCTCTAGACTCTTAAAATTTATACAGTAATAAATAAATATCTTAGAAATGATACGTCTTTTAATAAGTAACGTTTCTAGGGTATTATTAACAGTATCGAGAAAATAAAATAAATCAGGAATGGTTTACTCACTGGCAAGTATGTAAACAAGGTGTCACCATACTGTGTGATATAGTGTTATCTGGCGTAATTTGAACATGCGCAGTCGATCGAATGGGGATTGGCTAGGAGAGCAGACGGGATTTACTAGCCGAACCTGGCCAAACAAGCAACCAATACTTTCTGTGCAAACAAAGAACTAGCTTCGCCGATTGTCTCTTGTTCGAAAGAATCATTCTGATCAAGAAAGTTCTGAACAATTTACGAAGAAAATGTAAAGCTTGTTTTAGTACAGCTTTTAGATTCGTCAGAAAAATTCGCTGTTACGATCTACGCTTCCGTTTTAACAAAGCATTTTATTTTATTAAAACATACACAAACTAAGCGAGCATATGCGATTTACTCAAAATGAATTCTTGAGATATATATATATATATGAGAGAGGGGGGAGAGAGAGAGAGAGAGAGAGAGAGAGAGAGAGAGAGAGAGAGAGAGAGAGAGGTTCTTTTCGTGTATATGATTTTTCATTCTAATATTCCATCATATAATATTAAGTAAAATTCAATAAATATTAATAGTAATGTGTATGAAAAAAATGAAAAATAGATTTATTATTTATAATGCTATTAACAAACAGGTATTTTGCCTAAATTGTATCATTCATATACTTGTATAATTAAGAAATGGCCTCGAATAAAGAAATTATTAAACGTTTTTATTTTTTACATGTACTGTGTCCTTTCGAATAATGTGATACATCCTTACGGTAAGTGTTAGTCGCACAATTTTTGTGTGCCCATTGACTTATTTTCACGATTTATTGAGAAATTAAATATTAATGAATATAATATAAAAACATGTATATATGCAAGAGTAAAAATGTAATAGACTGCGATTGTATGCAGACATATAAACGTACATTATGCACACGGAATTATTTTTTACTTATCGTTTAAGCTGTTTTTAAAAAACTCATTTCAACTGTATCTAAAACCGATAAGTAGTTCATTATATACTAGATGATTTTTGCAAACTTACGTATCAAGGTTACAATATCCAAAAATTGAAGAAATTTAAATTATATGGAAATAGCGAGTTTTTCTATTCAATCAGAGCATAACGAATTTGCACTGTCTTTGTTCTTACCAGTGAATTATTCTAGTATTCTTTTTATCAATAAATTATTGTTATAGGCAGAGAATATCTTGTGAACAGAATTACGTATTCATTCGATCTTCGTACGTGTCAAATCTTTTAAAACTATTATCTATACCAACTATATACATATACAAGATTATAATTACACCTTCGTAATTAAAAATTACAGATGAAGAAATTGTCTATCGTATTTAAAACAAAACCGATACATTTATATTAAAAAAAAACGTTTCAGTCGATATTATTGTTATATCGACGCGTGGCCTTCGCCGCCTCGTTCATCGCAGGCACAAGAATAAACCGCACGTGTCCCTCCACACGTATAATTTGTTTTGTTTACTTATATACTTATAAATATATACACATAATTTATTTTTGTATTAAGCATCCGACTATTAATATTCAAAATCTTTATTTTGAGCTTATACGCGAAGGCCAAATACTTTTAACAGTTGAGATAGTAGCTTAATTCATCTGCACATATTATAATAGAGAAGGGTTACTGCAATCAACTGTAAAATAGTCGGGGTAGTTACGTAAATTCCGCGGAAATGAAACATGGTTTGTGCAAGGTTTTAATATGAAGTTTCACGTATGTAGTAACCAAACCACTCTTCGACGCTTGCACGTTATAGAGAGAATGAAAACGTAGCCGGTTCCAAGGCCTATTCCGATAGAACAGGAACGGTTTGATGTTCAATATTGTTCAATAACGTAATAGAACGCGAAAGAGAGGGTGTAGAAAGCTTAAAACATCTCTCTCACATACTCTCTCTCTCTCTCTCTCTCTCTGTCGTTCTATCGCCATACTCGTGCATTTTGCGCATACACGAGAGAGAGAGAGAGAGAGAGAGAGAGAGAGATCCCCGAGATGAAAGTCTGCGCGAACTTCGCCTATACGGTTGTTCATTCCGGCCTCCGACTGCAGTGAGAGACTGATTAGACTGCTGAGCCCGCAACGACACACACACACACACACACACACACACAGAGAGAGAGAGAGAGAGAGAGAGAGAGAGAGAGAGAGAGAGAGAGACGCGGGTGCGCGCTGCGAGCGGCGGGCACGACCGATCCCGCTTTAAGGAAACACCTATTTTATATTATAATGTTCGCTAGTTCTGAACGGCGTTCTATTTATGTTAACGGTTAACATAGATAGCGTAAGGGACACGTGGAGTTTTGCACACCGTTATAATGCTGCTCCGGCCCATAGATGCGAAGTGTGTGAAAGACAGGCAAAGAAAAAGAGAGAGAGATATTTTCAGGGTTATGTCTAACATGCACGAGTTGCAAAAATTGATCCACACGGCATATGAGTACTTCCCCTTGTTTATATATAAATAATTAAGTGAGACTGATGAGACCATGCGTAAATTTTTGACGAGAATGGCTACTCTCTCTCTCTCTCTCTCTCTCTCTCTCTCTCTCTCTCTCTCTCTCTCTCATTTTATTCTCAGTCGTCCTCGATTCTTTTCCAGCAAACCAGCACTGCAAACGGAAACTAGTCTGCTTCCCGGCAGACGCATCTTTTTTCTCATGCCTTTATATATATATATATATATATATATATATATATATATATATATATATATATATATATATATACATCTATAAATATTTGTTCGTTCCTCGCTCTCACTGCAGAGTACGCGATCCGTGCGCGCGCACGCTCCGCATATTATATATATATATATATATATATATATATATATATATATATAACCCATTCAAAATTCGCAGCATCGTTCGATGCACGGGGATACATTATATACTCGCAGAGGTTAAGGAAAAGAAACAGCTGGCGTTTATATCCAGATTCAACGAATCGAATAAGTTTAATGAACCTTTCCATTGAAATAATTTATTAATTAAATTAATTTGTTTAATTAAATTCGAATAGTTATTTACGACAATCATAAAAATCTATTATATTCTAGTTGGGATTGAAAGAAGCTAATCTTATTTATTAATTAAGTACAAGTAATATACATAAGAGTCCGTAGACTGCAATGTGAATTATGCACACTATTTATTCCTCCTGCTACTCCTGCGCGGCTTTGATTAGAATCGGCATATGGACATCCAATTTTGCCCGGAACTTTACAAGAATTTCTCGCAGTCTTGGAATAATTAAAATGCTTTAGTTAGATTATTGCCTTCTATAAATAATAAAGCAAAAAATACTTGAAACTAAATATTGGACAGTATCGTAAAAGAATGTAAACAGATGAGTCCACTGGGTCTTATTACGATCTGCGTCTTTGCTGCCCTGCGTGACAAACGAGTTATGAGTTTATTGTTTAGATGCCTGATGTTTTTTTATAGGTTTTAAGCTTCTTTCTTTTCTTTCCTCGTTTGAAATAAAGTTCATGTTGAAAGATTATTTCGTGTATTTATTTTAGTATCCCGCCTACTATATTTAATAAAAATATAATACTTTTTTTTTCCAATAATTGCAGAAAAATCAAAAATCCAAACATACTCGTATGAACTAAATTCTTTGTTCCACAAACATTTACAGTTCAGCGCACTGTGGGGGCGGTGTGATCAACAGTGTGCGCATTTCTTTTTCAGAACACTGAGTAGAAAATCCTTAGTTTTCAAATAATAGCGATGAAAAAGAATTATTCACCTTTTTCTATACTATAAAGTTTTACTTGATAAGCTAAAAAATGTTATATCAAAACATCTGAAAGGTGATCTAATGATACATAAATAAACAAATGAAAGAATTCAACTTAAAGGAAACGCGGTATTTCAACTTTTTGCCGTCTATTCCGGATCTACCGAGGATTCACGAAACAAATAACTGATGCTAGATTTACACAGCTTATACTTAGCATTATTTTTTTAATTGGTAACTATGATTGATTTTTATAAACGTGCATACCTGCAAAACAATTAAATAACGTGCATATGCGTTAAATAATTTTTCTTCATTCAATCAATAAAAATTCATTATTTACTGTTAGATTATTTTAGCCTTCTATAAATAATAAAGCACAAAATACTTGAAACTAAATATTGGAGAGTATCGTAAAAGGATGTAAACATGAGTCCACTGGGTCTTATTACGATCTGCCTCTTTGCTGCCCTGCGCGGCAAATGATTAATGTGTTTATTGTTTAGATGCCTGAAGTTGTTTTATAGGTTTTAAGCATCTCACAAGGGCTTGCAGAGTTTTCTTTATCGAGTACTGTAGTGAGTCTTGCGTTGTACTTTCGTTTGAACAGACGTCTTTTCTTTCCTCGTTTGAAATAAAGTTCATGTTCAAAGATTATTTCGTTATTTTCACATTCCACCTACTATATTTAATAAAAATTCAATATATACAAATTAAATTTAACGACGTGTAACAAAGAAAAAGGTCAATTTCCGAAAATATAAACGATATCTTTAATCAAATGTTCTTTTTTGGTCACGCAATAGTCGTATCAGATCAGATCAGACTAAGCAAGCAGAACTGTTTTGTCCATAAAAAAAAACCACACCCCAAAAACGCATATGTGCATATACATAAATACATACATACATACATACATACATATATATATATATATATATATATATATATATATATATATATCTAGGAGATGGAGGGGAGGCAGACAGGCCGAGGGAGCTCTCACGTCGAATTGTTTTTCCTGTCTCGTTTTTTTCGCTATAGAAGAAATTTTATTTTTATCATAAGCTCTCGTATTTTGCCGTTTCTAAAGTTTTCAAACATTTATCTCTCTTTTGATTATTTTAACATTTTTTAGAAGATGGAGAATATATATAACCTGAAAACTGCTGCAAGTTTTAAGCTTAACATTCTTATGATTTTTGTCAATACTTGCTATCTTGAATTTCTTATAAGCAGAGCAAATAAGTTATTAGCTCTGCTTATAAGTGACAAAAGAATCTTGAGGAAAATTCAATTTGAGCAGCTAAAATAGCTTACAAGTATAATAGAAGAAATTACACATAGAGAGCAATTTGAAAATTTCTGTGGTACACAACTTAACCATTCGTAAAGTACCTCAGCTTAAGCGATAAAAGTAAAATAATTTTATCATATACAACACGCGAATTTGCTCACCAGCCAATTGGATTCATTTCGTCTAAAATATAACACCGGATTTATGTTACAGCATATAAGTGAACCTTTACTGCTTTAATTTCATGTTGTTTTTATGTGCTATTCTACAAAGCAGCCATTTATTATTTTTCATTAACATAAATAGAATGTAACAGTTTCAGAAATTTTGTTATTATTTATGTTCACGTGGAATTGAATTACAGTCAATTATAATCTCTGCTTTTTTAAAATACGTAATTCTTTGTAGTGACTATTTTTTTTAAATGTAGGTGAAGCGATATTAAAATGAAGAAAATAATTTCTTCACGTATACTCCCGTTATAAAAATTGAAAATTGATCAAGCTTCAAAAATTAATCGCGATTATCGTCCTTTAAAAATTGCTCTTACATTGATGCGGGGGGCAGTCATTGAACGATAGATTATAACCTGAGTTTAATGGCCGAGATGACAGATGAATCAGTTTCATTTCATATCCTTAAAAGACACGATTCTAAAGAATTCAACCGCAATAATTGTCCAGATTAGTAGCGAAGATGCACTTGAAAGCTCAATTCTTACAGAGTGAATCATTAAATAAAGTAGCGATTTTTTAAAATTAATTGCTCGAAGTCTCAATTACATTATTTTTTTGTGGTATCTATTAATAAATTAAAAAAACATTATCACAATTATCGCAATTTAAACATTTTCCGCATCGCTCGAAACAACACAGGCTATACTATTTTTGATAAAACCCGTGGTCAATATCGCATCGATATTTCAAATCGGAATTTAAACAAAAAATACGTCATCGAAATCAATCGAGTGCGATAAAAATTTACAATAAATAACAGTAAATATTTTAAAATACACAATTATAGCAAAGACAAAAAATAATAGTTTGGATTTGTTATAAGAAGTGCTAATATGGAAGCAAATACCAGCGTCTACAAATACTGAACGTTAACTGTTAAAAATAGTCTTTTTCACTTTAAACAAAAACTCGCACTAACCAGTTATCGCCTTTTTCTTTTTCTTCCTTTTTCATTATTATTTCGCCTCTATAAATGAAAGAGTCGCGTAACGCGCGCTAAACAAATTAGAAAAAGTGCTGCGTGAAAAAGCAAAAGGAATATATAGGATGTAGATTGTAGACCCGGAGCGCAAGTACGAGTAATTTACATATAATATATAGGAAAATGTCAGGTTTCTGCGGCACGGTGATATTATTTTACAGGCGTTGCAGAATTCCAATAAACTGAAATAAGCGCGAAGCCTTTTAACTTCCATTTTAAGAAGTGCATATAAGTTTAACCCACTTTTTTCGACAACGCACGATAAAGATGATGGACACAGGTCGACCGTGCATTTAGAGGCTTAGTGTGGTTTACCGTTCCGTCGCAGCTTGTGAGGAATAGAATAAAGAATATTTGTATATGAAACTACACTTTGATATAACTATTTAAGAACTTCCTTATGCGCACTTTTATCCGTTAAATGTTTATCAATGTGATTTATTTGTCGGTTAATCTATGTAACAATCAAGCAATCTAAAAAAACAGCAGTGTTTTGCGCTTATAATTCACCAGAATTTATGGAATAATAATAAAAAGTAATTTATCAGAAGAGAATTCAGTGATAGATGTTTGACCAAAATTTTTTCTTTCTAATACTTATTGTAATGGTTCTATGAAACTTTTCGGATTTGAAGCGACAATTTCTTTTTTCTTTACGCATTCGCACGAGCATTAGTATTTATTGTTATTTTTTTTACGAATTTAAAGTGTAAAATTATTCACGAACAGTACGATCATAATCGTAAATTAAATGGAATATAATGTTTGCTCGGCGTGCGGTGAACCCTCCAGCAGCCAATATATAATATACCGCACGTGTGCGCATATCTGTGACATTAAAAACGAATGCGTGTATGTATATACGCAGCATCTGTTTAAATAAAAATTTGAGAGCTTCAAAGCGCTAAACGCACGTAGCCGATTACTTATACGCAGGCTGTAGCACTGCAGTACATATAAGAACGGCTCTTCTCTTTCTCCCCATATATATATATATATATATATATATATATATATATATATATATATATAATACATATATATATACATACATATATACAAGCACACATACACTCGTAGAGGGATCACCGGCTTTTGACGACGCTCTTGAAAATCCCGATTCCACGGTGGGTATTCCAGGTGCCGTGGGGTTCAATGCAGCGCAGACGCTAACACGGGGGTGTCGGCTTTTTTATTAAGAGCGGGTTATATATATATATATATATATATATATATATATATATATATGGAGTCTTTTATTGCAGGAGAGGTCGACGGTCGATTTGAGGCCAAAAACCGAATTTATTGTAATGTCTCGCTTATATGCTAGCGCGTCACGGCAGCGTTATGCCCACCCCCTATCACCTCCCTCGATTAATGTTTGAATGATTTTTTACGTTGCCAACGCATTTTTATGTTGGGGAGAACTTTTGTCAGTCAGGTGTGCGCTGTATATTCGGAATAAGTTGCCTTCAATCCTGTATATTATATACCTGCCACGCTGATCGTCCCTACATAACCAAAGAATGATTTATACGCTTTCTTTGAGGTTCTTTTAAAATTGAATTTGAATAGATGCCTATTTTCAAAGTGCGCGTATGATACCAACTTTTCATTTCTATATATTAATGTTACTTTCACGTCAATAATTTTTCATAAAAGTAGGGAGATTCTCTGTGCCTGCATCCGATCGAACAACTATATCTGTTATATACGCTTTTCTTCGGTATTTTTCCAGAATTCCTCGCGGAATACAACAGAAATTGTATAAGAGGACCTGGTTTAAATTTTCTTGAACAATGGATAGAAAGGGCTATCCGATAAAAAGGAAATTTTAATCTTTTATAAATCTTTTCCGCGATATAAAATGAATAATAAAAAGCGGTTGGAATAACGGTCAACGAAACAAGAAATCGAGGAAAATATAATCGAGCACTAAACCGACATTCATTAGCGTAACGAGATGTTTAATTTAACTGAAATTAGAAATATCGTGATTAATGCCGATTTCTTTTTCAGCACACGTCGCGTATTAAAGCGTATGTTACACAATAAATTTTAATTTCAATACTCGATGCAACTGTAAGATGCGACATCACTATCAAGCTTTGTGTACAACGATGACTTTCCCGTTTGATACGAAACCTAAATTAAAATCTAAAAAATCCCGCCAAAGCGTGAATTCCAACAGACAAGAGACCTCCCGTACCCCTGTTCTCTGAGTATCGTGCTCTGTTATTCTAGGAATCGAGCGTGCGGCAATATTGACGCTTTCGGCAACGCTGCGCGTTCAGCATATGTATGTGGAAAAAAAAAAGAAAGGCTTCTATCTTCGCTGCTTAGATACGTTACGGTATAGATCTTCTTTTCGAATATTGAAAAGTTGGTAAATGTACGTTGCCCGTCCCCCCTCACTGTCATCCCACGCGCTCCTATTATCACTCGCGAGAACCGTTGAACGGAACTTCTGCTACGATTACGTAAGTACATAGATAAATAGAGGAAACGTTTGCGCAGGTTCGTTGCGATCGCTTAGGAATCAAGCATTGAGTTTTGGGAAAAATATCTTTGTATCAAAGCGCACGTTAGCGTATTGAAGGCAACTAAAACTCACTACATAGTTATTTTCTATCTGTATATACATAAATACTGAGAATTCTAAAAAATATACGATTGGAAGTTAAAAATTAGTCGAAATGTTAAATGTTTATGCAAATTATAAAATAAACTGAAAAATATATTGATTGCGTTGAACAATGGTATGTGAGTACTTTGAAATGTATAAAAAAGTTTACGCCAAAGAAGAAAAAACAGACAAAAGCCCACAGGTATATGGAACGAAAATCGATGCACCAGAGAGAAAGACGAACACGTTTTTATATATATATATATATATATATATATATATATATATATATATATATATACACGGAATTTGGTATTGGCTTTCCGAGTGACACTCGAGCTTCGAGCTCTGAACGCCGCTTTTTCTAATATTTCATAAAAAATTTTTATTGATCTGGTCCAACAATGCGCGTCGATTTGTCGAAAATGCGGAGTGCAATTTCATGTTACTTCAATAAATATTACTGTTCACTTCAAAAAGCAAATCCATCGCAGGATTATAAATACTGATAATTTATTAGTTGATCATAAATGTGCACGTGCTAGACTTATTTAAAAAAGGAGGAACGCGAGGAGATATAAACCTTCTCGAGTATTAAAAAATTTAGTTAACGTAAAACACTATAGGTATATAATCTTTAAGGGGAAAAAAGATACTTATAATGAAGATACTTACCGAGAATCGTGGCAAGCAGAAGTGCGGCAACGATTGCGACTCGAGCCATTGCCTTCGCTTATCGTAGGTTATGACTAAATGACAGTAGAACTAAAATGGAATTTCTTTCGGTGTACAATAGGTAACTATTGTCGGCGACTTATCAGCGAACTCGGCTCCGGGCGCACAGACTAAAGGAACGATCCGTTCGACTCGAGAGACTGCAAGCGACTGACACTTCCTCTGATTCTCCTGCTCTCTCCCTCGCCGTGCGCGCACTCCGGTCTCCGCAGTCTGCCGGCCGGCGCACTCGCTCTGCCTATATTCCCACACCACGCACTGGTATGCGCCGGTGAAAATTCATCCGTCCGTGTGCGCGCGCGCGCCGGTCGTCCTCGAAACCTCTCTCGCACTATAATAGGCTCTCTCTCTCTCTCTCTCTCTCCCTCTCTCTCTCTCTCCCTCTGTCTCTCCCTCTCTCTCTCTCTCTCTCTCTCTCTCTCTCTCTCCTCTCTCTCTCTCTCTCTCTCTCCCACTCTCACACAATCAGACACCCTTGGGCCCTGATGCATATTCCTACATATCCCCCACGGGCCTCGATGCTCGGTCCTCACACTCACGGTAGATCAACGCGCCCAGATGCCTAGATTGCGCCTCTGCATGTAACGAGTGTCTAGGCAGAGGTATAGGTAATAGGTCCTCTCACTTCCTCTTTCCTTCCATCCAGCTCTTTCTCTATCTCTTTTTTTCTCTCTATATCCGTTGTAGGTATACTCTCTTTCTCTCTCGCTAATATAAGGTCCTGGAAGCTGTAGCTTTCCCGCTTCCTCGTATAAAGTTTTCTCTATTTTTCATCAAATTTTTATTTTTAGTCTTTTATTTTTATCTTTAGTCTCTTTTATTAATACTCTTATACTTTGCTATACTCCCCCCTCTCGCTCTCGCTCTCTCTCTCTCTCTCTCTCTCTCTGTGAAATATCTTAATCTACTGGTTTGCCTTTCTGAGTTCTGCAGCATCAACGCAACGAGTTCAAGAATTGAATTACCTAACCGCACATACAGAGGTCGAAGATGCGAACACGGGACGGGATATGTGTCTACGCACATGGCGCGCTGCTTGTTCAGAGAAAATCTCGTTATAAGGCATGGTACTTTTAATTTTTCGATCCTTTTACTCGCTTCTACCAGATTCAATATGTGAACGTAAAAAATAAGCAATAATATGGGCGAGAGAAAAAAACGGGCGCGGGGGGTCAAACTGGCAGAAGTAACCGCTTCTTCCATCAGAGACATGCGGTCGGAGGGAAGATGGCGAGGTAGAGGCATACAGATGCGTGTAGAGATGATTCCTGAACGCCACCCCCCCTGCCCCCGACGCTCACGTCTGTTATAAACACAAGTATATAAATATATATATATATATATATATATATATATATATATATATATATATATAGGTGCAGCATAGGTAAGCTCTTGCTGCGGAAGTTGGGACGGTTATTGATCTCAGCGTATGGCATCTTCTTCGCAGGGCAGAAAGCAGTTATATAGATTACATATATACATATAAAGAGGCGCGCGCCGCAAGCGGAAATTCGCGGTGCTCGCGGGGGGATGGCTTTGGATCGAATTATCCGTATTTTTTCACTTTCCCTCTCTCTCTGTCTCTCTCTCTCTCTCTCTCTCTCACCCTCTCTCTCTCTCTCTCTCTCTCTCTCTCTCTCTTTCTCTCTCTCTTTCTCTCTCTCTGGTTACGGAAATAATTAATCCAATCGGACGATCGTGCCACCGGGGAAATTGATAAATCATTAAGGGTTCGGATGAGAGATACGTTGAATGTCGTTATGCGCGCGATCAACGGACGTACACGACTCGACTGATAGAAATAAAATATAATTGTAACAGGGCGAATATTTTATTTGGATTGTGTAGTGAATAATATATGTTACAAGTCAATTATTCCGAATTATTCTGTAGAAAATTCTTTACCTCAAATTTTAGAAAAGTAATTGTATATTAATGTGTATATGTATGTATGTATATATATACTAGCATCCCCGTCTCGGCTTCGCCCGAGATAAGAATTTAACCGATTTCATAAGCAATTCAATAATATCTAAGTAAAAAGTACTCTATATATAAAAATCTATATTACTATAAATAATTGATCGTAATTTACCTATCGTCGCTTCTGTATATACAGTATGTATATACAGAATTTACAACCGTATTTAATACACACATATATGCATATTACATACGGCTTTTATGAGGAAAATTTTACTTTCGAGTTCGAGCGGTAAAAAAAGATGCCCAAGTGTCTTGAGACGACGTTCATAGAGAGTATCATGTTCGGAATATAGAACATGTCTCGGGACGACTGCTATAGAGTTTTGTGTTCGGAAGGTAGAATACGACGTCCAGGTATCCCAGGACGACTTTTACTGGGAGTGTGCGTGTTCAAATGATAGAAAATGAATCTCATTATAGAAGTATCTTAAACACTCCCCGTCGAAGTCGTTCCAAAACATCCACTATCCAAACACGAAACTTCCCATAGAAGTCGTCCCGTCATACCTGGACATCGTCTTCTACCGTCCAAACACGAAATTCCTCGTAGAAGTCGTCCCGTCATACCTGGACATCGTTTTCTACCGTCCGAACACGAAATTCCCCGTGTAAGTCGTCCCGTCATACCTGGACATCGTCTTCTACCGTCCGAACATGAAATTTCCCGTAGAAGTT
Source organism: Sycobia sp. Sy_11 (assembly GCA_018907035.1). Taxonomy (NCBI): domain Eukaryota; kingdom Metazoa; phylum Arthropoda; class Insecta; order Hymenoptera; family Epichrysomallidae; genus Sycobia; species Sycobia sp. Sy_11. The sequence goes on along the minus strand of JACCIC010000006.1, from coordinate 2,998,871 downwards.
GTCCCGACATACCTGAACATCGTTTTCTACCAACTAAACACGATAGTCCCAGTAGAAGTCGTCCCGAGAAAGCTATCATGGCTTCCTAACGACTAAACACAATACTCCCCGTAGAAGTCGTTCGGAAAGACCTGGATATGGTATTTTACCGTCCCAACACGAATCTTCCCATAGAAGTCGATTTCCTCATACCTGGACGTCGTTTTCTATCAACTAAATGCAATATTCACCGTAGAAATCGACCAGAGACACCTGAACATCGCATTCTATCATCGGAACACACAACTACCTATATGAATCGTCTTGAGGCAACGGGATATCGTAATCAACCGCCCGTACACGACAATACAATATTTCTCAGTAGAAACCGTATTTAAAATGTGTATATACCTTACATACAATATAATATACATACAATATAATATATATATATAGATATATGCATTATACACATACATACATATATATACATATTTCCTATATTTTCGTTTTTCCAATTAGATACCGTGAATATTTTCGTAGCGATGCCAACTGCAAAATGTTGGTATGCGAATAACGTATTTTTTAAAGCAGACGATGGATATTGCCTTTTTATGCATTTATGCAAAAGGGGCGATATATATATATATATATATATATATATATATATATATATATATATATATATATATATGAATCTTACATAGTTTCGAGTTTGTTGGTAAAGAAACCTATTTTGCCATTATTTCTTTTGTTCAAACTAAAAAAAGCATAGGTTCTTTCACAATTCTGAAGTTAATAGAATGTATAAAAATAAAAATATAATTTGTCGTCACAAACTACATTCAGTATGATTTGGCATACAGAACCATTTTATAAAGAGAGAGAAAATTTACAAAAATCAAAAGATATCCATAAGGTGTGGGAGTAATGTCAGATTAACCTGAAGAACAAAAAAGGTAATACCGACTAAACGTCACACGTCCTTCAGAATACCAATCTGAAAGTTGGATATGAACATTCGTTTTTTTTTTTTTTTTTGTTTTTTTTTTGTGACGCGGGGAGGGGAAATCTTCTAAAGACACCTCTCTAAGAGAGGTAGTGTCGGATTCATGGAGCCTTTGCTCGCATGCCTACCGACTAAAACCCCTTCCCGCAGGGATTCCTACCCGGAGGTATCATTCCCTTTACCTGTTGGGATAAAATATTATTAAACGGATTAGTGGCCATTGTTGAAACTAACCACTAAAGCTGTTAACTTAATTTATTCTTAAAAGTAAAATGATTTTCAAGAAAAAACATAGCCTATGTCCTTCCCAAGGTAATATAGAATCTATATGTCAAATTTCAGAACAATCGGTTCAGTAGTTTTTTCGGTTATCGCGTACAAACAAAAACACGCTTTGTCTTTATAAATTAGTATGATATGATATGATATGATACGATATGATATGATATGATATGATATATATATATATATATATATATATATATATAATTATATTTTTACCATTTTATTAAAGCAGTAATTTTCATTTCAATACAGTCAACCATCATTTGAATCGGAAAATAGCGAGGAAAATAAACTTTCACATTTGTTAACAAAATGCGACAAAATGCATTTACATTAAAATTCATTAAATTCGCTTTAATTTAAATGCGACTTTCATCAATATCGATTCCTGAAGTAATCACCAAATGATTTCATTAAAATTTAAGTGCCACGCGAATACACGAAAATTCAAGAGGAAATTATATTTGTGCACCACGAGGTTTACGATCCGACGATCAGATGAAACATGGGAAATTTAATAAATGTATGCTTAGGAGAAATAATTTGAACTAGTGAGGAAAGTTAATAAATGAAATAATCTGCAACCCATTTGCATTTAAATCTGATCGAATTTTGTACTTTCGACTAAAAAGTTTTTAACTAATAAAAAGCTATTCACTATGATTGCGAAATCATGAATTTTTTCCCTTAGCTTTCGACATATAATCGCATCTACTATATTTATAATATCAAACACAAACTAATACATTAAAATGTTTTAATGCATCCTGCCGTGACGAAATGTTCTAATTATAAACTATATATATATTTATACATACTAGTATTTTAATGACGAACAATTATTCAGCTACTTACTGAAAGAGAAAACTTTGTACGCTGCATACGTATAACAAATCTGTCGGTCACATAGACTAAGCGTATACTTTAGAGTGTATTAATTCAGGCTCAATTGAAATAATGACAAGAGTTACATTGTTTGTCAGCCAAATAATTTTCTAGATGAATATACATTTAGATTTTAATACATTCTAATAAAAAATAACTATTAAATTAAGATTCATAATATCGAAAAATGTAAAAGTTTGTATCTGTAAATTGTTTATGTGCTCAAAGATTTTTTGTTTGAAATAAAACAATGCAAAATCTTAGAAACAATAATGTTCTACGTAGTATGTTATACATAAACCTTTTTTCTTTCATATTTTTTTACACTTCGTAATCAATATTTGTGCAAAAAAACAATATATAAGGATTAATTTTTTTTCTTTCAAGACAACTCAGATATTTAGTTTCGAATATTGAATTATTGTACTTTTTTTGAAAAACAAAGCACAATATTTTTTATTCAAAATTTATTTCTAACATTCTACCTTCTCATATTTTAATAAAAAAGCTATTTTTGTTCAAATAAACGATTACAGTTTAAGAAATAAGAACAATGAAGGCCATACTATTTAGTCAGTATTTACTTTTTTGGAAAGCGATATTAAATATGATATAAAAAGTATATATACACATTATTTGATAAAAAATAACTAAATAAATCATAGGATACAATATAAACATCAATGGGTTAAAAAGATACACTTTTGGTTAATTCGGATATGAAAACTAATGATACCAAATGAGGCAAGTAATGTGTACTTTCAATTTTTACAAATTATTAATTTAACAATCGCTAATCTGTTTGCTGTACCGCTTTTCGTTGATAGCTGTTTTCAATAGCTCATAACGAGTATAATTTAGTATTGTATTCGAAAGATTAAGAGTGCCTTTATATCAATGGGAAATGTTATTATTGTTGATAAAACTTAAATCCTTACACTTGATAATCTTTATACTAATAATACATGTCTGTAAGCTAAAATTATCCGGATAATGATTTATAATGCGTATAAAAGCAGTACTTTTAACTATTATTATTAAATACCAAAAAATAGAGTTCTCTATCGCGAACTTAAAGAAACAACCATTATCAGAGATAAATGAGAGTGAAATGTGAAATACTATATCATTAAATTAAAAATGAGTAGATCCATAATATTTTATATATTATATATTCATACAATATCCATATCCATAATATATATCTAAATCAGCTTTAATCTAATTTCCATTTTGTGATCTTGAAAAAAATGAAGGTTATCAGGAAAAACCTTATACTAGTTTTTAAACATCAATATGACTATAAATAATTGCAACTCTCAGTGCTATGTTTTTCTGCGTTTCCCGTCCAAAATTGTAATTCCATGCTTAAATGAATTCTCCGTAAAATTTCATTAGCCTTTTCATTACAGACAAATCTTGACACTTAATTAGGAATTCTCGTGGTCAATGAAAAAAGAAAATAAAAAGTAAATTGACCTCGCTTAGCACTTGATTACTCGCTTGACTGCCTGTAGATGTTATTTTTTAGGGGACCTAACCGAACGTTTATTTCCACAAAATAGATCTTCTCTCTCTCTCTCTCTCTCTCTCTCTCTCTATATATATATATATATATATATATATATATATATATATATATATCTTATCTATCTATTTCTCTATTCTGTCCCATTCTCTATCTCTATGTATATCTTTGTGTCTCTCTATCTCCTTGAATATAATTACAAAATTAATGGATTTTACATGGTTGGAAAAGTGTATAAAATCTTACAAAAAATTACCCTTATGTCTGGATATCTTGCGTCTCCTCGGCATGAAAACTTGAAATTTTTTATTCAAAGCCTTTTGTTTTCGTGATTTATGATTGCGGTGTTCTGCACGCGATAGCTTCTGCAGTTGTTCTGCAGTTATGAAGAGGCGAAAACTCCTACTTGTAAAGTTTGTAATTAAGATGGGTCGCTCCGACCGCGACTCTAGGCGCGACTACCCCTCGCTGCTTACAGTAAAGATATTTGGCATGATACTTGCGTTAGTTGTTGTCACTAAAATAAAAAGAAAATTATCTGCGAGTAAAATCACGTTATCTCTGATTTGTTGGAACTTGGTATAATTATATTTGCAATGAGACTACGGATTACCAATAAAGAACTTGGAATTTCATGTTCAATGTTCAAACGTCGAGGCGGAATTATATAATATTTTTTAAAATTGTTCATATTTACAAGAGAGTTATGGAATTCGTACCAATGTTTACTATGCTATTCGTGATCAGTATCCTAAAAAACATAATAATTATACAAGATTTTAAGTTGTATGTACATTGTGAGGAAATATATAGTTTTACTTTATGAACTTTTGAGTCATTTTTTTTATTTTTTTTACAAAAGAAAATTTTAGTTTATGTTTTCTCTACTCGCGTTACGTTTTGAGCGGTATATTTTTTATAGGTATATCATAAAGAAGATCGTCAAGGAATCAAAAACTAAAAAATTTTCCTGCTAATTTAAGAACAATATCCTTTATTTTGACTTTATCGTTATTATAAAATATTGTTATTTATTTATTTGGATACAATAGCAATTATTTTGTACAATGTAATTCGAGGAATATATACTATCAGACGATTGAGTAATATTTTCGAATATAGAAGAGGCTGTGATTCTTTTGAAAGTAAGTAAAAAGAATATATGATTAAAGCTCTATAACATATTTAGAAATGTGTAGTTCTTTGATAAAACTGAGATAAATTTTTTATTATTTCCAAAGTACACCATATTTCAAAATAAATTTCTATACAATTTATGTGAAGAGAAAATTCTTTTAAAAGACTAATTTTTTTATTATGACTGCCATGTACAAGACTATAATTGGTTTAAAGATTGCCACGATCTGAAAGATTCTTCGAATTACATTGAAAAAAGGGCTTGATGTAAAAACATGTGTGCACACGACGGCATGTGCGTTTAATTTGACAAAGGTTAAATTTATGGTTTTACATCCTTGGATGTATTTAAGTCAAAAATATTTTTCTTGCACTTATGTAGGGAGTAAAATACGGTTTTCTCACCTTAGATCTTATGTATATAGGATATAAGCAACTTTTCTTTTTCCTCTTAAGAAAGAAAAAAAGACACAAAAAGTAACCTTTAGAAAACCCATTGTCAGTTTTTCTCTATGCTTTTATTTTTATATTTCGGGTTCGTGAACAGTCTGAGTTTTTTTGTCTTTAAATTTTATTCTTGAAACGATGCTTGGTCGAGTACTCAGTATGGCGCGACGTGACGTCTCTGTGTTTGTATAGATGCTAGACTTTCGCGGCTTGCTTTTCCTCACAACTGTTCTATTGAGGAATCTGTTACACTCTTGTAATTTCAAACTTTTACTAAAATCTTATTAAATTCAATAATTCAGAAAGACATTGGGACAAATTACAATATACTTATGTAAAAAAAATTTATCAGATAAACATATAAGCGTGATATATGTGATTTTCTGTTTTTTAGATTCGGCATTTATAAGTAATTTATTACTTCTATTAACTAAATCGTGCTTAGTATGAAGGGCAACGGGCAACGGACAGATTTTTTTTATTAGAATAATTAAAATTTATGTTTATATTATGGACAACTATAGATTTAGATCTGCCATAAACTGAAATGTTTAACTTTATTACTTAAATTAGTAAAAATATTCTTTTACTATATAAGTATATCAACTTAAAAAGAGTAACTTATTTAATTGATACCGAGAATAAATTTAACATATTTATTTTAAACCGTAGAGGAAAGCTATATATTTAATATTACTTATTGAAAAAATTTGGATCATAATGTTTCCCATAATGTTCGTATGCGGGATACAAAACATTTCGTACAATATTGTACAATATATCCTCTATAAGCTTAGTGAAGGCAGGCACAATCCATTGAATTATTTCTCGCCTTCTATATATGAATGCGTGCACTGGGACATGCACATCACTTATCTCAGACGCCTTGTATAAGTATCGAACTATAGCTTAAAATAGCAACGCGAAGAAGTAACCCATCAGACATTTAAGATTAAAAAATTGATATCAAACGTTTAAATATGTCGAATATTGGTGAATATATATATATATATATATATATATATATATATATATATATATATATAGCCTTCTATAAATAATAAAGCACAAAATACTTGAAACTAAATATTGGAGAGTATCGTAAAAGGATGTAAACATGAGTCCACTGGGTCTTATTACGATCTGACTCTTTGCTGCCCTGCGCGGCAAATGATTTATGTGTTTATTGTTTAGATGCCTGAAGTTGTTTTATAGGTTTTAAGCATCTCACAAGGGCTTGCAGAGTTTTCTTTATCGAGTACTGTAGTGAGTCTTGCGTTGTACTTTTCTTTGAACAGACGTCTTTTCTTTCCTCGTTTGAAATAAAGTTCATGTTAAAAGATTATTTCGTTAATCTTTATTTTCACATTCCACCTACTATATTTAATAAAAATTCAATAGTTTTAATATAAAAAAAAGTTTCATCGAGAATTTTTCACTTAATATAGTTAACATTCTTAACTATAATTGGTTTTTATAAACCAAGTAGTAATTACTTTGTAAATTGCACTGTTAGCCAGCTCTGAAAGAAAAATTTGCTCGTTAGGGTGCAAATTAAGACATTATTATTACGGCATTTCTGCAGAGAATCGTATTATAAAATTATAACAATATAACCTGTAATTCTTTATAATAACTTCTTAAATGACGTCAGTGATCACATCATCATTAATAAATGTAACTAATACAAATATCAAGCGATACATATTTTTTTAAAGTAATGTACCAGAAAATAAGGAGTTTTTCTTTGAAATCATTCTGTCTCGACCAAAGAATATAATGACTACGGGATTTGTCGGGAACTGATTAACAATAAAAACTTAAAGCAAGTTAATATTAATGATTTAATTACATATTCGTCAATCGTTTTATTTATCTTAAATTTTAAATATTTTTATTGGTTTTACAGTCTTCATAATATAATATATTAGCTAAAATAATGACAGTCAGACTGTCCTTGTTTATATTCACCCGCGAAGAATCTAAAATAAAACTTATTACTACAATAGTTTAGATTAAAAATTAAAAGTTAAAAATAAAAATAAAATAAATATAAAATTAATAATAAAATAATCCTATTAATAAAAGAATAATATTAATAATAATTATAATATTAATAATCGTTTTATTTATCGAATGAGCGCTACAACACAAAGAAACAATTTAATCATTTTTCTCGATATAGGCACATCAATCAGGTATATAGGTATAAGCTTTCAAAGAAAACGTCGATATACATCCTTACAATAAGACTCTTTCAAAGCCAAAAATGTATGTATTTAAATGTGAAAATTTAAGTGTGTCAGTAAACTGGTTTCTATTCTATACGTGAGGGTTTCTATTTAAACGGGTTTAACCTCGGTTAAATATATTTATATGTATATATGTTTCGTAGATATTGTCAATGCCTATAATGAATTCAGCTAGGACAATAAAGATTACAAATTATTTTAACAACTGAATTATTATATTATACTATGAGTATTGCGTATTGTGAGATATGAAAAAATTTTATATAAAGAATTCTATGAGCTCGGATTTTAAATATAATATATGAAAATGAAGTTGGATCCTCGGTTGGATCAAACAATTCACTTACAAGTTCTCGCGTACAATATACAGCGCAATATATGATTTCAATCTTTGCTAGTCTGAAAAATTCGATAAAAATTCAAACGATTATTCCATGCAAATGCAGAACGAATGAATAAAGCGGAAGAAAATTTTTATCCGAAGGGCTTCGCTTCTTAATGATTGGCCTGCTAAATTCGGAGCATTAGCAATTGTAATGGGAAACATAAATTTCGGCTCTGTTATATAACATTAAAATGGTGCTTCACTTTGCATTCGTGTACGAGGTGTGCGAGCATATTCAACACCGTATTGAGCAGCTAGAAAATTTTAATGTTACAGTTCAAAAAAAAAAGAAAAATAGAATTTGTAAGATTCTCAATGAAAAAATAACTATATTAATATGAAAATGTCAGCGTGACTTAATTAGCTTGATTAAACTTTTGCAGCTTATTATAAATTCTTTTAATTATTCCTCGATCTGTCAAACTTTTCTAGAGTACTTTTGCCCTTGAGACATCGAGATAATAACTTGCAGATAATAAGGCGCGAGATTGCAGTGAAGTGAAGTGAAGTACGGAAAAAAACCTAGCTGCATTTTATTTGAAAATACTTAAATCGAGGCTTTATTCTCGCGCACATTTAATGAATTACAAATATTTAGCCGAGTAAGTTTAATTTGAAGATCGTGACGTTTTTGATTCTACAGCAAAGGAAGAGCGAATGTTCAGTTAGGTGTAATTTTTTTTTTTTGGAAATTCGACAATTTTTGTGAACAGCTGTAAAATTTTCAGGAACAAGGGCGAAGCAATATACAAATATGAAAGACGCAGGTGTTTATTTCCGTTCCAGTTTACTTTGCGGAAGGCGTTATGTCTCACAATTATTGACTCTTTTTGTTTTTAAAAAGTATAATGGAAGAAAAGTGGTGTATTTATTGGAGAATAGCGAGGGAGTAATTGTACTTTTCAATTATGCATGCAAATTCGACTGGATATTTAAAACTGTAAAAATTGTTTGGTGTTTTTCAACCAGTCGTTAACGCTCTTAACTTCCGAAAATGGCAAAAGTATTAATCGAAGGCTAAAGGAATATCCAAAAGCACTGGCGCTATCGTTCGGCTTATGTTCGTCACTGATATGCTTCGTTGTTTTGAGAAACTTCGACGCACTTGGCATGTCCGACCTGCTTCGATTGTCATGAGTCGAACAATAAAGACTAAACCTCGGGCTAACGCTGGCTGAAATTGAGCTCTGATATACTGCGACGATGAAGGACGGTTGAAAAAGATATATATATATATATATATATATATATATATATATATATATATATATCAAATAAACAAAACGCTGGGATGTTTGGCAATTAAATAACAATAAAAATTTTAGTTTTAAATCAAAAAGAATTTAATATTATTGAATGAAATACAAGTGCGAACCTTAGCAGAGATGAGATTCGAATAATGCACGCGCGCTCATACAGCGCTGTTTTAAGGTCTCGGTCCCTCTCCAAGCCGGCCAATTTGAAGAGATAAGCCCCAACTCGCAGCCCAAACTATGGCGCAGCCTGACGTTCCGAGAATCCAAAGCGATAAACCGAATACGTCATCTTTTTGAAATCCCCAACATTTTTCCAAAGCCAGAATACATCTATTTCAATATATAGATCTGTAGAAAGGCTTTCTTAAGAGAAAATGTTCCAATTTCCCGTCAAAGCACAGATACTGCTTTTAGGAAGCATAACCTTTTTCCACTTTGAAAATCCCAAGGGTTTTCTACAGCAAGTATTCGGCCACCACGTGTGAAACCGTATAAAAGCCATTATCTGAAAAATCTTCGATTTTCCCGTCACGGTCACGGATCAAGCATGTACCTTATGTACTGATTTGTGGCCATTAACCTGAGTTTGCTCGAGAGACTTTTCATCTCACTTGGTTGACATTTGCATTCCCTTTTGTATTATAATAAATTATAATATGTTATAATCATTTCGTTAAATTTCTTTCGTTTAGTTGCCGCTATGTCCGAGATGTGAGATATCGAAATAACGTATGTCACTCTTTCTTAAAATTAACGACCGGATAGTATAAACTGTATATAAATATGCGCCGCTAATCTTATATGACGTCGAATTATTATTAAGAAACGACATCTTAACTTGAGAACTATTACAAAATATTTAGTAAAGATTATTTAAGCTATAATTTCTGTTGAGAACGTTATACCCAATTTTAAACTTAACGTATACTAAGAAATAATATAAATTTATACTCTACAACTCAAATTACATTTATATATAAATACTGTATATAATCAATAGGAATATCTCTTAAATTTCTAAATAATAGTTGGCTGTAAACTTATAAAATTACAAACTATACGCAGTTTTTCATTTCTAGATTATTAAATGAAAAATAAATCGATGCCTACCTATATGTTCGCAACAATATATATATATATATATATATATATATATATATATATATATATATATATATATATATAAAACAGAAAATTTATCTTGCAATTTAGAGTCTAATAACTGATGATAAGAATTCAAATAAATTTTTAAATAGTTTTTCACATTATTTTCACAAGGATTGACAAATCTTAAGTTTTACGAAAGTTGGCACGGAATTTATATTGTCCAATGCATATTGTCTAACTTGTATATTAAAAAATTGCTCTGATAGCATAGTGCTTTTTGCGGCTTTTGGTGCTATACTAATACGATTCGAGCAACGACAAGTAATGAAATATAAAACTTTACGCGTATTCGCGTATTTCATCGTCGACACAACGTCATATGAACGACTGTATACGTGCAGGAAAAAATGTACAATATGCGATTTGAATTTTGAACGTCGTGAACTCTGCATTCGGCAGGTCTGAGACCTCGAGACTCAAGAGCGAGCTCAAGGGCGCGCGAGTCGAAGTTTTGAAATTATCCCGGTATTTAATTTCTGAATAATCGAAATGTAGAAACCGAAATATATATATATATATATATATATATATATATATATATATATAATAATTTTGTTCGTTATTCACTCTTGACTCGACTGTATATAATTTGGAAGTAGGCTAAAAGAGCGACAGATGCGATATAAAATCACAGGGATAAGCGCATTAAATTTTCGATCGAAGTGTGGGTCATTTCATGCCTATACTTATGTATATATATATATATATATATATATATATATATATATATATATATAATATAAACACACGAACCAAATATTTTTGCTGGGTGTATTCTGTGGTGTTTCGCGAATGATATTTTTTTACTAACCCTTTAAACACGCTTCACTAAAATTTAACGAGGGCATGTATAATTATTTGCGATTATTTCGTACTATATTGGAACGAAGATATAGAAAATAAAATCTTGGAATCTTCGTTTTTAAAACTTAAATTATAGTTCAATCGATGAAGATCTGAAAACAACTCCTCGTGGAATGGATTTTTGAACAGATTGTCTTTTTATGGTGTAGCAATATACTGTATGTTTTTTTCCTTTAAAAATTCGAATTTGAACTTTGAAGTTATACTTTTTTATCTGTAAAAAGTTTTTTTTTATGATATTTCTGAACTAAACGAGAAAGATAGAAGGAAACAATTTAAATAAAACTGATAGAAAATCGTTCATCTATTTAATATAATGTTATTGCATTTTTTTAACCCTTTATAAAAGGAATGAATTTGAGCCAGGCAAATATTATTCGCGCAACATTACCTAAGATATTAGCTTGTAACAGGCGAATTTACGTCACGGTGGGGATGAAAAAACTCGCGGACAACTCTATATGTTTATATAAGGCTTGTTTTTTATATGCGGAAAGAGAAGTTCATTAATACAAGAATCGATAAGAGTTCTTGGCACATAATTAACGATCGCATTGGTGTTATCCGAGATTTTCAAATGTTAGATTATTTTAGCCTTCTACAAATAATAAAGCAAAAAATACTTGAAACTAAATATTGGACGGTATAGTAAAAGGATATAGTTATAGGTTTTAAGCTTCTCACAAGGGCTTGCAGAGTTTTCAATTTCAAATACTGTAGTTAGTCTTGTGTCGTCCTTTCGTTTGCACAGACGTCTTTTCTTTTCACACGTACAATAAGTGTATTAGTAAGTGTAAGAATATAATATTTATCTAAGAATCGCACATGACTCGTGATAATATTGTGTTTAAAAACAGTGAATCAATAAGTGCCAGTAAAGCTTCGTGTAAAGGCAATGGATCCAAATGCGCCCTACATACTCTCCAACCAAACATAAAAAAAACATTCAAACGCAAAGCAGCAAACATTGAAAACGTGGCGCTAAAACTTAGCGAAATTAAGATTTAAAAAGCACAAAATTATTAAAGGCTAAGCCATAGCTCCTTATCTTAAATAATGTCAGTTCAAGTATAACAAAAAGGAGAACCCAAGGTTCCAGCGCCTTGCCAAATCTCATGTACTGAAAAAAACAAGGCAATTCTGATGCAGCCAATATAATCGGTAAAACAACACTGGACTCGATTCCAAAAAGAAATAAACCACCCCTTAAAATACAAAATAAAAAGATGAATCTATATCACTCCACCTCTACACCATCTTCACCATTTTTATAAAACAATAGATTCGAGGTTTTGGAATCTCAAGAAAATGGGTTTTGTCCTCAGTTTTCTCAGATCGAATACGACGACATGGAAATCGTCAGGTCTAATATTATAGAACAGATTCGTGTTAAAAATAAAAACAAGAGAATGAACGTGGCCAAACCTATAATAGTCGGGGGATCCCCAACTCATAAAACACCTTCAGGTAAACGGATCGGACCAACTGAGGCCAATAAAAACAGCCAAGCCCAACCAGGCCAAAAGTAACTCATCACAATGCCAAGGATCCAACCTCAAAATACGTGTCGAAACCCCAGAGAATAATTAGCTGAAACTTTACAGGCTAGTAATAGATTTAAACCTGCCCCCATCACTATTCTACATCAAACACCTAAGGATACGATGAAGTTAATAAAAAACCCTTTGAATATAAAAAACTTTTACATGAAAAGAATACATAATGACAAACATATTTTATATATGCAAAACCTACCGGAATATAATAAAGAACGAAAAATACTAATAGAAGCACAAACAGAGTTCTGCAATTTTACATGGAAAACGGATAAACTACAAACGTATCCTTTAAAGGACCTAGATGAAAACATATCGGAAGCGGATATCTTTGACAAACTAAATGCGCTTCAGATGTCCGACGTTCAATTCATTAATGTTTCGCGATTTTTGACAAAAAATCTTTAGCAAATGGTACGCCGCTCCTTATCTTTATACTTCAGGTATCTCCTCAAAATAATATTAAAAGCCTTATTAAAATAAACTACCTCCCCTACTAGTCTATCAGATGGGAAAAAAATTAGAAAATACGGTGTAACACAATGCCACAAATGCCAACTTCTAGGACATACGTCCCAAAACTGTACTCCCAAAATTACCGCTGCGTTAAATGCGCTGAGACTCACGGGCCTCGTGAGTGCAAGAGAAACAAGAAACCGATATTAGTAAAGGTTACAGAGGCTATCCTAAACTTGTAGAACTCCGTACAAAAACACAGATAAAATTAATAAAACTAAAGAAACAAAAAACAACAGAATTGTGCAAATAAGTCGCAAAGTCATTCCGGAGCTTAAATTTACTGACGTGATAAGACTAGGCACGGGTAATGACCCCATGAATGTTCAGACAAAATCAAAGGAAAAAGGTCCGACAACTATAAGTCCACAAACTTTTCACCAGAAATAAATATAATAAACATCATAGAAGAATTTAAAACGAGCATTTGAAAAGCTTTAAATAACCAACAAATCCAGCTAAACTGCTCGAATGAAACAATAAATAAACAAGAGGAAAGAATAGATCCAATTTTTAATACCCTTAACAATATTGAAGATGGCTAATTCAAAAGACTTTTCAATAGATAAACAGTAAAATACAAAGTATATAGATAGAAAATGCTTGAAAATAATTGCAATCAACGTAAACGCTATCATTTAAAATAAAAAAAGATATAGTATACTAAGCCTGTTAAAGAACGAAGGGCCTGACATCGTACTGCTGTCAAAAACTAAGCTCAACAAATATCATAAAGTTCATTTAAAAAGTTACTCAATGGTTGGACAAGACGGGCGTAACTCAGTGCAAGGTAGCGGTACTGCAATCCTCATTACAAACCCTATTAAATTTAAACCCTTCTTTTATGAAAAGATAAATAAATTTAAAGTCCTTGAAACCACCATTATTAAAATCAAAATAAACCGAGAGGAAAACTTGTATATGATTTCAGCATATGGCAACCCAAGCAACCAAAAAGATTTGAGCTCTGAATTTGATAAACTTTTCAATATTTTGCAATTAGACAAAACAGAAAATTATTATATAATAGTCGAAGATCTCAACACTGAACACACTAACTGGTAAAATGACGAAATCAACTCACAGGCAATCTTTCTAAAAAATTGGCTAAATGATAATTTATAAGACAAATTTTTACAGTTCAGAACACCCTTCATACCCTATTGGAAATTCATTTCTCGATGTATGCCTTGCGGACACGCGCTTACCAGTACTAAATAAACGCCAATACCCTAGAAACAATAGATTATGATAGTGACCACAATACTCTTACCTTTAATATAAGTAAAAATATCACGAATAACTTAAGCCTTGAGATAGCCCCAAATATTCCAATTTTCAACTTCAAAAAAACTAATTTCAATAAATTTACAGGCTACCTGGCAACAAATTATAACCTAGAATTATATAATAAATATCAATCTTTCCAATAGGCAAATTTAATCATCTATAAACAAAATAGAAAGTCACATACAAAAAGCGATACTTATTGAAGACTCATACACTTTGCGCTAACGTATTATTTGCCTCTCTTTTCTTGTAGCAGACATCCATTTAGGATTTCCATCAATTTAATATGAATTAAATTGATTATATCCATTGAAACCTTAATCCGTCTAGTCCCTTGTGTCATTAAGAAAGTCTCCCAAATTCAAGTTACAACAGGTAACAGTGGCAGGGTATGTTATGCGTATCCCCACCCCACTACGCCCCCTGCGAGCGGCAATACAACGGCATATATATTATATACTCGGATCTTCGGTACCTAGGCACTTGCCTGTATGTATATATAACTCTGAAAATCCTCTGTATGGACAGTCTTCTTGTAGCTTTCTAAGCGTATCGTTATACATGCCTTGTCGTATATTTAATAAATATACATTTTAAAAAACGCCAAAAAATTTTGTCTATGCTTATTAGATTAATCGTAGAAAGGTGAATACTCCCTCGTGCTTATATACGTTGAAGCAGTATTACCTCCAAACTCAACAATACTAGAATCTGTGCCAAAAAACAAACAAAAAAATTCCTGCGAAGTATACATTAATAATAAAATCATAAAATTACAACGCGATAAAAGCTGTATACTTTCACAAAAACTAAAATGTAATTATACCCATAGTAAAAGAGAAGATCTAGAATTTTGAAATTACTTACTATATAAAATTCGATCGAAATTAAAATAAGAATTCTCCACCTCCATAAATCAATATTGATCAAATAAAACTAAAAATATATCAAAAAACAACTCCACAAAGATGTTCCCGCAAGTTAATCAAATCTTCAGGCCTAAAGGTTTCATTGGGATCCCTGATATCAAAATACCCCACGAAACAGCTTGTCTCATTCGAGAAATCGGAATTGTCGTAAAAAATACTTCCATCGATGAAAAAGGTAATTTTATTATCTCGATTGCCTTCGAAAAACTTGATATTATAGGTACACATTTTTCTCAAATTCACAAACAAAATGAGCAGCTAAGTAACGAACAGATTAATAACTTAGTAGATGATAAAATAAAAAATCTAAATTAGGAATAGATCATGATCTGCAAATGAATAAAACAGTAAGCACATTCTCTAATAAAAACAATGCCGATAACCTACAACAACCCGATACAGAAATCAATTACTTCACAAATTTCACTCAAGTTAAAATAATCTTCTCAAAATTAAATAGTAAAAAACCGTCAAGCTATGATGGTATTCCGAATGTAATTTTAAAATATCTTCCTGATAAAATTAAATGGTACTACACAGTGCTCTTTACTAACGTGCTAAATAACATATATTTTCCCGAACAGTGGAAAAAACTAAACTAATAGCAATTGATAAAAATGATAAGGATAAGCCTTCTCCCAAATATAAGTGTTTGAAATAGTAATTAACATGTGTTTAAGCTCTTTCTGTAAAAAATATTTTTCGGAAATAAGACGAGGTCTCACGTTGTCAACGATGACGGTACGGAGGAGGAATAGTGGAGGAGCAACAGAGACTTATTTATGGTCATAATCCCTGAATTTGGAATGCGGCGGCCTTCATGGCGGGGGCTGCTCCGTCCGAATGCACGGCGAACGGACAAAATTGAGCGCAGATGGTGGCCACTTGCGCTTTCTTTGCGATGATTGTGTCGCAGGCGCGACATTAGGGCTTCAGACAATAACATCTGAAGTCTCGTTCGATTTCCTAGGCTGAAGGAGAGCGGCTGTTCCCCTCCCCACCAGGGCATAGACCTACGGAGGAAAATCACCGAGAGGGAGTTTAGGCTTAACCGTCGGGCAGAACGCTTCTTAGCTTGTTTGATTGCGCGAGTTTGGATTTTACTTAATTCGCCGTCTAGACTGGAGATAGTTGTTCTAATATATCATCCCGTCCGGGTATATATGTACATACATATATACATACGCACAATATATACAGGTATATACATACATATATATGTGTGTATATTTGTGTGTATATAGATGTGTGTAATATACACATTAATATAGTTATAAGTAATCGTACGTGATTTTTGTGCATCAGCGGGACAAGTCGTACGTCGGCCTTGTGGAGATTTGCCCTTGCTGATCTCCGAGGAGCTTCCCGGCGGCGATTACGCCGAGTGGCCGCCGTTGCGGTAAGGACTGATTCCGTGCCCTAGCTGTGGGGCCGCAACGCAGAGCAGGAGGCAACTGCGGAACGCTCCTTCCCCATCCGGCCTCAACTGCCGTAATCGTGTGACTTACGGCAGGATTTACAGGAGTACTCCGAATGTATAGTGTATAGTGTGAGTATGCGTGTGTGTTATTATTGTACCGTATGGATCGCGTCCGTTACGTAACGTATTTTAAATTGTATACTCTTATAGCGTTTTTGATTTATTGTTCAGCGCAAAAACAACGTCTTTATTTAGTTTATATTATTAAACTTACTTATTGCGATTTTGACGGCTTTTTCCTCCACTCAGTGAGTTTTTTATGCCTGTAAAGATAGAAGACATATATGCACGTATATGTATGTAGATATATATATGTATATGTATATATATATATATATATATATATATATATATATGTATGTGCATGTGTGTATATGTATGTCTAGAATAAAGTTAGTATCTTATTTAATTCTATATTGTTGATTTCATTTCACCCGAGCGCATACCTCCTTTCCGCTCAAACCTCTTATTATTTCAAACAAATATGACATTATCCCTGAAAATTAATTCGGCTTCCGTCATGAACACTCTACAATACACGCAATAAATAAGCTCTCAATGTAGAATATCGGGTAGCTGCGTGCCTAATAGACCTGGAAAAGGCTTTTAATACAGTATGGACCTCTGGTCTCATCTACAACATGATCGTGAAAATTTTTCCCAAATATCTAATGAAAACAGTCTGGAATATGATCTCTAATAAATGCTTTGTTATGACGGACGGTTTACACACTGCATCTAAAATATATTACATTAAGAATGGATTACAAGGAACAGTAAACTCGTCTGTATTAAACTCGCCCATAATACTTTTCAACGTATATAATAGCGGCATACTAAATCTATTCAATCTAAATAGTACAACACATAAAAGGTCTTTTGCTTTTGCCGACGATTTAATAATATACGTCACAGGACGAAAAATCAAAAAAATTGAGTCAGAGCTCCAATAACCGTTTGAAAAAATATAGATGAAAAAATTAGTTACAAGCAGCACACAGAAATCCAACTTCATAGAGCAAAAAATACATTTTGGAAAATAAAACGTTTATTTTATTCTAAATATCTCGAAAGTAAAATCAAAATATTATGTTCCCAATCCTTTATAAGACCTCTTTTAACCTATGGATGTCCCATCTGGTATAACATCTCGACTTCAATGATGGAAAAATAAGAATTTTTGAAAGAAAAACTAATTATAAAAAATATATAAGTAATAAAAAAATTTATGATCTAGCTAAGATTTACCGTATTGATTGTTATATCTTAAAATTAAATAGAAATCACTTTGCACAAGCGGCAAATATAAATGAAAATAGTTTAATCTTCGGGGCGCAATATCTGAATGAATTATACTATAAATTGACCCTCAAAACAGGCCTAATTCCTCCGGAAGCTTTTATATATCTAGATAAAAAGATCCTTCTCCAAGATAAAAACAATGTACCGCTAATCTATCACATAAAAAAACGAACTGGCACCAAAACAATTTTTACAACGAAAATATACAAAAAGAATATAGTAATGTGGAATGGAGGTACAGCTCGGCTCTCCCAATGCGAGATATAACTGATAATCATAGACAAAATACCAAAAAGTAATGGTGGATTAGCAAAATTAAAAAATAATTGTTGTATATTTCTTGTATGCTACTGAACCTATGTACATTTTGTAAACCGTAGTATAACAAATATATTTTTGTAAATAGTTGTAAATAACCCAGATCCTTTAACTCATCCCTTATTAATAAATCTAAAATAACCTGATCGCTATGTTAAATTTTTCCCAAACTTTTTAAAAGTCTAACATATTGTGTAAAAGTGCTTCCTCCAGCAACTTTAAAATATAAGAATATGATCTGTTCTATAATAATTTGACAATGCGCAACATATTGTATGACTACGCTTTGTCGTCCCGTTAACGGTATTTATTGTCTCGAAATATTGTAATAGCGTTCCTTTGTTTATTGAGGATAAACAACCTTGTTATATTATCTCATTTTTGATCAATAAACGTATTAAAAAAAATGTCTTTTCTTTTTCTTGATTGAAATAAAGTTCATGTTAAGGGGGAGGAGGTTAATTCAGTCTAAAACAGGCATGTTTTTAAGAATGTTTTCTCGCGACACAGATACAGCCGGATTACCCATTAATTTGCATATAATAATGTATCATTTGGACAATATTTTCCTAAATTTTCATTCAAAAATATTGAAAATTAAGCGAATGACAGTGAATCACCGGATGCTTCTCGAGAAAAAGTTGTTTTGCGGTGTACATGATTACGCACCACAGAATCATCAGAATCACAAAAACCAAAGTCCATTTTTCAAAGGAGATGTTTCCTCAGGTAACGTTGTCGAGTTTTTTTTTTAATTTTATAATTCTTGGTAGACCTAAGAAACCAAAAATCCGATTTTTGCTATAAAAAATCGGGTTATTTGTGATTGTAAAATTAAGAATTAATAAAAATAATCAAAAAATTCGACGGCGTTACCTGATGAATTATGTAAAGATGTACTGTGCAAAATTTCAAACCGATCGGTTCAGTAAATTTTGTGTGAGGATATGCACCGACTTCAAAAATGGCAGTTTTCAGGAAACGGCTTAAAAGTTTTGTAAACTAAAAAATTTACAATTAAACTTGATAATTCTTTCAGGTTCATATAAAATCGTCAATATCAGGTCCATATAGCAAAACGCTTTCATCTACATGGTCTAAAGCATCTTTTTGTATTTGTCTACGTAAAACTCTTCTTTCTTTACTGCCGTGTGACGCTTCTTCTTCTGCTCTATTTATTCGTAACTCGTCAACTTGTCGCGACCATTCGTGGGAATTTGACACTGTAGTGATTTGCATCTTTTTCATAATGGCTAATAGAGCAAAAGAACTTTCATTAAAAGTACATGCAGCTACATTAGCTGCAATTTCAACAATTGTAGAGGTGCCACTCACTGACCTTGGAGAGATTTTCCAGATTAGCTGATTGAGACTCTCATTATTATTTTGCGCGAAACCTCCAAGACATCGCTGCAAGAGTTCGTCTTTACTCAAGTCCTCATAAATGGGTCTAATAGCTCTAAGAGCTTCAGTAGGAAGTGTTGTATAGCTGTGTTTAAAAGAGTTTAGAGCATCGGAAGCTGCAGCTGTCTGACATTCACACCAAGAGTCTACGCCACTTGGGCATTTTTTGTGCTGTGGGTTTACGTCGGTGGAGCTGTAGTGATAATAAGTAGCCCAAATTGCATTTTTCATCTTATCAATTGAATTATGATTACGTCGAATAGCCAGTCCATAGTAAACCGTCAATTTATCTATCATTTTAGCACTAAACTTCCCTTTGCCAAAAAGACTTTTCTTTTTACGACTATTCCTGTCTTGGTTTTTGTATCAAATATGCTTTTATGTACGTATGTACTGGCTGTATGTCTCAGATATACAAGAAATGTTCAAACAGATACTTTCAATAAGAAATGAATGTAGGATTTATAAATCAAAACAATCGCTCTCCAAGTATGCGCGCCGCAGAATTGTCAAGCAGAATTACGAATAGGTAAAAATCCTACTTGGAGCAACGTATATTCAAATACTCACAACTTTGTCAATTTTGCTCCGATTAACTTGAAATTTCGACACAATATTCTTAAGATATAAAGCATACATTTCAAAAAATTTTAAAAATGGCCAAAAAAAAGTTTAAATATCTTACCCCCCCCCCCTTACAAGATTATTTCGTGTATCTTTATTTTAATATTCCACCTAATATATTTAATAAAAATTTCATATCAAATATTTGAATTATATTCAATTGATAAATATTTTTGTCGGTCTTATGGTCTTTTTACAATTAACAATTACCCCCATAGCATCTGAAATATAAAAACATCAATATTAGGGGATTTTCAGATGATTTTTATGGTTTATATAAATTTTATCAAAGCTGCCAATGGACTTAATAGTTAAAATAAAAAGTTAAAATGAGGTTTCAACAAGTCAATGAATACAAAAAACATAGTAAAAATAAATTATTTTCAATACAGCAAAGAAGTTTTTGTAACAGTCTCAGAAAACCATTCTGACGCAACTCTGGGGCTGTATGGGTTCGGCATTGTTGCAGTATGGGCTATACCAGGCTATATGTTTTGTAATGGGTTTGATGCTGTGGAAATAAAGCAAGTTTAAGATGTCAAAAATTTAATAAATAATTATTAATATAAAACAGAAGAAATATTGTAAGAATGCAGAATTTGTTCTTTTTCATTTATAAATTACATGGATAATTCTTTACATTCATAAAAAGAACTTTTATTAAATTAAGTTGTACTGAAAATAATCTTCATTTTAATAACAAAAACAATAACATTTCTTAAGCTAACTAAAATCAGCAATAGACAAAATAAATGTTATAACAATTTATAAAAATCGTTGTATGTATATTAAATATCCTAAATTAATAAACTGAAAAATTTTTATAAATATATCTAAAACTGCTATAAAGTACACAATATGTTTTAAAAATATGCACAAAAACACAATAGATTAACACTAAATATATATATACAGTAAAAGACGAGATATGAAAATTAATTTATAGCAAGGAGGAAAAACGAAGTAAACTGCTGTGAGAGCTAAAAAAATACTGTCAAAATTTTCAAATTTTAAACAGACAAGAGGTTTTCTTTATTTTTCTTTCTAGATTGTGGTTTATTGAACATCTAGATGGCTAAAAACAAAACAGAGTGGGCGAAACGTCTCCCATGGACGTAGACCAGTTTTGTTCTAAAGGCTATTTAGCAAAAAAAAAAAAAAAAAATAAAAAAATAAAGATCATACGCATCCTAATATAATAGTTATCATAAAAGATATTCAATACCTTTACAGTAAATATTCTTGCTTATACTGGCTAATACCAGATACGCATGCATGCACCACGTGTGCGCGCGCTGACCCATTGCGTTTCGAAAACCCATTCCGCCCCGATATGAACATTTTTTAAATTTAATTATGAAACATATTTAATACACTTAATTTATAAATTTAAGACATGATAATCGTTCCTAAGAAGATGATACATAGGATAATAGTGATAACAAATGAATAAAATTTTATATAAATAGTTGTTTCGTCGATTAAAGTTTACGAACAATTTTTATTTTTACTAGCTTATTGTCAAGATTTATTTAATGGGTTATTTATTTAAAAAACTAGGATGTTTTCTTTAAAGTTCTATCTTCTCTAATAATTTCATATCATAAAAAAATTTCGCTTATTTAAATAATTATTTTCAATAGAAATTTTACACAACCCATTTTACCCAATGACCCATTCCGCCCCAGGTTCCCAAATATAGTTATGGTGACGATTATAATTTGACAGCCCAGCCTCTACCCAAATTCTCCGATATACGTATTTTGAGGTTTCAAGCCCCTTCGGCTTTTCTTTAGAAACTGAAAAAAACATATCCTTGAATCGTTTGAACTTTACATCTGGCGTTGGCTTGAACGTCGATAGAGATGGATTTATAGAAAGAGGAGCGGGATTGTAGACATATACCAGTATACAGTTACAGACCTGCACGAGCTCGCGCGCGAAACTCCGGGATAAATTATAAAGGATTCATTATAATATATTGCGACACAAAATGCATAAAGTACATGAATATTATGCCAATCAATTGAGGTTTTCCGGGAAACAAAAATTAGGATTCAACTAACACGAAATCTACTCTACTATGCGGCAACGTACACGTCGAAAAAAAACTGTTGGCTGGAATTGTATAATACTCATTGACTCATTTCATAGAATATGGGATTAAAAACTTACGATTAACAAAATAATGCCCAATTTCGTGGTCTTTTAATTTAATTGCTTTGATATAAAGAAAAAAATTAATAAAATTGCCGTAATATAGCAATCAACATCAATTTCGTTTAGAAATCGAATCAGATGCAAGTTACCCTTTACATAGCTGAAGAAACGCCGTTAATTTTCGAGAAAAGTGAAGAAAATGGAATTTTTACAGCGAATATTCCTGATTTTCTTGTAAAACTGATAACTCTGCTATTTTAAAAAATGTAATTTACAGTTCTCTGTTCTCTTAACCTCGAAATGCACCATTGTTATTTTTTTTGGAAATCTTTCGGAAATCCTGAAAAGTCATGGTATAATCTTAAATTTATAATAACACTACGACTCCAAGACTGTTCCATTTTTTGTTTGTTTTTTGTTTGTTTTTTTCTTTCTTTTTTTAAGTATCAATTTCTTTAATAGGTAAAATATGAAGAGCGTTTGTATATATGTGTAAAATATGATACTTTGTGAAATATAATACCTTATTAATGAAAAATCCATGATACTTACATCGTTAATTATAATACTTTTCAAAAATGTAATGAGCTCCTTTTTCAAAAATTATTTTGAATTTGTTTTCATAAGCTTTCAGCTTAAAGTTAAGCTTATATACGGAATTGCTTGCTATCGGGTACCCAGAGAATAATTTTTGATAACAGATAACTTTTCAGATCAATATAATTCTTTTTTAAACTCTGTAAGTGACAAATAGTTTTCAAAGAAAAGGTTTGATTCGATCTCTTTGGGGATAGAACCCAACGAGAATCCATCACGAATCAGTCTTTCTCTCTCTCTCTCTTCTCTCTCTCTCTCTGTCTGTATTATTCTTCCTGTGTATATCATTGTACTTCGTAAGTTTATACCTATACATATCCCTATACTCGACCCAATATGCGAAACACGTCGCGGAGTAAATCACGCACACGTCCCGCCCGTCGGAACATATGTAAATTCACGCAGAGATTTCTATATAAGCTCCCGCTCTGTTTCCATTACAGCTCTTGGCCTCTCGTCTACGCTCGATGTTTATCTATCTCCCTTAATATGTCGCATGGGATGCCGCATTTCTATGATTCCTTCCATCAACTTTCTCGATTTACCATCCCTATGCTCGTGCATGAATATATAAAAATATGCAGTATTACTCAATCGGCCTGATATATATATTTATATATATATATTTATATATATATATATATATATATATATATATATATATATATATATATATATATATGTTATACTCTGCTCGGTCGGGGACGAGGTTTCTCATATCTTATTGCTGCCTATATATTATAGAATACACGATATACTAGGATGTTCAAGAGTGTTTGTGTTAGAAGTTCAAGTTTATGAGAGACAATAATGAACAAATGATAGATTTCTAGATACTTTTATGCGCAAACGTCGCTTATAGGTGTGACGCGCGGGACGAACGAGGTTATTATTATACATGAACGTGCGACTCAGAACTATGTAGTGTCTGATCTCCTCGTTGTTGGTCGCGTCTACACGCGCAAAACTATTGAGGTAAATGTCTAACGATATAAGAGGATTCTGTTACAGAATTACTAAAAAGTCGCGTTTGAAAAAAAATTTTCTAAAAATTCAGAATACAAGCGCGCAACAAGTGGCGAGACAAACGGAGTGTCGAGAGTCTCAAGGTAACCTTTCTTTGGTAGGTAAACATTTTTACCACTTCGCCTCATCATAAATGATTTATATAATTTTTTTATATTAATATAAATTAATATAATTTTTAATATAATCATAAATTTTACAATTATAATGCTTCGAAGACTCATCAAAAGTAAATATTTGAATGTAATATAAATCATGATACATAAAAATATGAACAAACGCTTTTTGCGATGTCAATAACTTATTCCTTTATATAAATACGTTTATTATCAACATAACTATTATTAATTAAAAAATTTTGTTAGATTATTTTAGCCTTCTATAAATAATAAAGCAAAAATACTTGAAACTAAATATTGGACAGTATCGTATAAGGATGTAAACAGATGAGTCCACTGGGTCTTATTACGATCTGCCTCTTTGCTGCCCTGCGCGGCAAATGATTTATGTGTTTATTGTTTAGATGCCTGAAGTTGTTTTATAGGTTTTAAGCATCTCACAAGGGCTTGCAGAGTTTTCTTTATCGAGTACTGTAGTGAGTCTTGCGTTGTACTTTCCTTTGAACAGACGTCTTTTCTTTCCTCGTTTGAAATAAAGTTCATGTTAAAAGATTATTTCGTTTATCTTTATTTTAACTTTCCACCTACTATATTTAATAAAAATTCAATAAATTTTAATTATATATTATATCTCACATTTCTTGAACTTTAGATATGCGAAATAACCAAAAGGAAATATATAAAAAATGGAAAAGTTCTTCACGGAACATACAACCTTCGAATTATGTTATAAATATTAATGTTAGAAATATGTTTTAAATATTATATATAAAACTCTTTTATCGATAATAAATAAATCTTATCAGCTTTAATTCGAGAAACTTCAAAACTGTCTAAATCTACAGGATTTAAGTGTACAATAAACAGTACAGTAATACATAATGAATCCAAATTAAGTTAATTAATCCAGGTAGTACATAATGAATCCAAATTAACTCAGCAGATCGGATTCGAGCAGATTGAAGTGAAACTAAAGGGACAAATGACCTCAAATTTAATCGAAGGTAAAACACGTGTTGCGAGGACTATTCTGAAGAGCTGAAACACTGACCGCAATCAAATCGTTCGAATGCAATTATTCGTACAATAGATACAATAAATTCTAATGCGTCTTTTACGTGTAGGTCGGCTGTTTCTATCTCAAGTTCAGCAAGGCTTAAATAATCCAATAATTTAAATATGTATATATAATTCATTGCGTAAAACTCACAGTGTAAATACATATGTTCGATCATTATTATAGTACAGCTGCGCCAGGCCACACACTGACGATCTTTAGAGGACTTTGAGGTGGAATATTGTTAAAATATACATTTTAACTTGTTTTTATATGCATTATTTAACTTTCGGTATTTTATTCAATTTGGGTATAAAATCTATATACTACAATCTATGAAGAAGGTGACCTGTCACATAAAATATATATGATTTTAGAAGTATAAATAGTCTTCCATATGATAAAATATATTTTTGAATGTTCCAATTGATAAGTCTTACTTCGTTTCGTAAACTAGAGATAAGTTTTTAATACAGACAAGTAAACGAACTGTCCTTTATTTCTCTTTTTTCGATCATTCGTAATGTTGAACATCTCCAGCTCAAAAAGATTATATAAAAATGAAGCAATAGACGTTTTTTTAAAAAGATTTTATAATGTCTAAACTCTATTTATACTCTGCATAAATGACATTATGTGTACAGAATATGTCTTTTACAGTGTTACAATATTTCGTATAATATATTTTATTTTCGTTTTGTTTCGAAGAATCTAGACTCATGTTGTATAAACATAATCTAGAAAAAAAACTAGTGTAGATAAAAAATGATTTTTTAATAACAGATTGATTATTGTTTATTTATAATATAAGCATAGTTTTTCAACAGAAACCATTATATTGATATTGCACAAATGTTAAGATAATATTAATAAAAAATTGTCCTTATATCGACTGCTGTAAATTAAATTAACAAATATTGTTATCGATTTTAGTTTTTATACAATATATACTGCAGTTTATATAGTAATAGTGAGAATGCCCTTGTGTAAATTTACTCCCGTAGATTCTGAAATAGAAAATACTATTAGAAATAATAATTCAAAAGAAAATAAAATAACAATTAAATTAAACTAAATTAAAAAATAAAAATAAAAATAAAAATAAATTCAACTATGTATCGTGTTCGCAGGTATTAGTAAATACTTAGTAACTTGACTGTCTTTACCACCTAAATGTACCTACGATGTTGTCCAACACTTCGAACTCGTCCGATTTAATCCCAGGAACTAAACTGAATGGAAGAATTTTGAGAATTTTATTTAAAACTGAACTGAATAGTAGAATTTTATTTTATTTTATTTTATTTTATTTTGAATTATTATTTTTAGTAGTAATTTCTATTTCAGATTCTAGAGGAGTGATTATAAACAAGAACAGTCAGACTGTCATATTAGTAGAAATATAGTATATTAGTATACAGTATATTATAAATAGATTATTGTATAAAGACTGTAAGACTGATAAAATATTTGTCAAGTTAAGGTAATATGTAATTGTTGCTTTTTTTATGATTATATGTATTAACACATTTATAAAATAGAAATTTACTGTAAATTTTGAGATAAACTTATTATTTTATCAATGATATTTGTATTACTTTCTATATTTATTTATAAAATTAGTTTTATATATGGAATAGAATTGAAAGGGTCTTTCCTAGATCTATAGAAATATCTTATTTCTTAATTCGTAATTGTTAAATAAAAGCGGATCATTATATATATATATATATATATATATATATATATATATATATATATATATATGTATATAGGTTATTTCATACTTTATTGATGTTTCATTGCCGTCATGTAGCTCTAGTTTCATATTGATAATATATTCGCAATATATCCTTTCAGGTCTAAATAATCAATCGACTAATGCAAGCTACACATTTCTTGAATTCTTTATCAATTATTGTACGATGTTATTGTCGCATAATAAAGAAACTTTACAAATATTTCAGTAGCAGCGTCACGCATTAGGCAGCCTGCACGAGGCTGATTAACATTTAATAACTGCTTCACATCACGCATGAAAAATTATTTCCCATCTTCGACTTTAATTTACAGAATAAATGAAAAGGGCAAAATACGTTAAAAAATTTTTGTGGGTACGAGGGTGGATCCATATATCTGTTGAATAAAATAACAAAATTCTACCGACTAAACTGAAAAAAAATTTTATTATCATGTAAATATCTTCTTACTTTGTGCCAAGTCAATAGTTTCTTTAAATTAAGAAAATATTTGCCCAATGTCCATATAATAATCGAATGTCGACCAAATTGTACGAAACGAGTCTTAAACGTTTCAGAAATTAAAATTATGTATTTTCTATAAAAGAACCCACATCAACTGCAAACTAAATTTTTGAGAAAAATCATTTTAAAAACAGTATGTATATATATATATATATATATATATATATATATATATATATACCTTTTACAACTAGGTATTACATTTAATTTTTTTAAGGTTTATATTTTATTATTAATTTTTATATTTTCTGTATAAAAAATTAAAAGTTGAGAATATAAATCTAATCATTCGAACAATAGTTTCATAAGTTCACAAATTGGGTTCAGTTTTCAAAAGATGTATCATATGATCAAATTTGACCCGGACTGGTGCATTTTAACTGTACTTCCGCGCTTAAACTGTATCGGTAAATTGTTTTTCTATATTGGTACAGCCTTTCTTGATTTTCGTGTGAAATTTGAGCTCCATATCTTCATTAGTGTGTGTTTGTCAGCTGTTTGTTTAGGACGTAAAAAGTTTGTCTGTCGATATTGACTATGGAAAAAAAGTTGATCAACGAGTTTGCTTAAACTGTTTGTTTCCAATGGAATTACGGTTACGGAATCGTTGAAAATGTTGCAGAAGTGTTTTGGGGAATCTACTTTATCGCGAACACAACTATTTGAGTGGCACAAAGCATTCAGTGAAAGTCGTGGAGTCATCGAAAACTTGTCTCATGCACATCGCCCATCCACCTCTGTTAACGCCGATAACATCGAAAAAGTTGAGGAAATGGTTCTACAAAATCATCGTGTCGGCATCAGGGATATATTTTGGTTAATGTTTTGCATATGAAGCGTGTCAATGCTAGACTCATTCCAAAACATCTGAATCTTTTGCAAAAACAACGTCGAGTCCAGGTCGCAAAAAAATGCTTCAAAACGTAGCTGAGAACTCTACATTCATCAAACGCATCATTACTGGTGATGAGACATGGGTTTATGCATATTACGTCGAAACTGCCCAACAATCTAGCGAATGGCGCTCCAAAAATGAGCCGAAACCGAAAAACCACGTCAAAGTCGGTCGAAAATCAAGGTGATGTTTATCGTTTTTTTTCGATTACCATGGGGTGGTTCACCATGAATTTGTTCCAGGAGGTCAAACGATCAATAAGAAATACTATTTGGTCGTTTTGAGGCATGTACGTGAAGCAATTCGTCGTAAACGACCAGATTTGTGGGCAGACAATTCATGTTTTTTTTCAGCACGATAAGGCGCCGGCACATTCCAGCATGATTACGTCTGATTTTTTGGCCAAGCACGAAATGAAAGTCGTCGCTCAGCCATCGTATTCGCCAGATTTGGCTCCCTGTGTCTTTTTTCTCTTTCCGAAACTCAAAAATCCGCTTCGGGAAACACACCATGAGTCCATAGTCAATATCGTCAGACAAACTTTTTGCGTCGTAAACAAACAGCTGACGCTCGGCCACATGTTGCGAAAGCCGTTAAAAACACCCTGTTGGAGCTCGAATGGGAAATATTGCCGCATCCAGCGTACCGTCAGACATAGCGCTTTCTAATTACGACCTATTCAGATCAATGTAGCACGACCTCGTTGATACGCACTTCCGGCATGTTCAAGAATACGAGAATTTGTGGATGATTGGATCGCCTCGAAACCGTCATTGTTCTTTCGCCACGGTATCACCATGTTACCAGAAAGATGGGAAAAAATAGTAGAAAATGGAGGAAAATATTTCGATTAAGCTAACGTGTATCCATTTTCCATCACAAATGTTCTTTTTCCGTCAAAAAAGGTCGGAAACTAAGTTCGCCTCCTAATATATTAAGCATTTAAATTTTAATAAATATTTATCCAAAAATTTCACGATATTTTGTCATTAAAAGTTGTGTCTAGAAGGCATAAGTAAATTTAAAAACTCTTCGTGGATTCGTGCCTTTTGAAGAGGCATTATCGAAACCCTTCTCGCAAACGATACACCTGGGGCTGGCGTTCGGATCTCTTGACTAGTGCGGCTGCGAAGAATATCGGAATTACAAAAATTAGCCTTCACCTCGGCTTTTGTAGAAGGAGAATCAAATAATATAACTTCTTCATAAAATGGCAGAATGGAAAGAGGGACTACGTGCGCGCGCATTATCGGCTCCCGCAAAAGTCTGCGGAATGCCTGCGTTCGTGAAACGCTCGGTTGCACAAATGGAGCTGCCAACAATTAGCACGAAGTGATAGATCCACGAGACAGCACCCATTCTCCTCATTTTCCTCGGAAATGGGTGGCAATTTTCGAGTTGCCCCGCTAAATGAGCCCGTGTTGGAGACAGTAACAAAGAATAATGATTTTTTTTCTTATCGACTAGAGTCTAAAACCTGCTAAAGCTCGAGATACCGTTCTTTTCTT
Source organism: Sycobia sp. Sy_11 (assembly GCA_018907035.1). Lineage (NCBI taxonomy): Eukaryota > Metazoa > Arthropoda > Insecta > Hymenoptera > Epichrysomallidae > Sycobia > Sycobia sp. Sy_11. The sequence continues at coordinate 2,968,632 of JACCIC010000006.1, read as the reverse complement.
CTCTTTCATTCCTTTATACCTGCTTTTTTCTCCTTATTAATTTATAACTAGGGCATCCGTCGACATAAAATTGCGAGGGAGCCTTCTTGAATTCCTAATTTTACGTTTTAATCCTTCATTATAAATTCTCGGTGTATATATATATATATATATATATATATATATATATATATATATATATATAGTGGTGTTTTTTTGGCAAAAATTAAATATTCATGTTGAAAACCAGATAAATGATCTTTTTCGAACTTATAACGACAAATAGAGAACATTTCAAAAAAATATTTTTAATAAAAGTGCAAATACGATACTTCGGAGTATCTCCAAGACGGAATATTTGAATTTTTTCAACAGATTTGTCGTTTTTTACTGAAAAAAATTTTGATTGAAAATTACAATTTCTGATTGAAATGATTTTTTATTTAAGTTTATCGTTTTTCCAAGATAAATTGAAAAAAACCATGATTTATATAGTTTTTTTTTATAGATTTAATATTTGTACAAATAATTTTTTTGTATTTAATTGAAGTATAAATTTGAAAGGGCATTTTGAAAAAGTTGATCAGTTCTAAAAATAGTAGGAGGACACTTTTAGAAACAAAGAGAACCGAGAGATGGACTTCATAAATGACATTATGGTTTTAGATAATATAGTGCAAGTCAATTTTGAAAGCAGATTTTCGCCCTACAGTATAATAATACATGGTCCCATATAAATGGACCATTGGCTAATATTTTTCCATGCTATACATCTAACCAAAATTAGTCTAATAGGACAGGAGACATTGATCATTTTCTCAGTTCAGCAATTCGAAAAACTAGCGCAAAAGCGAAAAGTTACGGCTAGCCAGAGAGAACCGATCGATCCCCTTTACCTGCATCCACCAATCCATTGTTATTTAACACCGGGCTCCGCGATGATAATCGCGTTACAGTCATATTGCAATACGATTGTGAAGTGAATTATCGATAACATTTTTTTTTATAATATTGCAACTCTTTGAGTATATACGATCCCGAAATTGAAGCTCTCGATGAATAATAAATAAGACTTAAAAGAGAGTTAAAAAAAAGATTATCTCTATTGTAAATTATTATAGTCAGTTATTAAAAAAATTTTATTAAAATATCGAGTGTTGGATGAACTCCATTCTCAGTTTAATTCTCTGAAACCATATATATGAATAGCTTAAGTTTGTCAAACTGTTTTCTATCATATCATATTCAGAATAAACCGTTCTTATTGATTCGTCTGAGCAGTTGTATAGTAATGCAAAATTTTCCAAAAAAACAATAGAAGACGCGGGCGTACTAGATACGCAAGCGTCAATGGAAAATAGAAGAGCAGGAACAAATAGCATAATGCGAGCTTCGACGAGAGCCTTAAAAAAAATACGAATCTCCTTTGGCTTACCGCAATCACTGCGTAGGTTGCTCGCTCCGAATGGTAAATCTCATTGTTCAATGAGCGCGCATCCCCGTAAAAATATGCGATCCTGTAAAATAAATCAAATTGCACTTGTTGCTCGAAATATTCAGCGGTGACGCTTTCACCGCATTTTATTTATGTACCATTATGTAGGTGATAGCTCGCGTATACGATGCGACCTCGTGCGCTGCACGCGAGCGCCAAGCGCAGTGTTCGAAGAAGAAAACAGTCTGCATGTTTCTAATGTTTTTTTTTTTTTTTTGCAGATGGCTAATGGTGGTGGCGTTACGAAGGACACGACTAAAAGTACAAAAACCAAGCGAGGTTCTATGAGAGGCAATTTTGCTTTTTCGACGTCTTTTCCACGGTCTTTGAAGAAAAATTAGTGAGTAATGTGCAAGGTCATCAGTGTTTTGGGTATTTCGTATTCAATAGTTGTTTTTTAAGTGAATAGCTATTTTCTATAGGTTCGTATTTTTACATGGTCTTGTAAGCTAATATTGCTTAATATATTAGTACAATAGTCGAATAATTGTTAATGAAATTCAGTAATTATATACCAAGTAATTAAACTTATGTTTTAGAGATTATTTTAAGTAATTATTTATTTTCCATTTCTTTGGGATAAACTGATCAAAATTGCAACATTGATGGGTTCTGATCTCATGCACAAATGCTAATATTGATTCCTGATATGAAACTTGCAACTTCAAACTTTTTCGATCTAAAGCATCGAGAAGATAAAAATATGACTGTGAACAATTATTTGATGTACATTTGACTTCAAATTCGAGGGAGATCAAACCAGTCAAAGATTTGAATCGTTCTTTTATTTACTAAAAAAATTATTGACTAATTTTTAATCTATTATATATATATATATATATATATATATATATATATATATATATATATATATATATCTTTAATTCTTGCACAAAATGCTACATGTTTTACCATTGTACATTTTACATTATAGGTAATTTCATTGGAACAAATCAACTTTTTTGAGAATGCACATGGCACGTAAAATAAATTTAGAAGAAAAGATCTCAACGAGTATAAAATATATATAGAAATAAAAACTTAATGTTTTATTTACTCTATATTCCATTTACAAAAGTATATAAATGCCGTTATAAGACATAGATAATGCATTATTTGAAAAATTTGATTTAAAGTATTTGGAGATGCCTTCTTCAATCTTTCTAGTATTTATTTCTAATTAACTTTATAAAAATTTATATAACACAATTGAATAGAAATATTAACGATAAAAGCCGTCACATGTGTAATATATATTGTATAAGGCAGGACAACAGAATTCTCCAATTAATATTGTAATTTTAATTATTGTATTGATTTATATGAAGTTTATGCATTTTCAAGACGAGTATTGTTTCGCATAAAGCATTCCTTAATTACTATAGGGATCACTACGGATTTAAAATTCAATGCACAATATATAAAGTATTAAATTTAAAACCATATACTGATGTCTATGATCATTTGAACTTACATGTATTTATTTCTAAAATTGCTAAAAATTGCTTGATTTACTAGTACCAATATACAATATAAAATGGATTGAATTTTATGGAATTTCAAAGATTATATTTGGATAAGAGTTTGAACAACGTATCCACTCGACGTGTATATTACTCTTTTTCTTGATCTTTATGGCAAAGTTAATAAATAACTCATGTCCAAGGACTTTTTCTTCGTCTCCTTATTATAGCCGATATAATACGTGCGTATAAGCGGTACAACTGCAAAACCATGTGCAACGCGTTTTCGTACAATGTGCCCATCGCCTCATTCGCGAATTCTTAACAGTAATGTATTTTAAAAAAGAAATCGGCATTTATTATCGACTTCGCATATATTTGCTTTATTTGCTGTATCTTTCCGCTGCTTCTATACTGGTTTTTTTATGTATAATCGTATAATCGTGCGAAATCCTCGAGAAAAAACTTTGCGTCGCACACATTTTATATACATAAATCCCGATATGGCGCGGTATGAGGCGTGCATAGATGTAGTGAGAATGTATGGGATTTCACGCGGTTATCGTCATTAATATAACGAGATAATTTGGCAGAACAATGTGGATCAAGGTGCTGTGTGGAAGCATATAGTGAGCTTGAACTTATCTTGCGGACAAGGTATTGAAGAAAACGAAACACTTCTACTCCCGTGTCTGCAGTGATTGCCTTGTAAAGGCTACTCGGGCATTTGAAATCGTATCGCCGATCGTATAAAAGCCGCATCCGGCACTCCCAACCCAACCTCGAAGCCAACTCAACCCAACCTGACTCGACAATGTCTCTATTTCTCTCTTTCTCTCTCTCTCTTCCTGGATTTTCAAATATATATTATACCCACTAATATCTACATTCGTATTGTTCTTCTAGTATGTACGACACACTGCCTCGCCTGGTGCTCCGCTCAGCTTACTCGAAACCAGTCGAAACTACTCGAAAGTAACGATTTGTGACACGGTCTTTGAAGTCCTTGTGATCGATTGATTGGTCACGAACGGCGGTAGACGCGACTCCTTGAGCCGCCTTCGGGAGTTTGCACGTTTACATAATTATTGGCTTTTGACGAAATAATGCTTTGAAAAAAATTCTGCTGTTCGAATTATTTTTGTTTTCTTTTCTTTTCTTTTTTTTATCAAATTGTCACATACCATTGATGTTACATTTACATCACCACTGTAACAGAAATTTCATAAATATTGCAATATAAATATAAAACTTAAAATTAAATATCCTTTAAGGTATCTCGAAATATTCACTGACTGTATATAGAAAATAGTTTATCTTTCTATATACAGTCTTCTTTTTTATAAAATACGTATTATACAATATTGATCCTGTATGTAAGGGCCCATCCGGGCCCACCAGTACAAATTAAACATAGCTGATTTATTTTCAAATGATGATACTCATAAAATAAATTGAGTACGTACAATTATGAAATTTTTCAGTGGCCAGTGTTGATGCCGATCATTATGCTTATCATAATCCAGAATCACACTAAGGAAAAAACCAGATTTCTAATCCATCTAAATCATATTAGATATTCGTTTGAGGATTATTAGATATTGCATATTGATATTGATCTCTACCCTATACTATGAGTATTATTATTATATCTGCCAGTATTTAATACAATTAAGAGCAAACAAAAAAGCCAGTATCTTTTAGATTTTTATAAAGTTATTCGATAATTATCTAACAATTTGTATTTAAAAAAATATGTCTAATTTTTACATTGTATAAACTTTCTGTAAAAAAGAAAGCATATAATCAATAATATACACCTATGCCCACTAAAAATGGTAGGCAGCGTACTATAAAAATTCTGAAAGACATCATTGAAATGATCATGGCAAATTTGAATTATTTTTCTATAGGGGCATTGTTAAATTACGATTTAAGATAACGTATAAATCCTTTAAAAAGATATTTTCACGATTGTTTGGTTTGAGCATTCGAAAATATCGAAAATACCGTAATTTAATAAAAATTATAAAAATATAAATTTGCTATATTCTCTAAAATAAGAGAATACTACTGTAATTTTGTATAAAATTAATCGTTAATGGGAATTAGAGTATTCCTATATTAATTTGACAATATTTATACAAGTATACGGGTAATCAAACAGTGATTGAATTTACATTGGATTACAGTAGCTTTTAACGAATGAAATTTAATAAAAATTGTACAGACTATTTTAAGGTCAAAATCAATTGAAAAAATGAAGTATATATTATATGAATGAATTACATAGGAATTGGATACGGACTATGACTAAATAGAGGAATATACAGTGACTGATTCGCCAATTACTTCCACCTAGAGTATAAGTTTTAAATATATACTATATCTTTGTTTTTAATGAAATACTATATTGAATAGTATTATTGATTTTTCTCGCTATTTTTATATAGCTATGAAATTTTCACTTTGTCATACTTTCAATATATTACATTACATTCAAAAAAATATAGTATGAAATATTTTTCATTAATATAATTATATTTAATATTATGAATTAACTCATCATTTTTTTGCATTTTAAATTAGAAAATCTGACAAGATTTACATTGTGTGTTTTTTTTGCAGATTATGTAGGATAGCGAGATAGAGAGAATAAATCACGGATTATATCGTATAATGAACATGAAAACTTCAATTAATCTAATTTCACTTTTACTTTGTAGCTTTATATAATAAACTATTTACATATATTAAGTGAAAGAAATTTCTTCGTATTTACATAATTTGATTATCATTATTTCATTTTTTTTAGAAATTTTATGTTTTATTTTATTCACGTTCGGAAAAATTAAATAAATATTAAATCAATTTAGGAACTATGTGGAAGTGTTAGAAATCATGGATCGGTATTGTGGCAAACTGTAAAATATATTTTTATTGTATAAATAGCGAGGAAAATAAATAAACCATTCAATACAGTATTTAATTAAAAATAAAGAGATTTAAATGTAAAATTTGTCAATTTGATTAAAAAAGGTCCATTTTAATGTAAAAAAGGTAAGGCATTCATTTATTCTTATCTTTAATACATATACTCTAGATAAAAATAAATATTTTACCGATTACTGTAAATTTCCATTGTAAGTTCAGATCTGTTCATTTTTCGACCAGCTTTCTTCCTCGTGTAGCCCATCGCAGCATTTCATTGGGCTGGCGACATCTACTTCGGTTTTTGCCCTTTTAAATATTTAGTCTCTTTTTGCTCATATACTATATGAGGTTCATCTCACACCATTAGGATTATGTTTTTTATTTATCCTTAAGCTATGCTAAAGCGTATTTTTAAATGTTTGATTGGTATAATGATAGTATAAGTTCTGCCATTTAAATGGATATCATTAAAAAGAATAGATACTCATGAACATGAAGTCGTGTAATAAATTTCTTTATTATTATAATACCAGCAATGTTTCAATTACTTATTTAAATATATAATTCATTTCAAATATCTAAAACCAACTAAATAATTATTTTTATATTTTGAATTTTATAAAACAAATTCTTTGTACCTCGAATTACAGAACAGTGTTAGGATTTTTTTTTAAAAAGTACAAATACGTTGAAGGCTCAATTCTATGCCTAAATGCATATGCATATTCTTCTAAAGATAAAATAATTATTGTATACGTATTTTTTTGCGTTGAAATTCCAAATAGATTTTAGAGGCCGTGTATAAATACTATTTACTGGAATGTTGGCTTATTAACACTAACTTTTAACTTTTCAGAATCTACTGATGCTCATGGCATGGTATTGCGTTATTCTTATGATATCAATAAGTTTAGAGAATTTTTACGCACGTTAATCTTCCTAGATTGATTCTAGATAACTAGATCAATTATATGCTTTCAATTGTATATTATTGGTATTATAGTTATAGTATTAATAAACATAACGATTAGATACGTTCCCAAATACTTGTAGAACCGCTTCTAGAATCGAATTAAGAGCATATAGCATCATTAGAAGTTGCTGCATAGGTGCACTTAATAATCATGGAAGAACTGCACACTTGACTTCTCCACTTTATAGTTAGTTTTGAATGCTTCTTGAGACTACAAATCTGTTTTTTCTATGCCGTTAATGGTAATAATCGTATAAGACAGTTTTGAAAGGATTCTACAATTATTAAATGGCGGATGATTGCGACAATGTTGAGTTTCTAGAACATTTACTTAGTACACGTAAATGGGACTGTATATTTTGAGAATCATTACATATTTTTTCGTCAAGCAGTGCAAATATTTTGCAACAAGTTATAGACACTGCCAGCATTGGTGTCTCAATTGCCAAAGCCGAATGAAAAATTGTTTTTATAAGAAGAAGCAATCTGATATATGGTTGACGGATTTGGTTTAAATTCGTCGAGATCATTTTGATTACCTGCAAAATGTACTCTGTAAAGTTTAAGAAACTAATGTTGTCAAATTTTGAATATATACATTACTTTTTTCTATGAGAATTAGTATATAATTGAATTGGGAGGAATGTTTTAAATGAAAATATTTACTTGTCTATTTGATTTCAATGTCAATAAAGAAACATTTTACGCAAAGAGTTCCAATAATCAAGTGTACAATTTCTGAGTTATTGTGAATTGTAGTTCAGTCAATTATGCACGTGTTAGTCCATACTTACATGCATGTTATCGCTTGTACAGTTGTAAAAACTCCTATTGGCAATAATACGCTTTAAATTTTCTTAAATAGGTTCATTGGAGCCTATAATTGAAACTGTTTTTCTTGAAACGTTATTCTTTCTTCCAATCTAGCTCTAAAAGTAGGAGCTAATTTTATAAAAACTTTTCTGATAATGCAGTATATCTGATCTAATTACAAATATTCATTTTTATGAATGACAGTAGCATTGGTACGAATGAAGAATGTTAAGCTTACATTTGAGGTAATTCTATAGTTAATATATTAAAGAAAGTCTCCTTTTGTCAGTTCGTAAACTTTTTGAGTTCCTATCACGAATTAATAATAGTTTATTCACTATAAAATCTATTAGTTAATAATAAAAAAATTTTATAGCATTATTTACGTGCAATTTATTAATTTGACTTACGGCAATAATTATAAATTATATTTTACGAAATATACCATGAAGTTTTCAATTAAATCAATGTTTTTCTCGCTTGATGTTTTACTTGATCCTGCTTCTTCAGTGCGAATTAGAGATTTAGTTTCAAATAAAACGTTGTGTGATTAGCTATCTTGTACATAATCGCTCAAAAAAAATACTTCTTTTACATTATATTTTATTTTTATTCCACAGTAAGATTAAAGTAATTTATTATGTATAGTTAAATCACTGTTTCTTGCACTCATGTTATAATGAATGCATTCAAGACTTTCGAAATCATTGTAAATAAAAAGCTTTGAAATAATATTAAGTTTTATATATAAATAGTTTATTAATTTTATTAAAAATACAAATTTTATTCAATTTTTTCATATTTAACACATTTGTTCTTTTTAAATATTTAATTTTTAATTTACTTTTTTTATGTATTTCCTCAATACATTAATGCATTTTATATGTACAAATTATGTTACTTAAAGTTGTAATTGCTGTGTTGTAATAACGGATTGATAATTAAAAAATAAATATTAATAGGTACACTGTCAGTTTTCGAATGTATATGAAATTATAGCGCATTGGTTTTATTATGAAAATAAAAATAGGTAGAAAACACATGTTTTATTAAGAATATCATAAATATATTTATTATCAAAATTACTGTATTATTTAAAATAAAAAAATTTCTTTAACTACACTGTTGCAGTTTCTTCTAATTCAATTATTATATTCCATTAATTAATAAAAGCTTATGATTTACAAAAATTTACAAAACCTTTAAAATTTATACAGATTTTTTTTCTAAATTATCACATAAAAACTACAATACAAATTGTTTTATCTTTATAATTAACAATCATTTTAAAATTGTAATTATTATTAAAAGAAACTATTTGATCTGTTGCGAGTAAAATATGGAAAACACTGCATTTATTAATTTATAAAATATTTTCTTAAGATTATAAATATCATGGCACGTTGCTAAGAATGAACGAGTCACTCATATTAAATTTATAGACGACATTGACCTCGAGCTTATAAAAATGCAAGGCACCATTGAGTCCTTCGAAACAACTTTTAGAACGGAAACGCATGCATCCTCTATGGATGTTAACATATTTCTTAAAGATAATTAAAACTCTTCTACAATTATATTTCTTTCATTCACGACAAATAAAAAAAAAATCACGCTTAAAATATTGTGAAATTATTCATATATTTTCATCGATTTTCTTAGTTCAAGGTAAAAAACATAATAAATTAATATTATAATGTTCATTACAACTTCAAATATTATCGGTTTTTAATTTAAAGTAGGTATTTCCTATAGCTAAAAGTAACCGAAATACTTAATTACTTATAAAAGAATTTACAAACAATTTCTTAATAATAAAACAAAATCTTTAACAGGCACGATTTGTAACAATAATAAATTGTAGAAATAGAAGTAATTAATTATGTTTAAATATCTAATTTTTCCAGATTAATCATGTATTTTTACACTGTCTATATATATATATATATATATATATATATATATATATATATATATATATATATATATATATATATATATATATATATTTATATATATATATATATATATATATATATATATATATATAATATATTGTGTAAAATAAATTTTACATTTTATAAAACAGTAATACTTATTTTTACGATTGTTTCTATTTCTTAGATTTCTTTCATGGTTACTAGTATAAAAATTTCAAATTAATTATATACAGATTAGGTAGAATTATTTGAAAATGCAAAATTGATTAAACCTGACTATACATACACTTGTTTAATGAATTAAAATTTTAAATAATAAAAATGGTTATGTTGACGATGCAATTTTGACAGCTACATAATGTGTCTATCTTACATTTTACTAAACAAATTTGATTGCAATAACCATCACAGTCTTAATTCATAATTTTAAACTTTAACAATTTTAAAAAATATTATCTCATATTTTATAATCATAAAATTTTTTATATAAATGACCTATTTATACTTTTCTAAAAATAGTGGCTCATAAAGAAGAATATAAAATTTTTCAGTTTTACATTTTCATATATAAATTATTAAACAGATCATTTTTCATACGGTTGGTTATGGAAAATGCTTAAAAATTATGTCGTGTCTTCGCTAATTTTGATGCTATTATCTTGTTACGCGTTTTATAGTATTAACACTATTTGTGTTTATTTATATTTAAACATTTTAAACACACATTCTGAAGAGTATAGGTATAAAGCTTGTTATCTATACTCGACAAGTCTATAATCAAATTCGATAACTATTGGTCCACAAATGTTAAAGTTCACTATGATTCTATTTACTCTATTTTATCACTTTCTTATGTTCTTAGTTATCGATTTTTTACGTTCCGATTATCATAGCATCCAGAGCTTCAGAAACTGGTATTTATAAATGCGTCTTTACGCCTAACGAGAAACTTTGGTGTATTCGATTGATAACTCGGCACATAAAATAAAAAAACCTAGAATAATTAAAATTTTTAAGAACGTTCTCCGCAAAAATCCATTTTTTTATTATTATTTGAAACTTTCAACATAAATTAATATTTGCGAATTCAGATATAGTTAATTGATCATTTGAAACTATATATGGATCAAATTAGATCCGATATGATAAAAATTGAAATATTTATAGTATATTTAACAAATTTTTTTGCGTGAAAAATTAACAGTTTGTATGTCTAAATTTCATTTCGAATGTAACTTCAATCACAGTACGTTCTTAAAAAAATCAAACTCCCATGCATTTATTAGTTCCGGCGCCTAAAGTTCATTTTTATGGCAAATATTGCATTGGCATAGCTAGTTCCTCCCTTCTTTTATTTTATTAACAACTTATAGTAAAATATAATAAGGCATATAATTAAGAAATGGCGATGGTCATGTATCTATTGTTAAGCGTACTAAAACAAAGGGTACTTCGTTTAATACGCATCCTTTCTCATTTCGTTGTATAGACATTTATGATATGTATAGTCGATACTTAGAGATAATAGAGCGCTAATGCCTTCAACGAATCTATCCGTGGGGTTATAATTACCTTGAAATTGTGACGCGAGGTGAAAAATTACATTAGTTCTTTTTAATCATCGACTGTCATGTCGATTTCAATTAAATTTTTGGAAATAGACGACGATTGTTTCGCATCTGGCCATCTTCGTTGACACCAGATTTGTCCATATACACCATTTCTGTCTTTTTAAGCGAAGAATCCGTTGTTTTTTTCTAAAAATTACATCATGATTTTAAATATCTTTAAAAATTTTTGGATATTGATTTAAATCTAAATATTTACTTAAAAAATCATTCCAATACATATTATATATTATAATATGTAATATATATAATATTAATTATATGTATAATTGAAATTTCAAAAAAATTAAATATCATGTCGAAGCCTTTTTTGTCAACTAAATAATGTTAACAATGTATCTATTAGACTAATTCGCTTATCATTTACTCATAAAAGTAAAAAGTAGATTATATTATTTGTTATTACCATGATATATCGCATATCATCTGCAGCTTAATAAATTTATCATCTACGGTCATATAATTAATAGGGATCTATATTATCGATAACTGATTAGATAACGAGTATAAATATATATCTGTTTTAAATTTTCGAAAAAGTTATTCTAATATTGACTTTTGTTAGGTTGAAAGAGAATATGAAATATATTTGTAATACGTAATAAAAAGGTTCTTATGAAATTTCAATATTTTTTTCTCAAATATATATGTAATTGTGCAGTTTTCGGAAAATTCATATTCCTATTTTTCTATGCATGCGCATTCACTAATTATACAATTTATTTTAACAATACTAATTTAAAATAAGTTTTGTTCTAATTACCTTTGATAGCCTGTGACGATTATTTACATAACACATTATGGCGATGCCAAATAGTACAAGAGAGCCAATGAGCATTAATACCAATCCTACGTACATTGTAATATCGGGCAAATTCAGAAGTAGTTTCAAGTCACCAACCATGTGTTCTGGGATTCCCGCTTTGATAGAGAACCAAAACATCGGAAAGTATAGCGTAGGCATACCATTGAATAATCTAATGAAGTAAAAGATGCAAAGTTTATTATATGATTAATATAGAAATTCTACAAATTGTAAAAAATTTGAATTACTTTAGATCAGTGATCTTGATTAATGGTCATATAACGGTATCTCACTAATAGAGTGACCTAACTAAAGTACGGTAAAATTGTATCAGTATCATAAAAATTACGAAATATAGAAACTTATATTATTTAGAAGTGCAAACTATTTATTTTGATTTGTTTCGGACAACTAGCTTATCTCTATTATTCTGCCAAGTAAGCAGATATATATTTGAATAAATAAGCTATTTAAACACAGCATAATTTTTATATTCTTATAATATAAATATTAATTTGTTAGTTGGAAACTTAGAAATGATTCAAGACCATATTACTAAAAATTTATTTTTAAAAATCATATATTTACTACGCAAAATCCATTGAGATATCATTGATAAATATTTTAAGATGGAATTTGCTTTAAAAAACCTATAAAAAGTTAAGTTATTAATATTTGATGCATTAAAAATATATTTTTAAAGAATCTGTTTTAATAGAAGAATAATTAGACTGGAGTGGACAGAATTAGCAGTATTTTTACACCTGAATGTGCAACAAACGATTGAACGAGATTGCATTCAATTAAATTACATGCAATTAAAATCCATTGTGGATATACAAAAATATACTTACTCTACGGAGTTTGAGGATTGCAGTAGAATATTAACTTGTAATCTCGCAGCCACGTCTACAGGAATACCAGTCTTCTATATTAGAAAAATGTATAATTAATACCACAATTACACAAGATAAAGATCATTACAAGAAAAGCAAAAATTGCACGTCATTAATTATATAAATAAATTTACATTTCTTTTATAGAATATTATTGATTTGTATTATTAAAATCTGACTTTTTCAAACTTCCAGGAATACTAATTGTGAAATAAAATATCGTGAGTAACTAATGATATGGATTGATAAAAAGTTTTCGAAAAAATCTTGAAATCGAAAGATCACATTCGCATAATAAAACTATAAAATAATAAATATTCATAAAATCAACTTATAAATTATAAGTGATTATTTTTCTTTTGTCATTTAAAAATGATTTTAGAAAAACTTTTTTTTCTTAAATTTAATAAACGTATTTCTATTTTTTGCGTTTGAAAGCGGCTCATTCATTCATCAGGTCCCAACGCGTACTGAAAAAAGAGGAAAGTGTCCCAAAAATAAAGTACGTATAGGTACACTCACCGGCTCCAAAGTAATGTAGAAATCGTGCGCTTCGTCCTTAGGATTCAAACCATGGAATTGGCTTCTGAGCACCGGATCACCTTTGTAAAAGTGTGGTAGACTGATAAAACCGGGCGCACCGTATCGACAGGACGTTATGTTGATAAGACCCATAGGCGTACAATCGCCATTGCAATAGCATTGGCCTTCGTTAAGAAGATCTGGATCATCGTCCTCGTACTCTGGTCTGACAGTCGTTGAATCGATAGCGAAGAAATCTTCTGTAGTAGTTGTCGATTCAAAGTACTTGGCCTCTTCATGCGGATAGCGCCTCATCGTGTCGTTGCTCAAACTTTTTTTACCCAGAGCATACTTGTAGGCTTCGATACCTTTGTGATTGACTTTATCCACAAATTCATAAGTCACCGGTCTGTAATGTTGAAATGTCAGTTACAATGATATTATACTTATTGTAAAATAATCATGGATTTGTAAATAATTTGGCTCTATGACATTTTATAATTAAATATGTTTTCTTTTCACTGTTGGAAAATTCCAATAATATATATATCAAAATATATAACTTTTAATTTTTTCTAGATTAATATTTCTATGTATAAAAAAATATTTTTTGATTTATATACCATGATATTATTATTAGCAATAAAAATAACGATATACCGACTTTAATTATATATAAACAAATTGATTTATTTCGAACAGTTCTTTTACTTAAGAGGTAAAGGCATTGTTTTACTATCGTTAATATGGGATTTTCCCGAGTCGAGGCATCTCTATATAGCTAGATTTCTTCCCGTGTTAATCGAATTTGTAGTCGCACTTTACAAAACAATGTCTGACGGACTTTTTATTGGCTGAAATTCAACACCTTATATGTGTATACTCATGTAAAAAGGGATCTAGTCCGTAAGAACAACAATAAGTATATATAAAAATATTATAAACTTTCGTTAATATTAAAAAGTGTTTTATTTATGTTGCTATATCTTTGATGATGCAAGCTTAAATAATTATAAATTGTACTTATTAAATTAAACTTAAATAAGCTTTACAAGATTGTTTTATTTCATTTGAATACTATAATAAATGAATTGGAGGTAAGTTATTTTATAATAAGTCGATATGATTTATGAAAATTTCCAAGCGATAGCATACACACACACACGCACACACACACACACACACACACACACACACTTTTATTGTAATATTCTAATATAAAATCTCATCTATAGGTTTTTAAGATTTATATATATATATATATATATATATATATATATATATATATATATATATATTTACCTGCATATATCAGAAGTGAATATTCTAATGTCATCCGTAGTTCTATAAGGGGGCCAAAATTCTCCAGCACTTCCTTCTACTGCATTGCAAGGACTATCGTAATACTTCGTTTTGTCATTATAGTTCCACATTTTTAATTTCCCAAGATTTGCTATATCATCGACACCAGTCGCAATGTTACTATATCCATCGAAGTCCGTCGATTCATTTCTCTACAATTAGATCATATATAAATTGATAATAATTTTATTTGCGTAAATAATTTTATTGAACAAAGAAAATACAAAACAAATATTCAATATACAGGGCATTTTTGTTAAATTTAAATTCAATGATAAATATCCGAATTTATATATATCCATTGATCGTAGATAATTCAAACATAATCAATTCCATTATAATAATTAAGTATTTTGAAAAGTTAGTATCGTACGAAATAAAAGTGAATTGGCGAATACAAAAAATATCTAAAGGCAAATTATTGAAAAAAATCAGGTGTGATATTAAATCATTATGTCATGCATAGAAACAAATTAGTACACATTATCTGTTCTTGTCTATTTATTCTTCAATCAGTGACCCACATCCGACCTGAGCTATTCAGTGCCAATTTAAAGTGAGCGCCTACGAATCATTCCTGTTCGTACAACGACCGATCGAAACCATTTAAGAGTCTAAGTTTCTCGCAGCCTTGTACTACGATGAATTAAGCCCTTGTCAATAATTAAGACTCCGTGCTTTCTTCGAAACTAATTTTATAAGGCTTTAATCGACATGATTTATAAGCACGTGAAATACAAGCATCTTCATAGCGACTTTCTGCGAAGATATTCTTTATATAAGATCAAAATTTAATTAAAGTTCAAAAAGCATTTATAAAAAAAGATTGTTCTAAGATAAAATAAATTCATTTACTTTAAAATATGGACATGGGCTCTCGGATAGAGTTTCCCTGACTAATGAAATCCGGTACATTTAATACCGGCATATATATATATATATATATATATATATATATATATATATATATATATATATATATAAAACATTGATTTTATGGATTCGAAGCATAAGATTTTAGACCCATCAGTTTTGCGATTACGAACCATGTAAAACCAACCAAACCGGTCAAACGGCGGTGAATCCTCACCCATTCCCGACATCTGTCCTAGGGTGATGATTTTGTCTTCAAATCCCGTAAATAATAGCTCGTCCACGGTTTTTTCGATGTAGATTTTGTTGTTGAATTGATTGATCAGATACGACAAACTTTGTTGCATCATGTAGGGCCAAAATCGAATTTTATATGCTGCTGACTAAAGAAAAGTTGTACATAGATTATAAAGAGGTACTGAAATATTAATACAAATAATATTTACTTATATACTGGTCGTATAGAATTTTCTAGAGAAACCTACCACAGCAACGACATTTAATTGCACTAGTTTGTCCTGCAGACTGCCGTTGCTTCTTGATTCATCGAAGAACCAGGTTCTTCGTTGTAGGTAGCTGACGGTACTGTTTTCCGGATGAAACATAATATTGACTTTTTCTCTCCTTTCTCTGAAAAAAAGATTTATTATTGCGAATGTTGCAAAAATAAGAAATAGAGAAATTTATTGCATAATGCTATAATATTAGAAGGCGAACTTAGTTTTCGACCTTCACGTTGAGATGGCAATATTAGTACGGAAAGTCAGATGTGTCAGATCTAGTACTTAATTTCTAGTTTTGGCATTTTCCAATAAAATTCAGTTAACAGGCGCCATCATTCAAGATTCATAAAGAAAAATGAAAAAAGAAAGTGCCATTATGAATCGATACAACATCGCACAGTCTTTGCTTGCCAGGCAAAAAAAGAAGAGTTCTCTGTGGTATATTGTGACTGGTGATGAAAAGTGGATCTACTATGACAATATTAAGCGCAAAAAGTCATGGATAGATCCAGGCCAACTGTCCACATCGACACCGAAACGAAACATCCATGGCTAAAAGGTATTGTTGTGCATTTGGTGGGACCAACATGGTGTGCTGTACTACGAGCTGCTAAAACCTAATAAAATTATCACTACCGAGGTATCCAAAAGCCAACTGAATGATTTGCAACAGAAATTGATCGAACATAGATCAGCATTCGCGAGCAATAGGCACAAAGTCATTCTCTTGCATGACAACGCTCGGCCACATTTTGCCAAAACATTTTGCCGTCAAAAACATCCTGTTTGAGCTCGAATGTTGCCACACCCAGCGTATTCGCCAGATATAGCGGGATGTAGCAGGACCTCGTTGATACGCACTTCCGACATGTTCAAGAATTGCGAGAATTTGTGGATGATTGGATCGCCTCGAAACCAACATCATTCTTTCGCCACGGTATCGCCACATTGCTAGAAAGATGGGAAAAAGTAGTGGAAAATGACGGAAAATATTTTGATTAAGCTAACGTGTATCCATTTTCCATCATAAATGTTCTTTTTCAGTTATAAATGGTCGGAAACTAAGTTCGCCTCCTAATATAAATAATTTATTTCTGATTTATTACGGCGTCAAATAGTCAAACAAAGGAACGAAAATGAAGTTAAAAGTGTTAAGAGCTGCTCTATAAAAAAATTTCTGACTGATGATAAATGAAAAGAAATAAAGCACATATTATAGAAAATTTTATTCAGTTTTGCATGTACCTAATCTCAATTTCCAATTAGATTCTATTAAAAACTAATATATATATATATATATATATATATATATATATATATATATATATATATATACACAATATATATACATATATACAAACAGTTATTTCTATTTATCATTTTTGTCAATATGCATTAAACAGGTAAATCCAAAGTTACTGAAAATTTGTAACGTTACATTCAGCTATTTTTAGCCAGGAATTTTTAACCTTATAGCAATTGTCACTAACTGTATAAAATTGTCCAATCGTTTTGTTAACTTGAACACGATTTATGATAAATAGCAAAGTAATGGCATGTCCTACATGGGGCAAATTAAGATTGACGTAGCAATCACTATAGTCAACGTTTAGGCTGTTTAGAGCGCCGAAGAGGACTACTTAGATCATTGCAATGTTCGCGTACAGTGTGCATTAGCTGGGCGTTAAATACGTGCACTTGCAATTATAGTTTATTAGATTTACTATTATGGTTTGACAAACGCATGCTCGTATTTTCTTTGATTGAAACGAGTTCCGCAGCTTTACTTCAAGCATCGGAAAATTAACGCGTCTAAGGTATAAATACATTTATGTGTAATTAACGTAGTATTAATACTTTGATTTTACTGGATAATTTTTCAGCAGACATCCAATAAGATATTTCAATTAGCAGATGAAATTTTTTTACTTCCACAATGTTATATTAATAATTCTTTTGTTAAAAATGAAATTCCTATATCGCAATTATACTTTAATAAAATAGATTCGATATTTTTTATACTAATTTACAATTTTTTACTCAGTATTCTTTATTATTCTACTTTTTAATTTTTTAAACTTTTAATAGTTTTATTACGTATCATACAAAATTCATGTCAAATCTTTGGCTCTTCTATGACTACCGTCTTTCATGTCAACACGTTCATGATGGCTGTATTTAAAAAAATGTTATGACTAAAAACTGATTAATGAAGTATTATATATTTTGTTTCAAGAAGATTGCTCCGCAAGTAATGGACTTATTGTTAGTAAAATGCAATTCTTTTTTGCTAATATGATATTTTTGAATAAGGTCATTCAATTCGCTTAACTCAGTTGTCTTCCATCATAATCCAGTGAATTGAAATATTTAAATATATATAGTTTTTTTTTGCTTAACACAGAATGAGATAACAATTTTCATAACGAAATATTATTTTATATAAAGAGATAAGGATATAAATTTGGCTAACTAGAACATCTATAGATGTTATAAATGATAAGAAGATAAGAAAGATTGTCTAAAACTGATGAGGTCAAAACTTATACGTATTGTTTCATATAGATTTCAGGTATTTTGCAATTAATAAAATGATTATAAAATGTCGGGTGATATTTGAATTATACCGAAGACTAGTTCAATTCATTTTGCGACAAAAATTAACAATTCACCATTAGTGGTGATAAGCAGCACTGGTCAAGATCTGTAATTTTTAACCCAATATCACGAATAGACTGTACAACAAAAAAATATTTTGTATTATTAAAAAGTAGTATATGAACTTTACTTTGAATAAAAATATTAAAATTTTTAATTTTAGCCAACTTTTCTGTTCTTACTAGTATGAATATGAGAAACGCTGTAATTGGGTGGTTTCTGCTCTGACGTTATTCGGTATTGAGTACGTCATTTTATTTTTACAAACCATTTTTTATAAAATGATTTATTTGGGCTATTAAATTAAAAATTCTTGCATAATGGTGAAAGAAAGTAACAATACGGTTTTTTCACTCGTTTTATTATTTTTTTAAATATATGGTTATTGTTCTTAATGTTTCGAATCTTAAGATATGTTGTATTACGTATAAATTATATTATGACAGGAGAGGCATTAAAAAACTCGTTTAACGATATCAGTTTTCGAAATGCTTTAAAAATTTGAAAAAATTTTTATAAAATTTGATATTTTAACTTTAAAAACTTTGATTTATCTACTGCACTCGTTTACTGAGAGAAAATATAAAGTATGTGAATTTTTGGTGCAAGATTTAGAACATAATGCATTTCGTCGAGAGGCTTTAAATGTGCTTAGTTTTTATTGGGAGCGTCCATCTACTAGTCCTGGCGTTTGGCATCTTTTCGTGCGCAATAATATATTTCTGAGCAAAAAATGGTTTTACATATTTATTTTGATCAGGACAATGGGAATTCAAAAGTTTTTTTGTTAAGCAGGATGTACTATTGTTCAAATTGAAGTTGAATATATTCGTGTGTTTCCAAGCATATATATATATATATATATATATATATATATATATATATATATATATATATATATATAGGCGAAAAGCTTCTAATTTATATTTATGATTTTTGAAGTTCAAATTTTGCCTTTATTTGGTAACTTTAACTACTTGTAAAGTGAAATTAATTAAAAATTTTGATTAAAATGAAGAAATGGGTCACTGATAAAATAGTTCTATATCGAAAATTTTTTATGCTTCGATAATTCAAAATGATTAATTCTCGAATGGATTTGGGTTGAAGTAAGAAGTACCGTTTGTAATTTTACAAAAGTGAATTTTTCATAATGTAACAAGTATAGTTAAAGTTGTAAAAATAGTCGTAAAAAATATTTAATTATGCATGTTTTGAAGATACAAGCCATTCTGATTAAGACACTCAAAATTTTAACAAAAAAAAATGTTCGGTGTAAAATACGAAATATTTCCTATTGATTTAAATAATTGCCATTTAAACAATGGTGTATCATATAGAATGAAAACGATCCCCGGATTCAGATTTTGGGGATTAAAATTTATATATAAGAACAGTCCTCGGGAAAGCCTTATAATTTTACTCCCGCAGATATTATCGCAAGCCTAACGTAATTCTGGTGACAAGACTAATATATAATAATATACTTTTAAAATTGTACAGTGAATCACAAAAAGTAATGTGTCACCCATCCATACTTCGGTATGCAAAGAAACCGACAGAAACAGTCCAATAATATCTTTGTTAGATTTCAAAGATCGTTTGCGATAACGTACGTTTCCAATATATCACTTCGAATAGTATGTAGTTATAATAGACGCGCTTCTAAGCTTCGCGCATTGTGCGATATATAGGAATTGAAATACATTATTCAAAGCTTATCTCCGTGCGCTTCGTCGCCCGCTGCGCATCATCAGCGGCTGAAACGGCCAAGTTCAGCTCGTGCCTGAAAATGTTCTTGGGGAGTTGGAACTTCTCGTCACGCATCGACGAGTGCAGCCTTACCAGCGACAGCCGAGGGCGCACGTGTGTATATGTGTGTATCTCTCTCTCTCTCTCTCTCTCTCTCTCTCTCTCTCTCTCTCTCTCTCTCTATATATATATATATATATATATATATATATATATATATATATATATATATGGCCCGCGTGCGTCTATACATATAATGTAGTCTCTTTGTACGCCGGAGCGAAAACTAATTAATCAAGCAATTATTTCATATGGAGTTTCAGCAGCCGTGAGCACATTATTGTATATTATACGAGAGCGCGCGCCTACGCGTCTTGCGAGGCAGACGTCGGAGAGCATTGAATCATGTTAAGTCTCATCAAGATGCCAATAATACATAAAGAGGGAGAAAGGGAGAGAGGGAGAGAGAGATCGGTCAAATACTCCTGCAAACGTTGCGCGCTATTAGCTCTTATTTAAAATACCCACTCTATTTTTTCCCTATTATAATCAAATATTGGCTCGGCCGAGTGTTTATTCCCAAAGGCGAGTCGCACAGGGAATCTCGATGCCCGCGTCGATTAAATGCCGCGGCTCACTCGAGGTTTTATCAAAGTATAGGAACACACACACACACACACACACACGCGCGCGCGCGCGTATATTATCCATATTACCGAAGTATATCCCGAACGTAGTTCGCGATTCTATTCTCATCACATAAGCGCAAACACACGCCCTGCCAATGCAGTCATTTTTATTTTATTTCGCATATGGATGGGTGAAATATATGCGGAATCATTATATTTGTCAAATCTTACGCTTTTGAGATAATGTTTATTTTTACGTTTATTATAGTCGAAAGTTTTATTAATAACGGCAACACGAGATATATATATATGAAGACGACGCGATTAATGTTTCATCGTGATTCACAGACTTTTAACGCAAATAAGATGTGGTATTATAATTAATTTTTTAATTGCTTTTGCAGTACCATTATATATACATATATATAAAAGGACGAAAAGAAATAATTATAGTAAAACAATTTATATGTTTCAAGCAGGAGTATTATGCTTGTAGCATTGAACTTAAAAACCTATAGATGAGATTTTATATTAGAATATTACAATAAGAGTGTGTGTGTGTGTGTGTGTGTGTGTGTGTGTGTGTGTGTGATAGATAGACTGCGCACGGATGAAGTTGACAAAAAAGACGTGCAAAAATTACTCGCTTGACGTACTTCTGTGTCATATAAGTGAATTTAGTTATAGAAATTAATTTTTTTTCAATGGAATCAGAAGGAGCGCAATGTTATTCTAGAATTAAAAACTTTACGCGTGCGCGCACAAAGTAAGCTCGAAGACACACGCGCTGTTAAACGATATCGAAGTCCGTTTTTACCGACCAAGAAAAAGTATTCTGTTTTAATAAATATTATATGTAAATATTACATTATGACAATTTTTTGTTAATGATACTCTCTATTTACGCTATTCCATATTGCTGTAAAGTTTTGAAGCAAATTCATGAAACGGCGTGGAAACGTCAAAGTTTTAAACTTTTAATTTATAATTTTTGGTTATAAAAATTTACAATTATTTTCATTTTTATATTATTTGATAGAAATGTTTGAGAAGTTGCTTCAAGTAGTACGTACTGCAGACGCGTACGTGGAATTGATATTGTAAATAAAGATCACGATTATCTGTAATTTCAATAATTTGATGTTTACTAGTAAATTATTTTAATCTTTTTAAAGTAGATATGTAGTCAATAAAGAAGAGCATCCGAGAACCAATTATCAAAAAAAAAGAAGGATTAAAAGCTTGCTTGATGTATCGGTAATTATAATAAAATAGCACTTTATTATCCTACATTTCAATTTTAATATTTAAAATTACGCTAATTGCAATTTTACAATGAACCGCAAATATCATTAAACATTGATTTCAACGTATTACTATAGCAATAAGTATTATTGCATAGAATTTATTGCGTAGTAATAGTATATTTATAATTGATTTCTTTTTAGAAAAACAATTTCTATTTAAATTAGTTTTTTTTTTCACAAAAACCAAAACCGCACGAAATATATTGACAATATTTGTTCAACACTTTTTTCTAATCAAAAATTTATAGCGGAAAGCTATATAAGGAAATAAAAAATGTAATTTTTTTAAAGCAATTACGAATTAATTAAAATCAAGGCGAGAACCAAGGTAAATTTAAGCAGTCTGGAGGAAACAATGTTTTGAAAAAAGTACATCACCATTGACTATTTGATTCTCGTGAAACTTTTCCGAAATTGCGCTTATGACGGTAGA
This sequence comes from Sycobia sp. Sy_11, assembly GCA_018907035.1. Lineage (NCBI taxonomy): Eukaryota > Metazoa > Arthropoda > Insecta > Hymenoptera > Epichrysomallidae > Sycobia > Sycobia sp. Sy_11. Next base: position 2,945,667 of record JACCIC010000006.1, on the reverse strand, counting down.
CGACGACGGATCACGCGAAGTCAGCAGACCGCGAGAATCATTTCATTCATATTATAAGCTGCGGGAAAAGAATATACCGTATACACGGCGCACTGACTCTGATTTCGCATTTACAGGAGCCGCGTGCCATGAAGGTTTCGCGTAAATGCGCACACATACATATTATTAAATATAGATGTATGTATATATATATATATATATATATATATATATATATATATATATATATATACATATTTCATCAAATACCACACCAACTGCACTATTCGAAAGTATATCTTAGCGCGCATTCGTTTATTTGTGTTTGATCAAAATGTAATATTTGACATTTTTTGTGACATATATTGGCGCAAGTGTTCTCCATTCCTATTTACGACGTATTTTGATAGCGCAGAGATTTTTTTTTAGGTTCAAAATTGTAACAATGATGCTTTATTGGCTATATGAAAGAGTCTGTTTTTTAATCACTTTTATGAGATTTATTACACGTTCAGTAAAAGCACAAGGCATTAGTGTTATTAGAAACGCAAATTTATTAGTTATCAATGTTTATTACTTGAAGTAGATAATATGGATATTTAGAAAAGCACTAAAATAATTTTAAGAAAGATAATCTTTTAATGTATTTATCATTTCGTCTGTCATTTAAAATAATTTCATATTATATATATATGCATATCCACTTTTAATTTAAAATTTTTAACAGTCAATTGCAGATAAATTTTAAAACAAAGTCTTAGCGAATATTTTAAGGCGTTTTTAAATTAGCCCATCGTTTCAAAAGAAAGACTGGGCTTTATATTCGCGATATTCTCTACATGAATACGAGTTTAATTGCATTTATAACTGTCAAATCATCAGCTCGATGGGGATGGTTGTTAATGTATTTAATGAGTAAAATTTAATATTCCTAACGTTTATTATAAATAGAGCATTAATTTAATAATTTTATAAACTTTCAAATGTTATTATTTAAAATCATGATAATTTTTTGAAAGCCATTCATTTAATCACTATAATTGGGACATCTGTATTAATTACTTAAAATTTTTCAGGTCTTCGGTCATCCACTAAAATAAAATTTAAAGTTATTATAAATACTCCTACCAATCTTAATTCCCTTTATAACTTCAATGATTAATAAATTGACGGCATTCGGTCTAAGGCAGATGACCGAAAGGGTTAATTGAATACGAAACGCTTGAGCTCAGCATGTCTGTATGCATATATAGTTTTTATATGCATCCAGTCTCGCGTATCAAGTTCAAAAATTAGATTCCTACTGGTCGGAACAAGTCAGAAAGTGACTATCAGAGAACTGACCTATTTTATAGATGATGGCTTCAATTGGAATATTAAATTTTCAACTATACTTAATTGTAAGATTACGATGAAAATCTGTCGCTTTTACTGCCCTAATATCCTTGTGCATTAATATTATTAATGTATTTATTTTTGCTAAACTTAGAGCTAGTCTGGGTATATGCTGTTGATAAAAACGAAATTATTTACACGTCATCGACGAGTTCGATGATTTTATATTACAATTCTCGTTCCAATTCGAGACAAGTCAGATTACATACCTGAAACTATACGGTCCTACTTCAACTAATATTGGCTTCTTATTCTGGTCCAAGATATCTTCTGGATTTGTCCAATTAAAAAAGTATATATCCATATTCGTCGGAATTGTGCTTGTATTTTTCCAGAACTCATAACTTTCAGCATGAGGTGATAATGGAAGTGTCTGTGACAATATTAAAAATATTAGTGCCGATCATCTGATGCTACAGATGTTACTGAAGGTATTTTACATTTATTGAATAATTTAAATGCTATCGTGCGAATTCCTTAAAGATTCAGAAAATTATAAAATATTAGCTATTAAATTTTACTGAAATATTCCTTGTTTATAAATGAATGAGTATATATTAAAAGTTTTTGACTTCGTACAGAGAATTATTAGGCCATATTAATAAAGTTATTTAAATTTTATAAAATTTTGGAACAAATTATAGCATAGTGTTTCCCTAGTACGTATTTTTATTTAAATTTATATCTAATTAACTAATATCAATGTATATTACTTATTAAATTAAACTATTTATAATGTTTAAAAAAATTAAATATAAGAAATTGTACAAATTGTGGAGCATAAATTTTATTACATATTAATCAGTTTAGATTTTATATATTTTTTAATTCATATACAAAAAATGGTAATGAAGAAACAAATATTTTAGAATTTTAAATTTGCAAAAGATTAATCAAGTAAGTTATTACGGCAAGTCAAAAAACTTATATTTAACTTTATTATAATCAGATAATAATATTATTATGAATGAAATCACTATAATAAATCGCATGCTTGTTCGTTTTGAATAAGTAAGACTTTTTATCGTTATAGTGGATAGAAATACGCGAGACAAACGATTCTTTTCATAGAGAAATATTCTTTTGTATAAATACGGATAATTTAAGAATTTATTATAAATCGTTTTTATTTTTAATGAAATTGCAAACATTTTTCTATAATTAATAAAGTATTATCATGGCATTATTTTTATCTAGCTTATACGATGATTGCATTTAATTTAACAATTTTTAAAATCAGGATTTTTTCCACATAAGAATTCCTTAAATGTAGACCGTAATTCGTAATGGATATACGTGTATGCTTTGGGAAGAAGTTGGATATATAATTGAATCCCGAAAAAATGATTTGTATTATAGATCACTATAAAAAAAGGAACTTTGCCACTAAATAAAATTTGATAATGTTTCGCTTCCATAGCAAACACACACACACACACACACACACACGCGCGCGCGCGCGCGCGTGCGCGTATGAATGTAAAGTTAGCTTTATCAGTCGACCGATATGTCGTATGCAGAAGTACATAAATAAAAATTACGGACGTTCCAAATATATATATATATATATATATATATATATATATATATATATATATGTATGTATGTATGTATGTATGTATGTGTGCATATATATAAGATTCATTTTCCTCGCGTGTTTCCGTATACTATTGTATATCATGAATTATATATTATTCCGCACTATTTATGTGTGTGTGTGTGTGTGTGTGTGTGTGTGTGTGTGTGTGTGTGTGTGCGTGCGTGTGCGCGCGCGCGTGTGTACAATTAGTTAATTTCAAAGTTGCCGATATGCCCAGTTATAGTAGGCATATAATATGTAATTAAAAAAAGAAGAGAGTCCATTGACGAAACTCACACACGCTAAGTCGCACAGCACCGTATCAGAGAGCATACTTACGTTTTGAATGATAGCGTGGAAGAGGAGGTGCCGCAGTAAGTAAACCGTCGCGCCGAATAATATGAGGGTGAGGCCGACGCTGCCCAACGCGACGGTCCTGTTCGTCCAGGGCCTCATGACTACAGCGGCTCTGCTGCTGCTGCTGCTGCTGTTGACGATGACGACGACGATGTCCGATCCGTGCTGCTGCTACTGCTCTCCTCGCTCTCCGTCTCCGGAGCATGTGCGCGGTCCCCTCCCCCTCTTTCGCTCTCTTTCTGCGCTGCTCTTCTGCTCCCCCTCCCTCCCGCTCACTCACTCTTTCTCTCGGTTCGGCTCCTCCGGCCGATTCCCTCTTTTATCCCTCCTCCTTCTCTTCCTCCTTCTCCTTCTACTACACGACCGCTCTTCTCGTGCAGCCGCCTAAATGGTGACCGGTGCGGTTCTTCGACTCCTCCTCGGGGCAGCAGCTTAAACAGATAATACGTATCTAATCTCAGTGCCATGTCAGATGCTTTGAGTGCGTGCGCGCGCGCTCTTAGAGATCGGTGAAAATATTCTTCCGGAAATAATGACGTGCTGTCTACGATGCACGGACCGGCTTCTATTGTAATATTATATAGGTACGCCTAAACCTTAGAGGAGCGACCGTTTTCGACTACTATATACCCCCCCCCCCCTCACTCTCACTCTCTACTTCTCAGGGTGCGCGGAGGGTTTCGGAATGCGGCATGTTTACCTTGCGAAGATCAGAAAGAGGTGGGGGAAATCTTTGTTTGCCGCTTTAGTAATCACTGATAACTACTTTCGGAAAGTTTCTCACGGCTTTTTTTCTTCAAAATTCGTGAAATATTTATTGCCCTCTATTGACGAATGCACAAGCAGGAATGAATAATTTAAAGACTTTCATTTCAATATATTGGATTGGTAAGATAAGATTAGATTATAGTTTTAAGAAATTACGCGGTTCCAGTTCGTTCACTAGAATGATATATGCTTAGTTTTAATTGAAATTTTTATTGTGAATTGTTAATAAATTACAAACTGCACCAACAATTATTTACAAGTAGATATTCTACGATTATTAAATTAAAAATCTCGTTTAAATCGTTTAAAATTCTTTGAAATACTAAAATTAATCCTTCGCCAATAATGTACGCCTTCTTCTTGAATCAATTGGTCTGCAATCGTCAATTAAGAATACTTGGTTCGAAATATTATTAACTTCCATTAAAAGAGCAGTAGCTTAAAATATGAAACTTTATTTTTTATAAGTTCAGAATTTAAACAATTAATTAGATATATAATAAATACATAACGATTAAATCTAATCATAAAAATAATTTAAACGAGTACAAATAACTGGATATTTATTTATCGATATTAATTTAGATATCATCGTTTGCATGTCTAGACAATTTTTAAATCAACTCTACTATTATAAGCATACAACTTAATATTACATACTTTTGCAAATTTTTACGGAAAAATCATTTTAATACGAATATAATTTTGAAATATTTTTGAATATACATTTATCTAATTTGTCAATCAAAATTTGCTTTAATTAATTAATTTGGATTAATCTCCAGACTACAACAAACATACAGAAACGCGCGCGTAACATGCGTACACGCACTCACACCTTGATTACGCTGCATCTCAGAGATTAAAGTAGGATTTACCTATTATGCATATAAGTATGCAGTGTTATTGACGAGTCTGCGGGTTACTTCGGGAAGAAATTGCAGATTATTTTTACCTTAATTATGAAAGCTCGATCGCGATTCCAATGACAGATGACACGCTTGAAACAAGAAAATTGATCATTTAGGAAACAGGCGAATTGATCATTTATTTCACTAAACTAAAGGCAACAACCGATTACGCATTTACGATATTTCATTTTCAAATTACGTTTTTTTTATGTAATGTCACAAGATATTGTAGAAAATTTTTTAAAGTAATACATACGATGTGCCGTAAATAAGTTAAATCTTTTTCTTTGTACAACATTATTAGCTGAATTTAATACAATGATGACTTTGCTAAAGTTACGTATTTAAATATTAAAAAAATATAAAACCACTAATATCATGAGAAGTTTGACATATTATGAAGATCACCAGATCACTTCTTGTTAGATCTTTGAACGTTCGCTTTCAGTATGAATATATATCGATGCTCTCAAGGAAGTCTAGCATAATTTATTTCGCGACGAAAAAAAGCACATTTTGCGAACACTGTGACGAAAAATAATTATTAATATTGTTTAAATTCAGTTCATGAATGGATTTATACATTTGTGAATAATGATATTATTCGTCCTCTCTACTTTTACACCCTCTCTGTCTCTTATTCTACACTTTGTGCGAGGGTCCTTCTTACCAGATATTCCGAAGAAGACGATCAACGTGTATTTGAAATTATGAATCGTCCGACTAGTATTCTGAATCAATCTGACAAGGAAATAGATAACGAAAAAAAATCGTTCTATAAGTTAATCTCTGATGAAGCGAACATTAGAAGAAGAAAGATTTTGCTTCAACTTGGCGTGCGTAAATGTGTGTAAATTTTTTAACTTTTTGTAAGATTGCTGGGATCTAATTGTATCTCAATAGCTAATACACAGACTGTGAGTTCATTGACTTAAGAGATCATTGAATACATATATTTCTTTAAAAATAGAAAAATACATCAATATATAGTACACTTTGTACTGAGAACACGAATTCCCTTATCTGTTTTGTGTACGCACTATTTTTTTTATTACAATGTTAATTTCAATCTTACGTAACAATTTTTTATGTTATTTATATTATAATAAGTAAAACTTTACACACACATTTGTTTCTGTTATTTATTTTAGTTGCACACCTAACTATCTACATGCGATTAATAATGTTGTTATTTCTAAGTTGAAAAATTCATTGAGTCAAGATACGCGTATTGATTGCATAACAAAAGTACAGAGAGCATTTTGCGTTTGCGAGTTTCGTGCCCGCCTTTGCCGGGCTCAAATGTAATATTTCAAGCCTGGAATGCTAAAAAAATTATTACAGTTAAACTAACGAAAAATAAATAAAAAAGAATAAAAAACAAAACAGCAGTCAAAACTTTTTATTTCACGAAGATGATTCAGATAGTTGCTCTTCATAATATATAAAAAAACAATTTTAATTCAAAAACACAAAAAAAGTGGACAAAAGAAAATATAGATTTAATTTTACTCTAAAAAAGGAATAAAGAAGCGATGTAAAAGAAGACAAGATGCCAGGGCATGAGTCAGAAAGAAAAAAAAATTTCGGCGTACAAAACATTAGCGACGGAAAGAACAAAATATAATATATAAGCTCGTAATAGGTATCCTTTAAATAAAAAGCTATGTAAACATCAAGCCTGCTAAATCTATGAGATGAAAAATGTTTTTACATATGACATCATACATTAGAATGTTTAAAATTTTTTAAGATTAATTTGAATATTATTCAATTTTTTCAAGACTAATATAATAATAAATGTATCCTTGAATTTATATTTAGTGTACAAATCTATATTATAATTAATTCAGACTAAATAGAATGTAATTTTTTGTAGCATATTTATGTTATATTAATATGTTTTGAAGATTAATTATATAATGTAGACGGTACAGTGACTGACAAAATCAAAGAAAATCAAAGCAGTATTACCTAATTAAATAATATATTAAAATATTTTATTTTTCAGATTTTTCTTTGTATTCTTATCTTTAAAGTACAACTAATCAATTATATATTTATAACTAATATAATGAAATAATTAATTAATATATTATTCTGTTATTGAATTGATTATTTGTTGAATTATAAATAGTTCGTAATTTTTTAGATTTTGCCGTCTTTAACTCATTTATTTACTTTTTCAAACGTTATCTTATTTAAATTTTATTTATGTATTAATTTTAATTTTATCGTTACTTAATTCAAGGATAGGCTTTAGTAAAGCTGATAGCTTTTGTCACGAAATGTTAATTGAATTTTTTTTTAAACGACCGTTGCGTGCATAGTTGCACTGCACATGTTCAAGCGAAGACGCTTAATTTTGATTCTAATATTATATTATTGTAGTTCTGACTAATGCTGGATTGATATCTTCACAACTCGGCAAGTAATCAGTCAAAATGAGCCATCAAGGATACTCGATTATCTTTAATTAAAGTGACTAGGCATTTTTGATATAAACTGCTCGACCAGGCAGAACAATTTTAGCAAATAGAAAACAAACATAAATTTTTATGATGTTATACATACAATATGAACCTGATTTTGTAAGAATTAATCCTTTGTAATAAAAACAAGAACAGCTCTTGAAATTTTTATTACATTTTAATTATACAATTGAATAAATTTAATCAGGAAATTGTATCATGGCCTAGAATTATATCTTGTATTATAAATATTTAAATATTTTGAAAGAAAGTCAAGCTGGATTTTTATTTATATTTATTGCTAACAAAATATTTGATTAAGACTTTCTTTTAAAATATTAAACTCGCTGCGTTAGTTGCAAGCACCACTGAGTAGATATCTGAATCTATTATGCTTAAATATTTTTCATCTATCACATAATTGAACGTTCTTTTAATAGTAAATAGTTATAGAAAGTTCATAAACAATTTTTAACCGGAGTCATTTGAAATCTTATTATCACGAATAATAGGCACACAATTGATAAAATAAATTATAATCTATTTATAATTCATTTTGAAAGACCTATACTTGACTAAGAGTAAATATAAATATCCGTAATTCTTGAACGAATTATGCTGTTTTGTTTGATTAATGGAAACCTTCACCAATACTATTAAATATACATTGTTATAAAATCGAAAGTTACTAACTATTCGTATTTCGTATACAATAGATATATATAAATAAAAAAATAAACGTTTAAAAAACAACAATGCACTATATAGAATAGTTAAACAGATTCATGGCATTTTCCAAATTTCAATCAAGTGTAAACAGGTGATTTTGTTACTTATATTTAATTTTAAGAAACGATTAGTTCGAAAATAAAAATCCTATAAATATTAATTTCTCTAATGTGTTAAGTATTGAATATTAAGAGTACAAATTTATTTAACGCGCTGTTCTACAGGTTATAATGCCTACTTAAATTGTGCGTGTATGCGTGCGTGCGTGCACGCATTGATTAGCATTTTACAAATATATTCATGAATAATTAGATGATTATAATCATGTATAATATTTACAATAACTAAAAAAGGCAGAACAGTTTCCGTTTAAATAATTATACTATTATGTTTTTTCTCAACTTTCCATATATGTTTTCAGATATAATTATTTGCATTAACGTATAAATATAAATTTATACAAAAATTATACTTGCATAAATATAAAATTTACATATTAATTTACTGTAGAAGTAATATACATTATTAGAAAAATATGCACAATTAACATAAAATTTATAACAATATAATTAAGGAAACTTTGAATGCCAGCACGCACACACGCGCGCGCGCAAGTGCTTGGCTGTGCTGGACCTCCATATATATATATATATATATATATATATATATATATATATACATGCAGCGAAAAAGACAGATAATAAGTTAAAAGAAAAAAAATGATTCTTGCGTACAGTGGAGGAAAGAAAATAATAATAATGATATTTTAAAGATAAAATTTTAACACGAAAAACATATCTATATACTAGTTGTTTGCAAAGACTCATCATATTTATTTTATATAATCTATATATTCTTATAGATAAAATATAAACTTATCATATCTTTAATATGTCATATCTGACTTTTCTATGCTTTATAGACATTATAAATATTTAAGCGATTTTCTCGTGATATTTTATAAATATAAGAGTGATACGTGATATGATTTTCTAAATTTTATCTGTATGATAATATTCACATATTCCATTATATTTCATTACATTATTCTTCTCAAAATGCTATGTTGCATATGTTATCGAGTAATAAACTGTGCTCTCTAAAAAACCTTTGAATTTCATAAACATATTTATTTTATTTAAAATTTTGGATATATAGCGATATATTTAAATTTTAAGTATATATAGCGATAGTATTAATTTTTATTAACTGTTCTAATTTTTATTAACTATTTCTATTTCTAATCCATTTTAAGAAATTAGTTTGATTTTATTCTTTACTGCATTTGTGATCAGAGTTTATAGATGACTATGAATTTGAAAGATAATTATGTAAGTTTGGCGTTTTAATAAAATAGAATAATCAAAATTACTAAATCATTCTTTCTTTATAGATCATAATAAGAGTAAAAATATGTCGCGTAAAAGCACGTTTAAAAAAATTAATTTGTTATGATTGTATACAAATTATTGAACTAGTCATATATGTATAGCTGCAAGTTAAATATATTTAAAAATTCAATTCATATATGCAAGATAGAAAAAAATTTTCTCGGTGCCATCCGAGGTGCCATCATATGCCTGATGTTTTTTTTTATATTTATAAGGCTTTAACCATATAATTAGCATGCCCCGTTTCGGCTTCGTTCAAGATAATAATTGAATCGATTTTTTAAAGAGTTCAATACTTTATGTATAAATCTATATTCCTATAAATAATTATACCTATCGTTGCTTCCGTATAACAAGGTGCTATTTTGCAGATTATTTTTTTGCTTCAAGTTCAATTGGCAACGATAACTAAAGATTCGCGGTATGTAATTTAAAATACGAAAATATACGATGTGTGTGTGTGTGTGTGTGTGTGTGTGTGTGTTCGTATTTGAAATTACGTACTGCGAATCTCTAGTTAGTCGTGCCAACTAAAATTGAAGTAAAAAAATGTTCTTACAATAGCACCTTTTTGAAGCGGACGCTCGATATCGCCTTTTTATATGGAAGCGACGATATATTTACTTAGTTTCAGCATTGTTGGTGAAGTAACATCATATTTTTCCATCTTCTTTGTTAAATTTGAAAAAAATATAGCCTATGTCCTTCCGAAGGTGATATGGAATATATATTTAAAAAAACAGTAGTTGTTTTCTTTACCGTGTGCAAAGAAAAACACATTTTGTCTTTAGAAATGAGTATGATATTTTTGTACTCAGTTGGCTTAGAGCAACGATTTAAAAAACTATCAGACAAAGTATTACTTTTTTTATTGCTAAACATGCAGTTTTTGCAGGCAACGCTGTATCATCTGTGAATGTACAGGAGTATATAAAGATTACGATTCGCATTAAAATTTATTTCTTAACTAGCTGTAATAATTTTCATTTTAATTTGATAACTAGTGACATATTTTCACAAAACTCAAGTAATCTTTGTAATTTAATAAGCACCGAGTTTTTTTTATTCAAATAATTAAAATGTGTATAATAGCTAACGTCAGGTCAATGTAAATAGTGATATTATGATATTTCTTTTTTCCCTTATGCTTTTCCGTCAACATTATTGTATAGTTAACTAATGAGCGATTTGATGTTTTATTTAAATGATAGAATATTTTGTTCTGTTTTATTATATTTTGTTCTGTTTCAGAACAAATTTTCCTTATAAGAAAGAACGATTTGTTGTAAAGGTTATTATCAAAAATTGATAAATTTATTGTAATTTTATTAATTATATTAAATGTTTGTCTATAAATATTAAAAATAAATAAGATTTTATATTCAAAATCATGTTAATATTAAATTATAAAACAGTTATGTTTTGCTATCTGTGTATTTAAATGTTTATCCAATGTGTAACACGGTTGTTTTTTGGTTATTTTTGACATTAAACTAAAATATATAAATTAAAATTAGTAGAAAGAATACTCGCTACTACTGTAAACTGCGTTTTTCCTATGTAATTAATAGATGACGTAAGCTGGCTTTTTCTCTTCAAGATACAATTTAATCATTTGATTGCTTATAAGTATAGGAGCAAAATGAAACTTTGTAACAAACAGACTTTAATTTAATTATTTCCTAAAAATCAAAGTATATTGATTTACTTTTTTTGCATTATATAATATATTATATAAAAAATTGAATGCAAGGCAGATGGAGTTAAATAATTGACATTTTTTCACAGACGAGATTGTAATAAAAAGAACGCCAAGATTATCGGTGCGTTCATCATGGAGAGATCAAAGTTCACGACGCACACGCGTGGTTTGTAAAACTTTGAGCTTAAACGTTAACTTTATGGCCTATTTGTTTTTCTTTTTTTTTATTGCCAATCTCATAATTGAACCGTAATAGTTAATCTAGTTTCATCAGCGGCAATTTATGTGGCAAAAATGTAACTTATTTCTAACAATAAAGTAATGATCTGGGAATGAAGAATATTGAACTTTATTTAGACTTTTCATTTAATATATGTAAGAATATTTCATCACATTTCATAGCGGCAGTGTTTGCCAAAAGCTTAAAATATATGAATTGCAAAGTTATTCCAATATTTTAAAGAATGTTATTTATTAAGAACAAAAATGTTTCTCTAATTTAAATAAAAAAACTCTTTTGTAGAGGTTTACTCATGTCTAAAATATTTTATATATGGTTTTAGATAATTATACTAATTTATAATGTATTATATATATTCTATGTTATAATTAATACTCAGCGAGTACTTAAAATTTTAATACATATTTAGATTAATATTATTTGTAAGTTACCAAAATTATAATGATTTTAAATAAATATTGTGAAATGATCTAAATGTTTATAAACTTATTTTTATTGTAATATAATATTGATTTATACCAAGTGTATAGCGAGTTTTCAATCATTTAAAAATATGCTTATAACATATGTAGCATATATGTTACATATCTATAACAATAAGACATGTAGATATGACATTATTATAAGATATGTAATTCTTAAGTAACTTGAGTTCTAAGAAATGCTTATAAAAATAATGAATTTGTCCGAATGCAATATTATTGTAAATATAAATGATGTAAAACTATATAAATTCTATGAATTTTTTAAATTAAAATAAATTAATGATTTTTATTAAATTTCTAATCCATAATGTACTCAGGATACGACAACAAAAATCTAACTATTGATAATATATATGTAATTATGGAATATATATTTATCTACTATGATACTGACTGATGCACTTCTCTATCTGTCACAAAGAATAGATTTATTAATCTGTCGTTCCTTACCTTTATCTAATACTTTGTAAAATACATGGTCAATAAAAATCATCGTTATCTTTATCGGATTTAGTAAAGTATCAACTATAGTTATCTTTATTGCAATAAGAGGCTTAAAGGAATCACGATTCAAGAATATTTAGCAGACATTCGTGGTTAATGAATATTCTTTGTTTATAGAAGGTAAACGAAGCTAAATTATAATGCTTTAAGACTGAAGCATTGAAATAGTACAATTTTTAGAAATACATAATTAATAAATATAGTTCTTTATGGCTAATAGAATATTATTCATAGAATTGCCAGTATCTTAATTTTATGTTGAATTTTTTTTTTTTAATAATTATACAATAAGAATAGTTTAGTTTATTTAACAAAACGATAAAAGTTAATAACATATATAAAACAATAATATTAATTGATCTCTCTATAGAGGTTATAATTAAATTATATTGAAACTTTTTTCTTGAAATGAATAAATCAATATATAACATAGAAGTGTGTTTTATAGTTGTGAATAGTCACAGTTTTTAATATTAGATTGCGATTTATGAAGTGATTTGCGCTATTCTGATGTCGTGAGATTTATGTCAATTTAAATTCTGCACATCAATGTTTTATATTACTTTGATAAAAAGATTTATTACCAAATGCTAATAGATAATATATCTTAATGAATTGCATAGAGAATTATTTCTATTTATCTCTGTTTTACTTTAGGCTATTTATGTATGATTTTTTATTAAATACATTATTTAATTCACGAATGAATTATTTCTAAACATAAACAGCAGTTTATATTATTTTATATAGTATACTCCGTACCATAAAATTGCGCTTTACGGTCGTTTTTGCGGTTGATAAGTAATCTATATGAACCGTCAATGTGCCGTTAATTTCAGATTATACATGTCACACCGAATAGACGTTATAGTTATATATTTGAGAAAAAATCTCGCTAACAAAGAAAGAATTATGTATTGTTGAACAAACCTATTTCAAATCTTAAAACTATCGCTATTTTAAATAAACTATTTTTAATATGACAATAATATATTTATTTTTACTAATTTTATTTTCAATAAATATTTTATTTATTAATTTACATCTCTGAATAGAAAAATTGTCCATCCTTTTATACTAAGAACTTTATTAATATTATTTAATATATTAGCTTTATTAAATAGAATATTTTATGCTATAAGATTTCTATCATAAATTATTTGTTAGATAATAATTGGAGGTTTAATAATTTAATTCTTATACTGTAAAAAATTTGAAGATGACATAGTCTTAACAATTAAATTAAATTTCTTAATAAATTCTTCAATTAAAATTTTAAAAATTGAGTTTGAGAATTGTTTAGAATTTCGAATATTAAAATAACACTTAATTATTAATAATCTATTATCATTGAATCGTTTTTCTTGTGTATATCATTATGATAAAAATGTAATAATTTTCATTTCAATCATTTTTATATTAATTATAATAAATTTAAATGTAATAGTAATTATTGATAAAAAATATACATCTTTACGAAAAATTATTTGAGCGAACTTATTATTAATAAAATCTAATAAGCTATTCAATATTATTTACTTTTCTTTAGTAAGATTATCTACTCTTGTGAACGTTTCAACGTGATAAAATTTATTATTAAATCAATTACGAGAATTTTTTGATCATTCCGCTATTGTACTGATATTGATTATGCATTTAATAGAGTTACTTATATTATAGAAGATGTAGATTATGGTTCATATTTTTTAATATTGAACGACAAATTTACTAATCTTCTTTTTTTTCCTTGAACCATGGATAATAGGAGGTATAGTTTTTTTATAACAATAATAGATGCATTTATAGGTTATGTTTTACCTTGATGTCAGATGTCATTTTGAGGAGAAACTGCAATTACAAACTTAATTTTAGTTATCTCTTATATTGGAAAGTCAACTTTTTTTATTAATTACGGTTTATTATTATTATTCACTTAAATAAATAAATCCTAGATTTCTATACCCAACCACCAATTTAAAATTGAAATTTGTGAATTTGTCTAATAGTTGTTATTTTGCATTAGTTGTTTTAAGTTTTACTTGGAAGCATAACAAAAGTAGAGATGATATATTACCAAAATTATGATTGCTAAAATGAATCATGTTTTGTTCACATAAATATTGTAGTTAAAAAAGATCAAATGCATGCAGGTATAAATGCACACTGCACATTTAATAGAGTAGTAAAATTTGATAGAGTAGTAAAAAAGCCAAAATTACGATAAAGTTTTTAATTAAAATGTTGTATAATACATCATTCACAAAAAGATTATTAAAATTGTTTAATGTTTACTTTTTATTGTACATTTTTTAATTCAATACATTAATATATATCGATAATTCATAATACAAAATCTATTGAACTTTTCATTACATAATTAATGAAATGTAAATTCAGATCTGAGCAAAAACGAAAATTTGAATATTTGTTAATGTTAATCTAATTTTTTTGTTGAAAGAATCACACTTATTGGATTCAGAATACTTGTGTTTGTTATCTGGAAAACAGGTTTCATTTTACTGCTGATGCTACCTTTTTAAGCCTAAGACACACTAAACCTTAGAAAATAATTTCTGTGTAATTATAAATAATTCTTCACTATGTTATAAAAAGTAAGTGCATAATTTTTCTGTGTGAGGCATTTCTCTCTGCTATTTCTTTTTCTTTCGTTGTGCCCCTCCTCCCCTCATTTTTCTACCACACCCCGTTGCCCAGCTTTTTAACATCCCTCGCTACATAACCATTGGCATAATAGTGCACCTTGCCGGCGTTGCGGCAAATTGCGGTATAACCTTGGCTTTCGCTTTCTTTCTTTCCGCGTTCCTCGGGTTGAAATGCTGGTTCTTCTCGTTTCTCTCTCGATACGCGCGGCGGCCGCGCAATAAGTCAAGGCTACATTATACGAAGATCGGTCAGAACCTTGGAATCTATTTTCTTCTACAATGCTCCTTTTCCCATCGCCACTATGTTACTCTCGTAAAATTTTTAAGTTTATTGCACAGAGCGCTTCTGCCGCAAAATTTTTTTCGCTACATTGACATTAAAATTTGCAAGAACCTATTCGGACCGTACAGGCAGGTATAGGGCGAAAACATCTTGCGTACGTGTACAGTTTTCTTTAGCGCATTTTATATATTGCTATACTCAGATTTTTAACCTGCAGCCTCTCTGCTCATCAATATTTTAGAGTTAACGTTTAAATGAATGTATGCATTTTTCTCATACAGAATTAAAAATGTATCGCACATTAATAATATAATGTATTGTATCTCAATTTTGAGAATGTATTAGATAATTTTAACAGGCTATGGTAATTTAGTCTAAATTTAGAAGCAAGCTTTTATTATTTAAAATATTAAATGAAAAAAAAATAAAAATACGATTTACTATGACTTGAAAGCTTAGAAGCACTATCATTTATAAAAAATCTAAAGTACAAATGAAAAATATGCGTAAAAGTATTCTGAAACAGTTATTTTACATAAATTGCAATTTAAATTTTCAATAAAAAAACTACGAAAATAAATTCTGAAATGTCTACCCATAAGATTGTGCGCATAATACACATTATATTTTCAAACCTACGATTCTCCGGTCCTGAAATGAAAGTGTAAAAATTATACTACCATACCTAAATTGCAGAACTTAAAATTAAAAATCCGCGCGTTTATAAACTGTACAACTATATATTATATTAAAAATAGTTTCCAAAGCAAGCAATTGTATATAATACGGAAAGTTGACCGATTTTTTGTTGACAGATAACATACGTATATACATTATTGATAACGTTTAAGTCTTGGCTTTTGCATATAATATATTCCATTATTAGTATAAATATTGCAGATTCACAAATATGTCATATAGTTATATTAGTTTATTAAAAAGACCGTAAGATCGATAAAATATTTATTATTTTAATCTATAATAATAGTATATATTTCAAGTCTACCCATGATATATAAACAAACAAATAAATAATTGTGATAGATAATATAAAAACATAATTATTAAATTATTAAACATGATGTAGTCTGCAAAAATAACGTAATTGTCATTGTGTTAAAAACTAATATCTTTATGCGCAGTAAAGTAGATAATATTTTATTACTGTTTTAAACTTCGATCTCGACTTTAATGCAAGGGTTATCTTTTATACTTAAATTTAAAAAGTTCAATATTGATTAAAAAATTTTAAGCCTATCGCTGCTTTTATACCTATAGAGAAGTACATATGTTAAGAATAATGATCCGTGTAATCATCACAGTATTTAAGGTTATAGAACTTTAATGTGGAGTTTATATCACTAAAATGCAACGAAAATTTTAGAAACTCAATTTATAATAAGCTTATATCGATTTTTGTAAAACAATATTTTTGTTTTATAAGTAAATAAGATTAAATTAAGATTTAGTTATAATTTGTTGATTTTCGGTAGTTTTACGTAATTACACAACATTGTACATATTTTCTTGCAGCTCAGCAATAAAAACTTCAGAATCATTATATTTTTGAGTATATTTTTAAACGAATTATATTTTTTCCAGTTTTTTTACTTAAATTTTGTGTTCTTGAAGTATAATTTTGCCTAATTTAGATTTAAGAGTGTTCACGAGAATAACCGGTTTTCAAACCAGAATATTTTTTTATTCATACATATTTTGCGGTGAATACTCCCGACATACACAATACAAGTAACCCTTAAAGGTTCGTGTAGATTTTACAAAAAGTTGAACCATATATGAGAGAATGTAGAAAGCACGCCCGCTTCAATTTACGCAGAATGTTTCTTTTTATAGCACATGTAACGGAAACTGTTATTAATATTGATATGAAAATTATATAATTTGTACTGTAATGCAAAATATAGTCTACATAAATAGATAATGACGTTAGTTACCATATTGATCATCAAATTTTGAGAACCGATTTAATTTATTAATTTTTATCAAATATTTATTAATCATAGTACATTAATTTTTTTTCTTTTTTCAATAGCATTCTTGAAAATGTATTTTATATTCAAAAAAATAAGTTTTTTCTTTACAGAGCGTAAATTTATTGTTTCAAAATCCGACGAAAAATAGAAATGGAATAATAGACAAATATGAACAGATTTATATATATATATATATATATATATATAGAATAGATTTATTTCCACTTTTTATTTTCAGAAAATTTTTCAGTTTTTTATGCAGTGATCTCGGAAGTGTTATTAAAAAAAGTTACTTAACTCGCAAAAAAGTATATTTCTCTGGTGTCATCGACCAACAGATTCTCCTAGCTTTATGGTTTATCAGTGTTCATTTTTGGTTTGTAATGTAATTTAAATTTCAGAAATTCTGAAGTTATCTTTATGATAAAAGCTACAAAAAATCTTGCAATGGATTTAAACAGTTTCGAATATCTTTATATTATCTGACACTTTAATAATATTGGAATAAAACCTTCATCGTTAAATTTGTCTTTTCCTATCTTTTCACTTTAACAATTGACTATTTGTTATCAATACAAAAAAGCGTATTGCTAAATTTTTTTTTAGATTAATTTAAAATCTGTAATCTTTCACATTTTATAAATTTCTTCGCGAAGATGCACATGACATTCATTCTCGTAATTTTTGACTTTCAACTTTGAATAATATTTTGTAACGATGTCAATAGCTCAATACCTGGCTCAATACCTGCAAAAAGATCGATGCTTTTATTATTTAAAGCTATTATATATTCTGTGATTAAGAAGACTTTTGCATTTGGTGGTATGCAAAGTGAGGGATCCCTGAGGCACAGAGTTGAGTTAAACGCCAAAAAATTTATCGAAATTGTGTATTTTTCATGATTTATCCAATTTCCCATTAATTTTCATTCTTATGGAAATTTGTTTGTTTGTATTTTGTAACTTACAGTTTATGAAATTGTTTTCCTCGATTAATAATGTTAATGGCTAATATACGAAAAATGTAATAGAATTACGATTGCACATTTCCAGTCAAAAACTTTGTAATTTTAAATATTTTATACCACCTATTAATTTTAAATTGAATAGTAATATATTTTAGCTCGATAATTATGAATAAAAGAGTAAAAATTAGCGGCACGGCTGTCATAATGAAATCTGTGAAAAACTTATAAATTTTAATTTTCAATTGTGCCTGTAATTATTTCAAATCATAAAAAAGCATTCCATATAGATATTATAAATTTGATGAAAATATATACTTTGTGTTGAATATTTATTTTTTCATTTCAATTTAAATTTATTCAATCACTTTTCTCTTTGTCAAGAATTGCCATTTTTTTAAATTCAAAAGAATATGAGGCATGTTTTTAATACATATATAGGACTGATATCTCTTTAAATGAATTCATAAAAACGAAAACGTTAATCGGTTGAAAATTTATAAAAATTTGCACTTTTGATAATCTGTTTAGAGTTGGCCAATTGTGCAACGTTTGGTTATTGAACTATTGAAGTATAGAAAAGAATGCGAGTTATTACTTTTTAATATGGTGAACGAAAAATGATATGGAAATATATTTGATTTTAATAAAGAAGTTTTAATGATAATATAGCTCTTTTCCTCTCCTTTTCTCATCGATTCAAATGATAATCACGATTTTTAATACAAATTTACATAATAAGATATTTACATTAGAAGATTTTGCGTTGTTTCAATTTACGAAAAAATTAATTATATATAGTTTCGTTACGTTTGGAGTTTACGGCTTTAAATTTTATTATAAAAAGTTTATTTTTCTAAAACAACTAAAGTACTATGTAGAATAAATGTTTTTTATTAGACAACAGTTTGATGTTCTATAGGGAACCGTATGTTTCGTCTTCAATCCAGAGCCTCCAGAACGATTAATCCGTCCTTGTATCTATATCATATTTGGTTTTGCAACTGTCAAAGGATGCTTTGACTTTATCATTTTCGAATATTGAAATTTATTTTAGAATTTGTTTGAGCTCACGATGCCAAATTATAACAACGAACGTGCATTATCGAAATTTAAAATACCAACGAATATGCATAATCCCAATATAAGACTCCAGATTGAATATTGTGTCCATATTAAACACTGGGTTTATTACGTCACAGTTATAGCTTGAAAGAACATTACGCGAATTCACTTCGACAAAATGAAGAAGACGAATCTCAAAGTTTGGTATGTATTTTTTATAGTAATATTATTATTTTGCTTCAACTTAATATAAAATTAAACATTTTTACATTTCATGAAAGTGTAAACCATTTCTACAACCGTCAGTGATTGCGACATCTCCTAATGCTCCGGGTTCTGGGTTTGTAGGACACTCCATACATTTGTTTTCATTACAAATTGTTATCTAATTTCTTGTTAACACTTTATGCAGATTTTTGTTTAGTCATCTTAAATAAATTACAACTTATATAAGGAGATGGTATATTTGGAAAATATTCTCAAAGTTCGTACAGCTTAAGAATTATAAAATCGTAATTTTGTTACGTAACATCCTCAATGCCTGTTCTCTATTTACTTTTTCTTATCTGCTTTGTAAATAAGTTTGTAACATCTTTGTTAGAGAGTTTGGGGTCGACATTCACAACGTATTTAAATGATACATTATATCTCTATGTACATATAAATATTTAATCAATTTTTTCGACTTTTTTTTCATTTCAAAATATTTTTAACCAACAATTTTTTCTACGATTTTATAAAACTATATAAGTTTTTACTATCTGGCATTGACTGATGCGGTTACGTTCATGGCGCGATGGCGCATTACGTATATGCCGATTGCCGAATCTTTTACATAAATGTATAGAAATATATTATCTTGCTCATAAAAATGCGCAAGATGGAATCTTCTTTCTCCAAAAACATAATTTAATGAGCGTGTCTTATTATCAGACCTATATTGGGATGGGTAAATTGATTCGATGTTATTAAATTGTACGTGCACCCTTGAATGATATCCATTATGTCTTCGTTAAAAAATTCTTTGCGCAGCGAGATAAAACTACGATAACTATATGCGGCCGCGAGTAAATAAAATGACAAGTTTATGAAAAGTATTTACTGTAGCATTATAACTTGTGACTTATTTATTTCTCTAAGTAAAGATACTACGTACTCACACACGGTTCTATAACAGTTCAAGTTAATGCATTGCATTTTTCTGTACTGAGATGATTATTTATTAATCTCCACGGTAATCGTAAGACAAGAAATTATAATAAAATTCGTTATTTCATCAAACATCAAATTAATTATTAATTTTGTTTTAATGGATATCCTCCTTGTGAATTGTGACTAGCGCATTTCATTAAATAATGCATTATTATTGTAATTTATTATTGTACAGTTTTAATTCGAGAAAAGATATGAATGCACATTTGAAATTGCATACATCCAGATTATTTTTAATATTTACATAAACAAAAATTGTTAAGATGCAACTACTATAGATATATACAAGTATATTAATTTTTAGATTAGTTATAAATTTGATCAATGTCATAAAAAGAACGTTCTCTTGCCGAGTACGAGATCATTATCGTCTTTTGTGAATAATTGCAGTTTTGAAAGAGCTATATATATCAACGTAATGTAAAACATTTGGAGACTGAACGAAGTCTAAACTTATATTGGGTATATCTTTTATCTGAAAACATTTTCACATTTAATCACACCTGCATATCATCGAATTTCCTGTTCTTTCTTTCGTTGCGACAGCGACTCGCTTATGCGTTGATTAAAATTGGCTCTTTTACTTTCTCTCTCGCGTCCTATGGATTGGCCGCGTCATGAAGTTTTTGAATAGCGGTAGACGCACGATATGGAACTGATTTTAACATTATTCGTGACGATCCTTATCTCGTGGATCGTGAATAAAGAGCTCTGGATTGGGATATGTACCTTATTATAATATACATAGGCTGTCTCAGTGCACGTAACACTCGACTCAACAACATGTCTTTGTTCTCATCGAAGATGATACTCGAAGTAAGACGGTATTTTTTTTATTCACCCTTGCACATATCAAAATTTTTTATTTACACACTTGTAGACGAATTATATTAGCATATATTAATAAAAACAAACTAATTTGGACACAGAATTAGACTGAACTATTCGGAGCAAAGTTTTCGAGTTACACTATTAAATTAATTTTGATGATTATATTGCAGATACAGTAACATTTTTAAATAAAAAATGTTAAAACGATCCAAATATTGTTTAGCTGAGACAAGAATATTTCAATCTGAATGTACAAATCTAATATTTCTTTAAAAACGAATTCTAAGTAGTACCAAAAAAATAAAATCATAAAAAATTCTTAAAACTCATATTACAATTAAGTTACATACCATTGAAATAATAACTTGTAATTCAAATGAAAATTTAAATACCGTGCATATTTATAAAAATATCAGTGATTGAAACAATTTCAAGTCGCTTACTTTTATTATTGAAATGTAAATATAATTATAATTTTTAATTTTTAATAATTTTTTAATAAATTTTATATCTTATTATTCTAGGTCTTAATATTTTTTTAAATATTTTTAAAACCTAAATCACAACTATGACCCATTTTTTTAATTTTTAGAAATTTTTTCACTGTTGAAAAATGATATTACACAGAATTTTTACGAATTAACCAGTGCATTTGTAATATTGCTTAATATTATATTTTCGTGAATGCATGAAGATGGAGCTAGTCTAATAAATATGTATACGTGGATTAGCGTTTTATATTTTTTGCTCACTATAATAATCATTATAAAACATGACAGCAAGGAATTATTAAGTTGCAACTTGCATTCTTTTTATGATTAAGTAGTAATTAATAACTTTAATTTAGTATGCATGTTGGAAAAAATTTTTCTCTATCGAGAACTTGAAAATTCGGACTGACCAGAATGAATTGAAAACTGAGGCTATTTCAGTACACTAAATGAGCCTACAACTGGTAGAAAAGCGGATTACGAGACAAATTTAATAAAGCTACTTTAATCAAAGTAGACTAGAATACAGACTGAAATCAGGAACACAAGATTTTAAATTTGCCCAGAACCCGTACAATTTTCTTTATTAATGCTCTCGTTACGCGTTGACAGTTGGCGAAGCGAACTACGCCTAACGACTGCTCAGTGTATAATAACTTCGCACTCGCGATTGAAATAAGAGCTTTAATTTAAAAAGAAAAAGCGACGAACACGGCGCAAAAGCGATGAGAAACTTACATCGTATATTAGACGATCCGAGCAACGTTAAGGCCGTTCGGCCGACACTTGTCTCCAGCACTATATACTTCTCGGGGCGTCGGAAGCTGTCATCGGCGCGCCAGACCGAGCACTATTTCTTTTCCGTGCGGATTGGTGTCGCACGTGCGCACGCACCGCGACGCAAATGTATACACACGCTCGCCAACGCAATTCACGCGCGAGCACGCTTTATTATGTAATGCGTGAATAATACCGGCGAGCGCATCGGCGTCGCGACTTCTCGGTGCGACGAGGCGCAATGGACTGCGGGGCGCTAGCTGAAAGCGAAACTCGAGGCAGCTCGAGCCTCGAAGCTCCGATAGTCCGATTCCGAGACCCCGTGGCCGAGCGTCGCATCCGCGCTCGGTCTAATACACGTCGTCGACGCGCGCGCGCGCGCACAAAATACACAAAAGCCCCGCTGCGCCGCGCGGCCGGTGAAGTAGTGGCGAACAAGGACAGTTGGGTAGGGGAGGGTCGAGAACGATGCGTGCGCACTAGAGAGCGTCTTTAGAGAGAGAAAGAGATTCGGAAAGGGGCGGGAAGGAAAGAGGGGCGAGGGAAACAGCGAGAGTGGCCGAGCGATGGGAGGGAGAGAGTGAGAGAGAGGGCGAGAGTGAAAGCGAAAGATCCCGATGATGCACGTGGGCCCGCGTGGAAACGACGCATGACGCTGGCTCGAAAAGCGTTTGTAAACATTGCAGTATTATATATTTTTACACCCATCAGCATTAAGTATTTATTCCGAATTCAACTTTATACCAAGTCAGCATACACTAATTTTCCTATTATTATATTTACATTCGAATGATGCCGATGAGGCGAAGATTTTTCAATACATTGAAACCATCAGGTGCGAAACCTTGGCCTTTATATTTATTATCTGCTACAGTCAGTGTCAATTTTCAAGAACATTATTTACTTGTTACTATTCATTAACCTGTGCCACTTCACGTGACTATTTTTATAAGGCTTCCTCTTTATTTTGAAGATAAGAAAATAAGTTTGCCAGAGATTCAATATAAGTAGAGTAGATATATCTAATACACACACACACACACACACACACACACACACACACACACACGCGCGCGCGCGCACACATATATATATATATAGAAACAATGAGACGAACTTTGTGGGATGAAAGTACATCGGATGGGAAACCTTACGACTATATATGTTGTGTTATGCTAACAGTGTAAAATTATAAAATTTAAAAGAATTTATTACACTCAAAAAATTTTATGTGTAAAAATTTATAAGTAGAATTAATTCTTTATTGATAGGGAAAATATATTGTCGAGATTTCACTGCCACGATTATTTGTAAAGAAAATTTTTACGAAAATTTTTTCTTTATCACAATATAAGACACACACACACACACACACACACACACACACACACACACACACACACATATTACCCATATATATTGCACATGTTTTATCCCGTGAATCCACAAGATGATAATTATATTAATTAGACTATTATTTTTGTTTCTATTTTTGGTTTAGAAAAATGGGCCAATCAGTTCTATATTAAACCATGAAGAAAGTCATAGATAATGTCTCTATAACAAAAATGGGTATAAATTGCTGTAATTTGATCTTATGCACTTTGTGTGCATTGATCTCGACCAAGATATGAATTTCATCCTCAAATTCTTCTTCAAGCTTGCTACTAAGTATGGCCAAGCTTTAGTTTACTTGAACCTATAATATATTGTATAATCTTCCGACTCTTGCTTTCGAGACTGGTACCTGCCGCGTGCGTAGGTAGCCCAGCAACTTTCAATTTCAAAACTGCCTTGGTAGACCAGGTTGACCAGGTGTATCTGCGGAACGGTAAAATGTGAACATTAGAATAATGCGTCATTCGTATGGCGTCGTATACCGAGTTCAAAATACCTTCAGAAACTTAGTCTTGTAAATTCTTGATAGCATTTAAGGGATTCTAATATTTTAGATTTAGTCTAATAAATATTTGTAGACGCGTTAATAAAATTAACTTTCGCGTTTTAAGGTTTGATAACTAATATGCTTACTATAAACTTATTAATAATCTTTTGGAAGTTTGATTTTGCCTCCTACAGATTGCTCAGAAGCAGTGAAAACTCTAATAAATTTTCTCTTTCGGTCACTTTTTCCTAGCGAGTTGCGTTACGAACGTAATAAATTAAAATTAACAATTTTTATTTTTCATGATGCAACGTTGCCAAATAATTTCTAGGCTGCGGGGCGCATGTTATACAAGCGGCATACTTATCCGCGACATTAAAATTTCTAATATTCTTAAATTAAATTCCCTATTTTCATGAAAATTTATATATTTATGGGTTTTGCGTGTTGATTATGAATACCGCAGTAGCTTTTGATGAAAATGGAATTTCAAAAATATTTTTCGAATTTCCATAGCCTAAAAATGATTTTTTTCAACGTTCTTTCGAAAAATCGGAATAATTAACCTACTTAAAAACAATATTTTAAATAAATATTGTATACCTACAATGAAAATTGCTTTTTTATTTTATGTATTCTTACTCTAAAGCAATTTTTCGGAGATAAAAAGTATGTATAAATAGAGTCCTCCAGGGATTTCACGACGAAAATGATGAATTTTTCTTTAGATATATTGTTTGTGTCGAAAAAAGTATAATGAAAATTATAAAAAAATTATGAAAAAATAAAAAAATAAAAAGTAAATACAAGAAAGATGTATTTCGATTATATATATATTAGAGAATGATTGTTAATTATCGTTATCATATTTTAATGTAAAGAATTCAATTGTTTGAATATATTTGTATTTTATACATTATTTTATACTTTATGCTTTAATACAACATTTAACAATATTCATTATTTAAATAGTATATGCATTAGTAATATGTATCAGTTTAAAAGTTTTTCTATCAAATATTAGATTTATTATTAAATTATTTATTTTGTTAGCTTATTTATGTTTGCATATGCATATTACATACGGCTTCTACAGGAAAATTGTACTTCGAGTTCGGGCAGTAAAAAAGGTGTCCAATGTCCCGGGACGACTTCTACAGAGCGTTTGTTGTTCGGATGATAGAATACGAAACTTCCCGTGGAAGTCGTCTCGAAGCACCTGGACATCGTATTCTACCGTCCAACACGAAACTTCTCGTAGAAATCGTTCTGAAGCACCGGGATGTCATATTCAACCGCCTCCATACACGAAGCTACAATATTTCCCCGTAGAAGCCGTATTTCATATTTATATTATATACAGTATATTTTCGTATTTTAAATTAAATACCGTGAATATTTTAGTAATGGTGTCAACTGAAATGAAAGCAAAGTAATAGTCTGCGAATAGTACATTTTTGAAGTGAATGCTGCGATATCACCTTTTTATACGGAAGTACCGATGTATATATATATATATATATATATATATATATATATATATATATATATATATATAGACACACACACACCTATGTACATAGTTTCGGGGTTGTTGGTAAAGTAACTTTTTATTTTGCCATCATTTTTTTTGCTCAAATTGAAAAAAACATACTATTTTACAAGAGAATATAGAGCGACACAAAGAGAGAGAGGGGGGAGATAGATAGATAGGTAGAGAGAGGGAGAGAGAGAAGAGAAAGAGAGAGAGAGAGAGAGAGAGAGAGAGAGAGAGAGAGAGAGAGAGAGAAAGTAAGATTTTCCCACACAAGAAAAAATAAAATGTACAAACCTGAAGAACAAAAAGGATAATACCGACTAAAATCACACCTTCTTTAGGATATGAATCCCAAAGTTGGATATGACCATTCAACTGAACTGTCTCGGTATTCCTAGTTCAAGTTGACTACCTTGAGTTGATATTTGACATAATTCAAGATGCTACCTATTAGCCGTTAGTAAAACTGACTGCTAAGACCGTTAACTGTGTTCTTAATTTACTATTGAAAGTAAAATGATTTTTAATAAAAACATAGCCTACGTCCTTCTGAAGCTAATATAGAATGTATACTTTGAATTTCAGAATAATCGATTCAGTAGCTTTTTTGTTTAACGTGTACGAACAAAAACACGTTTTGTCTTTCTAAATTAGTGTGATCTCATATGATAATTTCTCCCAAAGATCACTTCGATATTTGTAATTAGTACAATCAGCGCCTCAAAAAAAGTTAAGTATACAAATTTTCATAAAAATCGGAGATGTGTACTTTTCAGAAAATTATCGTGTTCAAATCCGAATAGATCTTAAAGCACGCCGGTGCCGCGCCGTTGTCATATTTAAGGCGTCAAGATTAAAAGTTATGTAGAACTTTATTTTGCAGACTTGAGTATTAATGTTCTCTTGATTTTATCGATGAAAAAATATTTTTTCAAAAGTAAGGTAATCTTCAGTGAAACTTCTATAGGAATCTTCTTTTTGTTCGACCCAAACATCATTGCATATATGAGTTATACATGTTTTATTCATTTTCATACTGAGTTCGTATGATTTCTCGTGAATTTCCATAAGGTCCACGATCACCGGCCCATGTAAATTTCGGCGATCTTTTGATACTTTTTTTTTTATTTATTATTGATGTATTTTTCTTTTTGTCAATCCAAAAATTATTTTTGAATTTATATAAGGTAGATTATTTTTTATGCTCAATAAATCTTTGTGTTGCTTATGCGTGATCGCCAAACTTTAGTACTACTTAATTGATTTTATTATTTTTGATGTTATTGTAATGTTTGGTTTGGTTTGTAAATAATTTTTACAATATTCAACTTACAAAAATATTTTTTTCTTAAGGTTAAATCAACAGAAATAGATGGGGTCAACTACAGAAAAGTAATATGCACACCCGATGTTACTCGAAATTTATATACTTATGTTTGTTTAGAGGTTTATTTCGAATATCGCAATAGATTTGGTGAAAATTAAAGTTTTAGGGCACAAACTATATGAATGATGATTACTTCTAAAATTAATTCTCCCGGAAAATATAAAAAATTCTTAAAAATATTTGTAACAGAAGTTAAAACTCTTATTAAAATACAGATTTTATGTTTCTTACAGCTTTTAGATGTTAGTTATATTCATGATGATATTACATTTTTAAACTAAGATTAAATATATTTTTTGATTATGACCTGATTGATTAAAATTTTAAAATAGTACAAAACTTTCTTTGTGTGCATTCGGCAATTATGAAGAAAAAGGATTTTCTTTGTATATTAAGGTTTTGCATGCGAAAGTGTAATTTAATTGTTGTGGTTAAAGCTCTCTCTTTCTCTCTCTTCCTCCCTCTCTCTCTCTCGCTCTCTCTCTTTTTCACCAGTTGTGTAATAAGGCTGTAACCCTTACTCGTAATATGCTGTCATATTCTTACACTCGGAAACTGCAGCCTTCTACAAACAACATTGAGTTATGGAAACCAATTAATCAGTGTTACAAGTAGTGTCAAACACACCTACTCTTTTTCAGTCAGTCTTGATGGATTTAATCAATTCTTTGTTGACAGTAGGCAAACAGTACTTCTCTCTGATCTCAGGCATACAGAAAGAAGACCACCAGATTTTGGAAGCCTTTCCTACAATGCACTTCAATGCACGCGACATTGTCGATGTTCCCGTGTGATATATTGTGGTATATGAATCTCTACAGACAATCTTATCCATACCAATCAACATCTTCAATTCCTCTCTCCAACTAGGAATCTTGTAGATTTTGGAAAATTGCTACAGTCATTCACATTCCAAAAAATCATGCATCGCGTAAAATATATCATTTTACATCCATTAGTATTCTTTGTGATACCTCAAAAATCTTAGAATACGTTGCATACACGAAAATATTAGAATTTATTGCTGAAAATATTTTACTAGATCATTTCCAGTTAGGCTTTCGAATATGACATAGTATGCAAACTGCTCTCCTACAAATTTGTGATCAAATTCGTCAAGCACAAAATTACAAGGAAATTATACTTCTTGTAGTTCTAGATTTTTCTCGAGTGTTTAATTAGGTAAGTATATCTCGATTGCATAGCAAACTTAAATTAACGAGCTTCTCCATAGTTTCGCTCAACTGGACCGTTTGATTTATACCACATCTTTTTTTTCAATATGTTACCTCGGCTTCATTAGAAATTTTCTCGGTTATGTGTTTGCGACAGCAAAATATTGGGTAGCAGAGTTTAAACGAGGCCGTACGAGCTGCCAAGACGAGCATCGTAGTACCGAGGTGACCACTCCAGAAATGTTGAAGAAAATCCACAAAGCGGTACTGGATAATCGTCGACTGAAAGTGCGCGAGGTAGCATACATGGTAGGCATTTCAAAAAGTGTGGTACACCGCATATTAACTGAAAATTTGGAGATGACAAAAATATGCGCAAGATGGGTGCCGCATTTGCTCACAATGGAACAAAAACAGCGTCGTGAAGATGTTTCAGTTGCGTGTTTGGCAATGTTTCGCAAAAATAAAGCTGAAATTTTGTACCGTTTCATAATCATGGATGAAACATGGGTCCACCACTTCGCACTCGAAAGAAAAGAACAATCAAAACAATGGACTCAAAAAGGAGAACCGGCTCCAAAGAAGGCAAAGACCGTTCTACTTCAGGCAAGGTTATGGTGTCGGTTTTTTGAGATGTGTGTGGGATAATTTTCATTGACTATCTTGAAAAAGGAAAAACTATCAATGGCGAGTATTATGTGAACTTATTGCAAAGTTTGAGCGAAAAAAAATCAAGCGAAAACGACCGCATTTGGCCAAGACGAAAGTGTTGTTCCATTAAGACAATGCACCAGCTCACACATCCATTAATGCAATCACCAAAATTAATGAATTAAAGTTCGAATAGCTACGTCATGCACCCTATTCGTCAGATTTAGCTCTCTCGAATTATTTTCTGTTTCCAGACTTGAAAAAATAGCCTGCTGGTTAAAGATTTTCCAACAACCAAGAGGTGATGTTGGCAGTTAATGGCTATTATCAGGAGCTTGACAATTCTTATTATAAAAAGGGTATCGAATTTATTGAACATCGCTGGGAAAAGTGTATAGAGCTGAAAGGAGATTATGTTAATAAATAAATATATTTTATTCCAAAATTTTCGAGTTTTATTTTTTGGGCCAGGTACTTCTGGGACAATCCTAGTATACAGTATATCACTCTTGAAAAAATTTTAATTGTGTAAACCTGCACGGACTAACTCCCAAGTGGAAGTTTGGAACGTGAATATCTGCTGGAATTGGTATTGATCAGGATGGGTATATATAAATGGCAATATGTAACTATTGGAAAAACCCAATTTAATAAAATTAATGAAATTAAAGTTTGGCTGTATAAAAGATTTTGTAATGTACAGAAATAACATCAGTAACAACTAAAGAAAATCAACTATGGGTAATGTAAACTGCTCAACAGTTCCTGTCTGCAGCATTTTCATTTTCTGCAACACTTTTATTTGTTTTTATGCAACGATTTGATGTTGTTTGATTTGATTGTGAAAAATGGTTCGATTGTTAAATATACATTCGACGAATACGTGAAGAGGCATTGACAAGCTTGTCTCGGCTAGACTCTTATTATTCTTCATTCCACGCCCCTGCCCCACACAAGCCCATTTGATTAATCAGACAATTTTCTACTTCTCTGTGACGTGCCTCTAAGCGGTCGTTAACTCTGTTGGGTTTGAATATAGTTCTGTAGATGTCGTTGAGAATGATCGGTTCAAACAGCTATTTCTGATCGACACAATTTCCACTGACTTGAATCATCTTTTAAGTAACTGTAATAAAGACATATTATAGAATAACTTATCGATTTAAAGAGTTAAATTTGTTAAATTTAAAGATTTAAAGTTTGTTAAATTTTGATAATCACTGTGAAAGATAAAACAGCTTTTTTTTTTAATTTATCGTACTACATTGCATTCAATAATGAAAAAGGTTAAAATAACTTGTGTATTATTTTGTTATTTAGTACATTATTAAAATAACTTTTGCACTATTTTGTTGTTTAGTATATTATTATAGTATTTAATTTTTTATTATTTTTAGTATATCATTTTAGTCATAAATGGAACACTTTTAAATAATTGTACATTGTGGTATTAAAACAATTTAATTGTACTTATGTCGACTGCCCATATACAAATTAATAAATATATTTTTTTTATTGGTCTTACAGTCCAACCAATTCAATCTAAAAATAAATTAATATATAAATTAATAAAAAAAATTAATAAATTGTGGTATTAATAATACTTTCTGATCCAGTAATCACAACATCTGATTTCTTGTCTGTAAATACACAAAAGTTTTAACAGAATTATCGCTAAACACTTGGTGAAACATGTTTGAATATTATTTAAAATAATAAAATCGACACTTGGTTAGTTTCACAAAAATTATTTTTATTCAATCGACAGCTGTTTCGGCAGTTAAGCCATTTTCAAGATCTTATACAGATGTAATCATAATACAAAAGAAGTTTATATATAAAGAGAATAACGGTAATATTATTCGGTAAAGTGGGGGTAATAGTAAGTGGGGAAAATTACATATTAGGATAACGGTAAATCGGATTATAAGGTAATTAAAGATAATTAAAATTTTGAGGCAAGGTTTAGTAAAGGAGAAATAACAAAATTCGTCATATCATTAGTGACATTTTTGTTATTATTTAAAGCTTTCTTAATTTCCATAATTTCTAAACTATCTAATCTTTTACTTTTGTTAATATTATGTAATATTTTGTAATTATTAATATCTAATTGATGACAATTATTAATACAATGTTCAGAAATACCTGTGGTATTTTTATTAAACTTTATCGAATTTATATGTTCTTTAATTCTAGTTTGAATTGAACGGCCTGTTTGACCTATGTAAATTGCATCACAGTCTAGACAAGAGATTTCATAGACACCACTTTTTTTGGAAGTTTCTGTTTTTTCTTTATTGTTAACTAATAATCTTTTAAGATTATTTTTATTTACATTAATTGTATGGATATCTAATTGATTTAGGTAATTACAAACTTTTAAACTTACAACTGGTACATGCTTAATATAACAATATGTATCATTTTTTGTTTTTGGACATGCATAAAAATGTTTTTGAAGTAATCTAAACCGTTTTTTGACTAATAAATTGTCTATAATATGTTCATCAAAACCATTATTTTTAGCTAAAGTTTTAATAATATTTAATTCATTAGTAAAATTAAGTTTATTTAAAGGTAAGGAAAGTAATCTATGGATAAGAGAATGGAAAGCACTAAAATAATATTGTGGGATTGAGTAGAATCAAAAGGTGTCAAAACATCTGTAAAAGTTGGTTTTCTGAAGATGTTGAAAGTGAGTTTATTGTTGACTTTATGTATTGATAAGTCGAGGAAATTAAGGTAATTGGACTTTTCCACTTCTAAAGTAAAATTAATATTATTATGAAAAGAGTTTCAAAGTGTTAGAAATAAATCTAATTGCCTATCTGTGCCTGTCCATAAACAAAAAATGTCGTCGACATATCTGGACCAAAAATGAACATTATTAAGTAACGGAGATTTACTTTGAAATTAAATTGATTCAAAGTCGGCCATAAATATCTCGCTTAATAAGGGTGATAGAGGAGAGCCCATAGGTAAACCTTCTAG
Organism: Sycobia sp. Sy_11; assembly: GCA_018907035.1. Classification (NCBI taxonomy): domain Eukaryota; kingdom Metazoa; phylum Arthropoda; class Insecta; order Hymenoptera; family Epichrysomallidae; genus Sycobia; species Sycobia sp. Sy_11. Next base: position 2,913,246 of record JACCIC010000006.1, on the reverse strand, counting down.
TTGTAAGTAATATTTGTTGTTAAATCTAAAATAACTTTTTTTTAAACAAATATTTAATAAAAGTAAAATATCTTCTTTTTTAGTATTTGATAAATTAATATTATTGTGTAACATTTTTGTTATAATATTAAATACAATTTTTGTTGGAATAGAAGGGAATAAATTGATCACGTCAAAAGAAATCAATTTTATCTAATATGTAATTTTCCCCACTTACTGTTACCCCCACTTTACCGAATAATATTACCGTTATTCTCTTTATATATAAACTTCTTTTGTATTATGATTACATCTGTATAAGATCTTGAAAATGGCTTAACCGCCGAAACAGCTGTCGATTGAATAAAAATAATTTTTGTGAAACTAACCAAGTGTCGATTTTATTATTTTATATAATATACAAAAGTTTTATTATTATGAATATAATATAATTTTCCAGCTCTTACATTAGAAAATAATGTTTATGTCACGGGCGGAAATTTTATACTTTCCTGATGATTACTACTGCAGGAGCATAATTTTACATAATTTTATTTCTGACTCTTGATACAAAAAGTTATTCCTCTATCGTGCTCAATCAAACAAGTTATACAATTTCAATTGCTCTTCCGTTAAATAAAAATTTAAAAATTTAATTTGTGAATTAAAATTAATATATTAAAAAGTAATGACAATGTGAGAGTATGGTAAAGATACCATTTTATATAAGAATATTCTCTTTCTATTAGGAGTTTGTATCTAAAGAAATGTATGCGACAGAGATGCGCGTAGCTAATTTTTCAAGCTTTTTGTTCCTTAAGAGTGCTGATTCATAAGACAAAAAAGCGGAAAGGAGATATTTGATAACCTAATATGTCATAGTGGCTTTTGGTGAAAATGGGATTTAAATCTCAAATTCCAACAAATAAATACAATAATGAAAGTTATGCAAATTGATCAGAGAAAGTACGAAAAATTAAAAAACATTCCAAATAAAAGTTGTAAATCTCATTATAATAAATAATTTTTATGCTAAAATAGATAAGTTTAAAAATATATAAGTGATACGCTAAGAATGCTTTTCACTTAATATGTATTTTTTTAAAAAAAATAAAAGATCTACAGCAAAAACATCTAAAATAGAAATATAAGTCAAGACACACTTTATTGGACGTAAAACTATAATTAAAAACATTATGTCAAATTCTTAAAAATATTTCATAGAACATAGTATTTATGCATTTACATAGTTTTTATGTATTTTGCCATAAAAATCCAAATTGAAGAAGGGTAGTAATAATCAGCATACCAAAAATGGTAATACGCCAATTTTGAGCAAAATCATATATGGGTGCTTTCTGAAGTATAGCTAGAATTCGCAGATTTTCGAAGCAACCCTAAATGAAATTGTTACATTTTTCTTCAGAAACATTGGTTGCGCCAAAAAACTGAACAGATAAAAAAAGAAGTTCTTTTATGAAATGTACATCTCTCTTTTGAAAATTTTTTTAAAAATATTCTTATTATCTGATAATAACAAAAACAACTATTTTTATGATTTTTGTATTGATTTCTCAAATTCAATTTTAGTAAAAAAGCACTATGACATTCATCATAAGCACCGCAAAAAGCATAAGTGCATACATTTTATCAAAATGAAATGTGGGAGCTCTTCCGAAGTCTCACCCAAATATATATTTTCAAAAAAGCTTGAAAGGCAGCAAAGCAAGCGTTCAAATGCGCTGTCTACATTCGTGTATGTATATATAAGTCTACTTTCTACACGAAGTCTACATTCGTGTATGTATATATATAGCACTTTCACCCAAGGGCCTTTACGACACAAATATAATGCATATAATAAGTCGAGTTTGTTGGAGCAACGAGTAAAAGCAATAAAACCAGATGTAGTAAATATCTTCGGTTTCTGTCTCAGTCAGACATACTACAGCTAATAGATGGTATTTAGATAAGAAGGCGCACACAGAGACGCTCGACTTACTCATGGATCGCTGTAGATTGAGCGCGTATATATACATGATTGCGAACTTGCACGCTTGATGTTAATAAAATAAAATCTCTTTAATGTAAAAACTACAGTAAAATACACAATGTAAAATATTTTCTACACATATTCAGTTGTATCGCTTAATTTTCTTTTATAATTACTTAAGTAAAATATGAATTTAAAATATTACAATAAGCCTCAGGGTTCTTTTTATTACGATAATATATGTACGGTACTGACTGCTGCTTGTTGCGACATCTCTTCGAATATGCCAAGAAGAAATTTCTCTACAGAAATAGTGATTATTAGTTGCAGGAGATTTCGTACATTATAAATTTACTTCCACGTCTCATTTTGTTTATACAATACATAGAACGGTGAAACAAATTTTAATTGATTTATTATTTTGTCCTACAAGTGGTTACACTCGAATGATGTATGTGAATGACATTTAAATTTATAACAATTATTTTCTTTAAAAGCACTAGCATCACGTGGAGCAGAAGACAAATTCGTACGAAATTTCTTTATTTTTTTAACCTACTTAGAGAAATGTTATTAACTCTAAGAAAGTTTCGTCACTTGTAGGCACGTCTAAAGATTTATAAAACATTTTTTTAACTTTCTACAATAAAAATTGAGGGAAGGAGACGTCGAAGTAAATTTACTTCTGTTCTGGTAGTTCAGCGTGGCGCTCCGATCAGGGTATGCAGCACTCCAGCAGCCAGATAATTACAGGGTAATACCGATACGGAAACTGAGAGCATTGTTTACCTCCAGCCTTAAATAAACACATAGTAATCCTTGTATATAATACGAATTAAATTGTTAAAATTAAATTGTTCTTCATTTAGACTTGTTACATTCTTTGATTTCGAAAATATACATATTGTAGAACAAGGTATTAACAGTAGATATAAAAGAGAATTCTTAAAAAAATTCATATTTTGAAAAATCGCAATAATGTTAATTTAATATATATTAAATTATTTAAAAAATTCATTAAAAATTAATTAAAATTAATTTAATCTTTATTATAATGATATAAAAGAGAACTCTTGAAAATATTCATATTTTGAAAAATCGCAATAATGTTAACTTAAGAGTCAAGTAAATTGGACAACACTTATCATTCTTTATTAATATAAAATTACAGTCCGTCAAATAAGGTCGACTTTACTAACAGGTAATGAAAGATTTCGCTCTAATTTCGTCGCGAACCGAAAGAGGGAAACTTTGTCCTTGATGCACTGTCAACAAAAATTCAGTTTTTGTTGAGCTTTTGAAAGAGAATCACGTTAAATCACGCTATGAGTGCTAAGTATGCGTCGCGCTACCAGGCTGTGTTCCTTTGCATCCACCCGAAAGGTCCCAAAATGCCGTAATCAATGGCTGCTAAATATATGAGAAAATCGAAGACATTTGTACAGACGTGGGTACAGCGATATAAAGTGACTAAAAATGCCGATGATTTACCAAAATGTGGCTCGATAGGAAAAGTGGACAGAAAAGATAAAGAAAGAATAGTGAATTTATTTTCGCGGAATCCTGCTTTAACACTGCAGGATGAGTAAAATTAATGGCAAAAGGTTTAGTTATATCCTATGAAAATATCCGAACCCATCTTGGTACTTATTGCCTGAAATGGCGTGTTTTTAAATAAAGACTTATAAAATATGCAATTTAATTACGTGAAATTAGGAAGGAATATGCGTAGAGGGTACATAAATTCAGAATATAATTGAAAATAAAAACCTTTAATTACGAAATAAGTTAACACATCGAAGGTATAAAAAACCCCAGTCAAAAGTGGAGGAAAAGCCGTAATTGTGTTAACCCTTATTATTATAGATAATAAATAGATATAAACAATAATAGATATAAACAATAGAACGAGACTTATAAACATTAAATCGCAATGTCGCTATAAAGACTTATCACTACAGGTACTGTAACCTAGACTATAAAGAGGGTATAATATGCCCGGTAAGCACTTACAATAAACTACAATAGTTGAATGGCCATTCATAAAACGAGCGCAAAATCCTTACCAGCTGACGTGTGCCCACAAGGATCACAAGGATCGTAACGAAGGTGTTGCCCACGGCACAGATATACACACGAACACCGCAGGTCCGACGTCTCGGAGACGCCGCGATGTCGCAGATTGCCGATGGAAGGCAGTAAATGATAGCAACACCTTGATGCCCGAACGGCCTCGATTAGCACAGGAAATAGTCTGACAGCTACTTCCTTGAACCTGCGTCACTGGTTGGTGGTAATACTAGCGGTATCAACACTGCAGCTAGGTACCAATTATCTACGCCTTGAATAAAATACGCACGTAACAAGTTACACTAGCGAAATATCGCACTGTATAGACTGTTGCGCTATACTAAGCGCTAACCGAACTTATGAGCCGATGCTTCAAAACCTTTCCCATCTCCGTTGGTTCAAGCCGAGGGCCTACAATCTATACAAATGCAGGATATTGTCGCGATGTCTAATAGCACAAACGACTTAATTCTAAATTTCGTACGATCCGCGCGGACTCTTCATTTTTACACGCCTACTCCTTTTCCAGAGATTTTATGGGATCTTTCCTCTTACTTAGGAAAAGCCTCCAAAACTTGTCGGGCACGTGTATTTAATGGCGCAGTGCAATAAATGCCACATTCATTTATGAGTGCACTCTCTCCCCTCTTTCACTCACGCGCGCTCTTTCACTCATACGCTTTCTTTTTATTTTAGAAAATGTTTTTATTCAAGAAAAATATTATATACATATATAGATGGATACAAAAACATAACAAAAACCATATTAATTATACTGAGTTGTAAAATGATGGTGGTACCACTCTCGTTACAATAATGTTATACAGTATAGATACATACACGATTACTTAATTAAAATTATATTTTGCGAGACATATTACAATCTGTTATTGCTTGAGATGTGACGCTAAGAAAAAAATTGATAAAATCAGTAAAAACTAGCTTTACTATATTATAACTAAAAAAAATATAAAAGGATAGAGAGAAATAGAAGTAATAAAACAGTAGTGGGGTATTTTACGATACCCTGGTATTGATTGAATTAGTAGAAATTGGTTTACGTCTAAATTAATTATATTTAAAGTTGCGCATAGCTCTAACGTCTTTTGCAGTAATTTTAGTTGTGAATCTTAATGACATATTATTCTCGAATTGATACAGTTTTTTGTTGCTATTTCTGCGCGGGATATGATACAGTATTGGTGTGCCGTTATAGTTGACAATATAATTATTTTGGTCGAGGTATTGAAATTCGTTGACCGTTGCGTAGCCCCTGTTTATTAACTCGATCGATTTGAGATTATTTGGTACATACAATTCAGTAATCAGGTGGTTGTTGATTTTACCTATTGATTTAACGTAGTTTCTGATAAGTTTAATTATAAAGGTGTCAATTCTAATTATTTCAGCTTATATTAAATTTCTTGTCAGTGATCATATTGAATATTGTTTTAATTGTATGAATAGGAAATTTGTATTTATTAAGTTTGAAAATTAATGCCTCTAACCATAGACTGTCGAATGCTTTCTTAATGTCAATTAAGCATGCGCCTATAACCTTATTGTTTGCCATGTGCTTGTTTATATTTGTTATCAATAAGTTGATTGCATGTGTGGTTGAGTGATTATTTTTGAAGCCAAACTGGTTTGCCGGAATTATGTTATTATTGTTACAGTGGTTAATAATATTTCTATTTAGAATTCTTTCAAAAATTTTACTTATAACTGGCAAAAGACAGATGGGTCTTAAATTGTCTAAGGTGATGGCTTGTGTTGGTTTCTTTTTTAATATAATAGTGCGTGCTATTTTCCATTGATTTGGGTAATGGCTATTATTGATTATGTTATTGAATAAGATACAGTACATATTTATTATTTTAGGTGGGATCTTCTTAAGAACGATATTGGATATTTTGTCGACACCGAAGGATGTTTTATTTTTCATATGCTTGATATGCCATGATACTTCTTTATAATTAGTGAAGGCTTTACTTATGTTGTATGTTGTATTAGAAGCAGGGTTGCTTTTATTGAAGTATGTTAATGGAGGTGTATTTTTAAATAATGTTTATAGTTCATGCATTTTTTTCATTAATTGTGTCATGCATTGGTAAGTGCTCAGTGTTATTTAGTGTATTGATTTTATGGAAGTGTGTACCTATGATTTTAGAAATACTCTCTGGATTATTTATCATGAAACTATTACCATCTAGAATTTTGAATTCGTCTGGATTGATATTGTCTAAGGTAGGATTATGATTCTTTAGTAATAGCCATTCATTATTACTGACTATAAGACTGTCGATGGTGTTATTTTTATTTTTACAGAATAATTTATTTAGATTTGGAAAGAAGCTAGCCGATTCTTTATAATTGATATGATTTACTGCTTTTAACCATTGCTTATTGGATGCTCTTTTAAACTCAGTATTAATTTGGTTTTTTATGATTGTTAATATATCGTATAGTCGGTTTATTTCATTTTTATCATTAATATTATTTTTCTTTTTCAGGTTGTGGATCGTAGTTAGAATTTTACTTTTATCCTTGCAGAGTTTAGAAATTTTTTTGTTAACTAAGTTGTTTGTGTGGTTAATAACTTTGAATTTAGGGGCTGTTGCTTCAATTGTTTGAAAGATTTTATTTTGTAAACTTTTAATGTGTGAATCTATTTCTGAGTTGTTTAAATTTATGTGTTCGTTTATTGTGAGATCACAGTGATTGGATAAGTACTCATTAAATTTTTTCCATTTTATATTTTTGAAATTATAACTGATTTGACGTTGTTTACTTATTATTATTGAATCATTTAGAATTAACGTTAATTGGATAGCTTCATGGTCACTATCATACTTTAAGGTTTTTAGTCGGTTTTGTGTTGTTATTAGATTGGAATCTATGAGTGCTAGATCAAGGAATGACTCTGATCTGATAAATGTTGGTGACTCTGCTATTATTGTATTGATCCTGTATTTTGCATGATTATTGTTAAGCCACTGAACCAAATCAATTCCCTGACTTTTATATACCTTATCCCCTAGTTTATTATGTCTAACATTAAAATCCCCTATACTAACAAACTTATTTTTCCTATTCATTAGTTTTAATTTATTACAGAGTTCGTGTAGATCATCGCTCAATCTATATTTGTTATTGTATGTTGCATATATGCTTACAATGTATAAATTAGTGTTATTATGAAGATTGATTACAATAGTTGTTGTTTCTAAATTATTAAAAGCAAATTGCGTAAAATTGTTATTGTGTGGAATTTGTTTTTTTATTAAGATGGCCGTGCCTCCTCCTGCATCAGATAGTCTATCATTTCTAAATATGTTATAATTTTCATGGTAAAGATTGTGAGTTTTACTAAGTTGTGTCTCACTGAGAGCTACAATATCGGGCTTATGTTTTTCTAGAAATAGATTGAGTGAGTATCTTTTACTATGACTTATTAATGAATTTACATTTATTGCAATGATTTTTAATGTGTCGATGAACTTTACTAAATTATGCTCTGACTCTATACCTGCCATTGAAAATCTATATCTAGATGAGTTGCTATTAAATCTGTTTTGCTATTATTCGAATTAATTTTTTCCATAATATCTTTTTTAAAACTATTTAAAAGTGAGGTTATTTCTACACTTAATTTTGCTGTAACCTTTTGGATGATGTCCTCGATCATGTCATTTTTTGGCTGAACTGCTGACTGCTTTCCTATTTCTTTCGCTGCAATATCCGCATAGGAGGGAATACTTGTCTCATTTGCGGTCATTTTTGATATAGTGTTGTGGTTGGTAGAAGGTGATAGTATTTTGTTTACTATTGTGTTGATAGTTGCCTCTCTCTTTGATTTAGCCTGTTATATTGAGTTTTTTATAATGTTTAATTTTTCAAGGTACATCGGACAACCTTTAAAGTTGGCTGGATGACCTTTCGCTCCATAATTTATACAATGTATGTTATTAGTGTCTGATTTTATAGTTATTGAACATTCTCCTGGTTGATGTACTGATAAACATTTACAGCATCTGTATTGCATATTGCAATTCGATGCAACATGTCCAAACCGTTGACATTTTCTGCATTGGGTTATAGGATTTCTTCTCAGTGGTTCCCATTTAATTATCTGCATTAAAATAACTCTTATATTTAACAGAGCTTTCAAATCACTATCAGCGCTACATTGCACTATAAAATTTTTTATGTTAGTGTTTTTAGTTCTTAATAAACTAACTTTTAATATTTTCACATTTTCAATGTTCTTATTTAGTAGATCAGTTAACACTTCATTTTCCAATGTCATTGCATTGAGACCTTTCAATACTATAGATTTGGGTTTTATTGTTTTGGGAGTGAATGTATAAAACTGTATGTTATTTTCACTTAACTTTTGTTTAGTTGTGTTATAATCTTCCATAGTTCTTGTTACTATATTAATTTTGTTTATGTTTATATTCTTGATTGCGAATTCAAAATTTAATTGCATTTTCATAAGTTTGTTTATGAGATCTTTTGAAGGTATATTTTCAACTATTAGCGGTGGTGGTTTTATGTTTTCCTTGCGGCAATCGTTGTTATTGATATTGCTATGCTGGTTAGTCTCCTGTTGATATTGGTTGATTTGCTGCTTGTTCACCAAAATGGCGTCGATACCATGCGAAATTGTGTTTTTAACCTTATTAGCTGCTTGGTCCGTCTCCACGTTGGCGTCCTGGCTATAGTTTGTGTTAGTATTGTTGTGCGTCACTTTTTTGGTGTCATTTAGATTTTGTTTATTGATAATCTCAGGATTTTGTAACCCTGGTATTCTATTATTTATGTTATTAACAATCTTGTTAATTTTATGTTTTTTCGTTGGGTTTTTTAGTGATGATAGATCATTACAACTATTAGAGTGTATATTATTAGATGCCATGATGGTACCTTTATCTTCTATTGTACTTTTACGTTTTGTTGTTTTATTCATTGTTCCAATCATGGAGGAAAAAAACAATGCGTCCATGCATTGTTTAAAACTATTATTTGAGTTGGATTTGCTATTAATTTTCTGTTAATAAGATGATCACTAACTGTATACTTTATTATTAGCACTACGCGGCGCGTACCGAGGTGTTAACTGCTCCAAGGATGGAACAAGACTTAACTCGTACGCTTTCCAACACACGGAGCGTATATGCGCGAACATGGCGCAACACAATGAAGAAACCTCTATTGACTGTATTAAGGATTGTGCTCAGTAGGAAGCAGAGGTTCGACATAGAAAAAAAAAGAAATATATATTTAAGTAGATGTGTATACAAGTATGACACTTGCTTATTTTATTTAATTGAATAACTACAGAAACTGTTACTAAGATTTTACGTTAAGTGTAATAAAAACACACTTATAGTTTCGATAGCTCAACTGTATGTATAAATTTTAATGATAACCAGGCTGAACAAGAGCGCCGCGACGCTGGCGCACATCCTTATATACGTGTAGGCTCCGCCCTTTATCGGCGCGCCGCAGTTTTCGCTCAAGCGTCTCCGTAAACCCGAAAGAAAGGGACAATCCTAAATGCGAACATTTTCTTCGCCAAGTAACTATATTAACAATAAGAATCGCTCGCTGCATTCCTCGCAGCCAAAACGGCCTGGGCTCGACCTAATGGTCTTACCTTACACGCTATGACCCATATATCCCGAGACCAAGTCTCGCAGCGGGTCAAACAGCCTCGAGGTACACGAAGTAGCCTCGAGCTAGGGGCTAAACAGCCGTGATCGTCAAGTGAATCACGCTGACCGAGTCGCCCACGAGTTCATCTTTTTACACTTTTTACTTTTTTATTTTTTTTTATTAAATTACGCATTCTTAATAATTACTCTCAATTCATCTTAAGTAATTATAAATTTTTTCATTGTTTCTTTCTTTACATTATTTTTATTGTGAAATTTATATTACATTTTTCTAGGAATTGCTAACGTGTTGTTTATAAATAGCGTTCAAATTTTTTCGCGGAAACAATTACTCGGCATGAATTTACGGAAATACGCTCGACATTGTTTACTATTTGCGCTTTTCTTCACAATTTTACCTATAAGAATTTTTCGTAAATATCACATAATAATTTCGCTTAAATTGTTATTTACAAATATATTTCGTTTTGTGCTAATCACTATATTACTAAATGAAAATTTTAACTATACTAAATTAAATATACTTATTTATTCTAAATTCAACATAGATATCTTTTTTTCCGTCGTTTATTTATCGACAAATTGTAACTTATATTTCTGTTTTTAACAGACTGAAAAACATGTGACAAAGCGAATCGCTTGGGCGCATGAGAATATTGATAGAGATTTTGAAAATATCATTGTTACTTATGAATGTTCTATATGGGCACGTTGTGTTTTCACGCGAGCCTGGTCAACTTCTACCAATAGGCTTGTTCAGCGGACCGTAAAACACGGAATAAAGGTGCATCTTTGGGGCTGCTTCTCACAGCAGGGATATGGCACTTTGCATCTCTTTATTGACAACCTAAGTGCCGAGAAATTGATAAAAATCTATAAAAAAGCTTAACTGCCATCTGCAAAGCGATGGTTCATCACAAAAAATGAAGATTGGATTCTGCAGGAGGACAACGATCCTAAACACCGCAGAAAGTCTGTGCTGAGTGGAAGACTCAATCTGACATCGTGACATTGGATTGGCCATCGTAGTTGCCCGATGCAAACCCTATTGAAAATGTGTGGGCATATATTAAACAGATGCCTCGTGGAAGACGCACACACACTTTAAAGCAGTTGCCTTGCCAAATTCGTCGAATAACTAGAATACGCCGTCAAATTAGTAGAAAGCATGCCTCAGAGATGCCAGGCAATTATCAACGCCGGTGGTGATTGGACATATTATTTACTGAATTGCATCATCATTTGTAATGTGTAGAATGTATATATAAATATGAAAGTGTCACCAATTAAATTTTTTTATAAATTAACAGGACTACGCTCTTACATGACAGGCTGTATGTGCTAAAATAAAATTTTGTTTTACATTTAAAATCGAAATAGATGGGGGTTCTATAAATATTACATAAATTCATTTAGGGATGGGGATGGGGCATCTATAGTAGCATGCTAGGTTTTTATTTTAGTTAAGTCCTCAAAGATGAACTGGAGCGGTTCGAAACGTCAGATATTTAAGGTAAATTTAAATTTAATGAGGTGGGGTCAGTCAGGTTGTCCTTTATTAACATAGAATATAGATTATTTTATTTTTTTAATTTTTAAGTTAATTTGATTTTTCTTTTAGTAGTAATTTCATTTCAGATTCTATGGGGGGTGATTATAAACAAGGACAATCCTACTGTCATTATTTTAGTATAATATATTATAGTATAAAGACTGTAAGACCAATAGAAATATTTATTAAATTAAATTATTCTTATTGAAAATGAATTTAGAATTAATTTATAAACTATTGAATTCGATAAATCGGGGAACATCGCTATATTAACGATCGAATATTAACGATTTCAAAAGTAGGATTATATATATATATATATATATATATATATAATATATATATATATATATATATATATCGATCTGTGGTCATTGATTGCCTTAAAGCATTTTTATAGAAAGGCTTCAAGATAACTGCAATGAAAAAATTATGACACAGTGACATCTGTATTGTATATTAACGTTTATTGAAAGGCCATAATTATATGAAAATAATATATTATGTTCTTATTGTATATTTTTCAATTGTGTAAATAAATCTTCGATTTTTTTAGAGAGTTTGCAAATTAGAAAGCAACTTAGTAAAATTATAGAACCTACTAAACTCTGATTTAAAACAATTGTTTGCAGAAATTTTATTGCAAAAAATCGCAATTTTCCTCATGCGATGTCTTAAAAAAGTCTTGAAACAATGTACACAGAAGATTTCTTAGTTATCAAAGATGAAATTAATTGAATCTTACACAGGATGCGACAGAAAATATTTATCATTTATAAAAAAAAATGGATATGAAAAGAATTTCTTTAATGGTATTCTTGCTTGACACAGCATCCAACCTTTTAAAGTACACATCATTAGGCCACAACACTATGTAGTTTCATTCTGAAATTCTTTTGTAGAATGCAACGTTTTTGTTAAAAGAAAATAACATAAATGACCATTGGTCAAGGCAATGTCAGTTGACATATGATCGGCTAAAATTCATACAGTTATGTTAATATAGAACATCATTTTCATTGAATATTGTTAAAAAAGATATATTCAAATGCGTATCGATTCCGAACAGAGTAGCCAAAGTTGAAAATTTGGGATAAGAATTAATTCTCGTCAATGTTGCTTCATTCAATGTTTTGTAACTTTGTTTCTGCTTTTTTCCAAACAACTTCCTGAGTTTGCTGTTAGATATCGTATATATTTTTTGGAAAACCCATTTTTCAAAAACTTAAAAACGTCTGTCGAGTTTGTATGTAGAGGCGAAGAATGAAAAATTTTATTTCTGAACAATTGTTTCATTTGCAATAATTATCCCTATTTTTGTCAATAATAATTATATTATATTTAGAAAAAATCTAATATAACTTATTAAAATGTACTATACTGGCGGGTAGTTCCACTCTATATGTAATTTTAAACAAAAAATTGAATGTTATCTAATACAGCAATCTTACATTCCGGAAACTATTTCTTAAATCATTGGTGTAAGCTTCTAAATTATTTATTACTCTTCATTATAAATAAATGAATTTTATTTATTCTTACATCAGAAACTAAAATAATTCTTGAAAAGGAAAAAATCGGATTTTTTCCTAATTCCTATAAAATTTCGACTATAATTTGACTTGGAAGATTCATTGTTACAAAGAATATTTTTAGAAAAATATTATAGATTTTATACTGATTTCGTACTTTGTCATTTTTTTCAAAGATAGTTGTACTATATTTATTTTTTATGTTAGTTATTTTATATTTATATTGAATATTTATATTTATTACTTATGCACTCTACTTGTATTTTATTATACTCTATATTTTGAGGGTCTAATAATAGATTTGATTGATTTTAATCAATTCCTCTGATCATTGACTAAAATCGTTTATTCTTTACAGCAATGTGTTTGTCAGATTTACTTTTGTCACACATTCTTGAAATATTTAAATTGAAGGTAATACTCGCAATTAAAGCAATAAGAGTATTAAATAAATAAATAAACAAGCTAAATACTGTAACTTTTTTATTAAATATATTTTAACATATGTAAACGTCTAGATAATCTTAACGAAATAAATGACACATTACCTCTGCTCTATGATATACTTTTACAATTTCATCACATTCAATCCAGTCACTACAAAACTCATACAAAGAACATTATATAAATTAATGACATACGTACTTATATCACCATAATAGCTTAATTAAATTTACAGACAAATAAACAAACCAGTAAATCACCGTACCCCAAATGATAATACTTAAAAGACTAAAAGAGTTCACGAGCTTTAAAAAACTGAGAGAAAAGGAACGTTATATTTACTCTGGACTATTTCGATGAAGTAATTTTTAATGTGCCACGTCGGCATTATTGAAGATATTAGTTGTTATTATGTAATGAAAATCTTAAAATGATATATAATATACAGCGTACTTACACTTTATAAAAAAGTCTTATTATAGTGTCAACGTGGCATAAGCTACAAAAGTATCAAAGTAGAATCTATGCCTAAGCTTTTGAGTTAAAGCAATGTTTCTTTTTTTCTCAGCGAAGGTAATTATTTTTCTCCAGGTGAGTTAAGACAGAAACGTTTTCGTGCCCACCAAACTGCACCAAGGGCGGCTGCTAGAAAGACTATACCAGCAACAATACCCATAGATATAGCGCGATTCCTTCGGTACGCTGGAATTTCTAAGGTAAAACGCTCGCTGACTGCTATATCGTCAGACGCCGATGTAGCTGCAACTTCAAAATTATAGTAGGTTTCTTCTTCCAAAGTTTTGACTGAAAATATAATTAAGTATATACAAATTTCAGTACCATATATTTTATTATACTATATTAATAAGATGTAATTTCAAACATGATTTTTCTGCTGGTATTTTAATGAATGCGATTATAAAGGATATCCTGCGATTTTCATCACATTACTTGAATGAGTTAAAAAAGATAAGCAAACTCCTTTATTTTTATTTTATGATTTATAATTGTATATGTATGAGCAGTTAAGTGGAATGGTTTATAATTTTAGTAATTAAATCGATTTGATTTAACCAACTTGAATCCTCAGAAAATATTTAAGAAATTCATTTTTGGTATTGCAGCCATAAAATTTGATTTTTACGATTGTTTTTCGACCGTGAAATAAAATTTTATGTAAATGAAATTTATATGTAAAATAATGCTAAATTAAACTGGAGACAGTTCATAAAAGCCAGATCATAGTCATATTGGTTTTCGAACACCAATCTCATTTTTAATATCACGATTTTAATGCTATTTTGTAGCTATTGTTATTTTTTTAATTTGCAGCTAATGTTATTTTTGATTTCGCTTGCGAAAAATAATTTAACATTTATATATCTCGAAACAACTATTTATGTATTATGGAATTGTATTTTTATTTTGTGTAATATATTTTTAAACGATTAGATGGAAATGAAAAAGGCACTGATTAATTAGTAAAAACAGTATTAATTAGTAAAAACAGTTTACAAATAATTAAAAAACTATCAACATAATACACTCATATTTGAGAAAAAATTTTGTTTCTTAATGTATAGTTATATTTTAAAATTCACTTTTAAAATTGTACAAAGAAAATAAATTGTCCATTGCATCGTAGCATCAGTATTTTCGAGAAAAGCAGTTTTACGTACACAAATTTACGTTTATAATTTTTTTAAGAATAGCTTTTGGCTTATATTTGTTAAATCAGAATGTAAAAGGTTAGACATTAATATAATTTTTCAGAATATAATTAAAATTTTGAAACTTATGCGTACCTAAGTAATAAGTATCAATAGTTTCTTCCCTGCCGTACAATTGCTCTGAAGGTCCTCTGAACCATCTGACAGTATAAAATTTGACTTGGTCTTTACCAGTGGTTGGAGCATCCCAAGTGACAAGATACCCTTCTCCTGTTGCTTGGACTCGGAGATTTCGTGGTGGTCCGAATTCATCGTCGTCTACAAATTAAATTTTAGACTGCAATTCATTACTGATTGTAAACGTTTATTGATTTTATTAAAGTAATCTTACCGTTTGTATTTATAAGCTCTGATGCAATATTGTGCAAATTAGTATCTATAAATAATTAATAGTAAGTATATAATATGTTTCTTAATTATTAAAATTTATCTCAAAATACTGACTTGGCTGCGTAAATACTCGTACAGTTTTGCTAAACATGCCATCACCATGCTTGTCCTGGCTAAGTACCATGAATTCATATTCCTTTCCAGGCGACAGATTTCCGACTGTTGCTTCCGTAATTTTTCTTGACACTATTTTCATTGTTCTCCATTCTGAAGTATCTGTGGGTCTGTACCTAATAAGTACAATGATTTAATATAAATTATATCTTAAATTGTCCATAACAAAGATTTTTCTGAATAAGAATATATTCAATTAACCCATTAATATCGACGAAGACACTTTTCTCAACACTTTTTCAGAGCTCCCTAGATGGAATAAAATTAACTCTCATTATACAATCTTCTTGAAACCAATATAGATGACGGAGGAAACATATAAATTTCAAGAATCTACATGCTTATAAAATTAATTTGGCCACCTGAATGATTCAATGTGACCTCCAAGATGTTAATTTTTGCTTGTTATGTTCAGAACACTGTAATTAAAAAATTATAAATTTTCCGAAAAAATTATTTGAAAAATGCTTAGACCTCATGCAAAATATAAAAGAATATTTTTAAAATTTTTACAAAAAAATTTTGAAATATTTTTTATATTATTTGCAAAGGGATAATAACGTACAGGTAATAAAAAGTTAAATTAAAAATGTGGTGCTCTTTCAAGTTTAACTTCATTTTTGAGTAATCAAACTTTTTTGTTATTGTGGTATGTATCTTTCAATTTTAAAGATTCAATTTCAAGATCAATGAGAAATCTGTTAACTATAATTTTCCGAAAAGTTTAATTGCCTAATTTTATCATATATGCAGAGCTTTGAAAATAGGTGAAAATAGTTTTTTTCGTGTGGATTAATGGATATTAATGGATTAAAAAAATTATTCTTAGAAAAACCATTTAATTATTATATCAGTTAAACACCTTTATATTTTGTTATTTTTATCAGATTAAAACCATAAATTATAATCATAAATGAAAGTTTTTTTAAGAATTTGAGGAATAAGAGGTATTATAAGAGGTATTCGCTTAACCAAAAAGTAATTTCGTTCCGCACAGTTTACATTAATCTTTGATCAATTAAATTTTTTTCTTTTGAAATTTAATCATAAACCGCTTATGTTAAAATACAGCGTATTATAAAAAGTGTTTAATCGTATAATGTAATAGAGGCCTCAGTTAGAGTCCTTATGATCCAATGGTTTATATTGGTCTAATAATAATGTAGACGTTGTGTATTGAAATTATATATATATAATTATTATCAGCGACCCAACCAAGTTTTACTGATGTTTTTCATTTTTTAATAAATTCATTGAAGAGATGAAATACATATACGAGGTGTATTCAAATAATAAGGTGACTTTTTATTTTTCTCAAAAAATATTTATTTATTAATTAATACAAATGTTGTCCCCGTCAAAGTATACCCCCTCAGATATATTATACTTGTGCCAACGTTTTTTCTAATCATCGAAGCACTTCTGATAATCATTTTGTAGTACAGCCTTGAGTTCTTTCAGCGATGCAGTTCTTATCTCCTCGATCGTTGAAAATCGATGTCCTTTTATAGGTCTTTTCAGTTTTGGGAAAAGAAAAAAATCACTGGGTGCCAAATCTGGTGAATATGGAGGCTGAGTCATGACTGTGACGTTGGTTCTGGCCAAAAAATCTCTCACAAGCAACGATGAATGAGCATCGAGATGCAAAAGTCACGAATTGTTCTTCCAAACTTCCGAAATTTTTTTACATATCGCCTCTCGCAAACGCCGCATAACTTCAACTTAGTACTCCAATTGACCGTACGACCTTGTGATATGAATTCTTGATGCACTAAGCCACGTAATCAAAGAGACAGTGGGTAAAACCTTGACATTTGATCGAACTTGGCGTGATCTCGATTCTTCTGGGATCTTCCATTGAGATGATTGAGCTTTAATTTCAACCTCATAATCATATACTCACGATTCATCATCAGTTATAACTCTTTTGAGAAAATCAACATCATTATTGACTTCAATCAACATAGCTCCTGAGCTATGGTTATGCGACGGTTCTTTTGATCGAAATTAAGTTTTGGAACGAATTTTGCTGACACACGTTTCATGTCCAAAACATCCGAAAAACAGCATGTCATGAAGCAACCGATATGCCATCATCTTCGTCAGCTTCTCTGATCGTAATTCGACTATTTTTTAACACAATATCTTTCACTGCTTGAACCTTTTCATCTTTTGTTGACATGCTAGGACGTCCAGGTCGAGGTTTGTACCACTTATACACATTCTTTTTAATCACAGTAGATTTACTGTATGCAACTATCAATATTTCAAGAGTTTTAGAGCACTAAATTTCATTTTTGACATAACATTTAATCCAAAACTTTGCTCCATTTTCTTGGTGAACGAAAATCGCCGAGCATACGAAACATTTATAACTTTGTATGCCTTTGAGAAAGAAACAAATAATGGTATAGAGCTAAAACCGCGAATATATGCTCGTTACATCTATACCAACACTGAAATAAAAATAACAAACAATAAAAAAATCGATAATCGAACGGATGTAGCCTTCAATATTTGCAAAGTTACCTTATTATTTGAACATATTTCATATTTCTTACTAGATACATTGAATGGTTGGATAATGTCCGAAAATTACTATTGCAATAATCCAGTATTATTACAAATACAATATATTAAAATGTTATATACAATATTATAAACCCCTCAAATTTAAACACTTTTCTTAAGTTTATTTAATGAATTTATTATTATATCGTAACAAAGTAATATTAATTTAATTCTGATTCCATTGTAAAAAAGGTATTGTTATTATTATTCTAAAAATATTATTATTCGTGTCGTTTATCATTTAACTTACAATTTCTACTCGAAATTATAGCAAACAAACTATATAGTATATTTATATATTCTATGAATTTAAAAATAGATGTAAAGATTTTACCAAATAGAATATTCCATTTTCGGTCGAACATAACCCGGTATCCAAGTTAGTGTGACTGCATTTTTTGTACTATTGGCGCTTAAATTGTAAGGAGCTCGAGGAGGTACGTTTAACACCATCAACTCTGCGTCTGCTACAACGGTTGCAGCTTCATTGCTTGCCGCGCACTGATACATGCCTCTGTCCTGCTCTTGAATTCGTTCAATGGTCAAGTTCCCTCCTCTTATTAACGTTCTTTCTGATGTTAAAGGTGTTCCATCCTATAATTTTTCATAGTTTTTTTTTCAATATAAATTTGGCATCGACAAATTTTTGCATGGATTATATTCTCTGGTACATGGATTTTTGACTTCATTAATCAGAAATTAAGCTAAAGATTGAAAATTCAATTATTCATAATGCAAGTCAGTTATAATGCTGCAAATTTTTTATAGCATAAATTCTTGCATTTGACACATTCTCAAGAGATTTCGAATACATTAAATTTTCTAGGTATTGAACAAAAGGTTTTTTCTATTCTCTAGAGATTTTATAAATTATTTGCATTTTTTAACCGATTTGAGAAGATTGTTTGTATGGCATATGAGTGACGGATATGATATTTCATTCTTTCTGCAATCCATTATTTTTTAATGAAAAAATCTATAAATTTTTTTAATAAAAAAAATCCGTTTTTAGCACTAGATTTTGAAAAAGAATAACATATTAAGCAAAAAGATTTAATGAACCGATGTCCAACAAGATGTATAGTTTTTTAATAATAAGTTATAGTTTTGATTAATTGATTAATTGTACAGCACTATAGGAGTCGTAGGATTACACAAGTAAACTGACTTTTTAAATTTGATATTGTAAAATTATGTTAAAAAAAGTACCTAGAATATGCAGCGAGTTAGCAGCAAATACGTAATTTTTTAAAATATAACAATGAACGAACAAATTATATAGTGTTTATTTTTCTATATATTTTGAAAAATAATATATTTCTAATCTAAAAATTAATCGAGATATCGTTCATGTAACAAGACATTACTTTGGAGTGTTTAATTATATCTCTGAAAATGTGTAAACAACGATTTTTAATTTTATCAAAGTTATTGTGATAGTTAGTTATTGCGATAACTGAAGGGAAGATGGAACGATCTTATCTGGTTAGACGAAGTAAATATTATATTTTTAGGAATTTGTAATTTATATATTATTAGACGATAGGTTTTATTCTACTGCGAAATAAAATTCTAGGATCAAGTGCATTTATATTGTTTTGTAGCATACAATCAAAGTGTTTTCTAGATTAAAAAAAATATTTTCTTGATGTGAAATAAGAAAATATTCATTTAAAAAATGTTGTATTTAATTTAAAAATAAGTAGATTTTATATTAGATTTGTACTTGTGTGTATTTATTAAATATAGTTAGATTTTCACTAATAAAACAGATTAAATAATAATATCATAAATATCAATATTACTTATTTTCTACTCGTTTTAAAAATAAAGTAATATTACTGCTAAACTTACTTTGTACCAGTGTATAGTTGGTCGATGATGAACATCGCCATCTATAGCATCGCACGGAATTTCTAACATATCCCCAAGTTTTCGCATATAAAGGTGCTGAGGAATAACTGTAAATATTGGAGGTCGTTGAACTATCTAAAATATAAAATATGTTATTTATATTTTACTATAAATATTTTTTACACTATATTTACTTTATCGGCGTTTAAATTGATGAAATTATTCCGTATTCTTAATATACTAGAATAGCTTCTTAGATTGTCGTTATTATTAATATTACATAAATTCAATTATATATTAGATTTATAATAAAGAAATAAATAATTCCAAAGAATTGATATTTCATCTGCTTTTATTATTAGTTTATAAGATTTTGAAGCCAGTATATATTTGATTTACAATTTAGAAAAGTAAATTGATCTTAGATTTTTTAAAGAAATTTTATTCGGAAAAATAATAAATTTTAGTAAAAAACTCCTATACGTAAATAATTACTAAGCAAGTTTTTTAATAATTATCCACGATATCACCGTAACAAAAAATTAATTGAAAAGACTTAATTTAATGGTGTTATTGGCTGCAATTAGATAAATTCTTAATTTTATGTAAATTTTATGTAAATATTATTCTATAGATATAGCCAACAATTTCTTATATTTATTTTAAAATTGTTAGCTTATTTTACATTTTATATATTAAATTTAATCTTTGATAAGTTAATAATAAAGGAATTAATAAATATTTTTATCGGTCTTACAGTCTTTATAATATAATATATTAACTAAAATAATGACAGTTAGACTGTCCTTGTCTATAGTCACTCCCGAAGAATCTGAAATAGAACTTATTACTACATATAAATTTGATTAAAAATTAAAAATTAAAAATAAAAATAAAAATAAAATTAATAATAACATAAAATAAAAATAATAAAAACAATATTCTATGTTAGTAAAGAATAACCTGACTGCTTTAATTTTAATAATAAATGAAGACATGAGATCTATGAAATAAATTATTAAATATGTTAATATTTTATAATTATGAAGGTTATTATTATGTTTATAAATTTTTATAAATAATTCTCGATTGGTATTTAAATTGTGATTTCATTATATTCTTTTTCTTGTAAGTCTCAGATTTTTGTTTTATATATTAAAAGACCATTATAGGCACAAAAGTTAAGCAAGAATAATAAAGTTCATGTAACTAGTCTTTTAACAGTTTAAATGGTTTGAAAAGAATTATTAAGTCATACTTACTACTGTAATTGGAGGACTTGAGCCGTCAGTGCCGAGTGCATTGTATGGCGTGCATGTGTAGGTTCCAGCATGACTCTCGTCGACTTTATTAAAGTAAAGAGAACCGTTTCGTCGATAAAAGACTCCCTGAACATTGTAAGGGTCAAAGAGAAAGCCATCCTTCTCCCACCTTAAATTAGTTAGAGGTGGATTTGCCCGGTAATGGCAATCTAAAAGAGATGGCTTTCCGTATGGTAAGAACACTTCATTTGGTGAGTATATAACTTTTGCTTTATCTAAATTACAGAAAAACCACAACACATTAAATCCACATATTAATTACATTGTCTTTAGTTAAAATACTTAGGTATTACATAAACATTATATTATAAATGTAATGTATCTATAAATTTATTTATTTTAAACTGTCACGATTGAGTAGATTTTTTCAACTTTTATAGCCACAATCAGTGGTATTCCTGTAAAAGAGCGTTTCTAGAACCAAATACGTTTGGGAATATGATGTACTTAAATATAATTTTCATTAAAATAACTCTGTTTTTTTTTATGTTATTTTTTATATCAATTCTAGATATTCTTTACTATTTAAAATAAGAATTGTTCGAATTAAAACTTACAAAAAAGACGTGATAATAATTATATAGCAAGTTAAACTCATTATATTAAAAAATCTCATTTTATTAGATTCTTTAGACGCGCATGAATGTCTTCAAACAAGCTACTTAAATGTCAAAGCACGTATAAAAGCTAAAAAATCAAAGATAAATATATTGACTAGAACTGAAATTATTTCGCGCACCTGAATTGACGAACATAAGAATGTTGATGATTATGCTCAAGTTGTTGCAAGCTCATTAGATACTAATATTTAGGCACATTATACTCGAGGTCATATCTTGATTTATACGAAAAGTTAAAAAAACAATAATAACAATATTAATAGTAAATAGAAAATTTATTTAGATTCTACGGAGAATATAATTTTTCAATACCCCCTAACACGATAAGGCAGCTTTGAAAAGGCTGTTTAAATGTATAGTTTTTATATATCTATCGATATATTATATACTCTTATATTATAAATATAAAATAAGTATAAAAAAATATCATTTTTGGAAGTATAAACAGTATATAAGTTATTACTATTTTAATTAAGTTTTTTTTATACCTATTTATAATATCTAAAGATACGTTGCTCTCAAGATTTTCCAATACGAGATTGTTTATATCTAACTTTCTCCTTTTGTAAGTCTGTTATACAATTAGTATGACGCGATATTTTATTGTTTTCTTAATTTGCTTATTTAATATCACGCATCATTTTTGATGATTTTAAATCTTAGATACCTATTTATGTCATTCGAGTTCGATTTATGCAATATATTCTTTCAAATAGCATTATATAGGATTTATTTTAAAAAATTAAGATTTAATCTGAAAACTTACATTAGGATTTACTTTAAAATTGTTAAAAGGATAAGCATGCGTATATTTTTATTTTTATAGTATTATTTACCAAGACAATTGACTTTTAAAAATTTATTATTTTTTATTGCCTTAGAACTTTTTATAGGATTTAGTATCTTATGAAAATTTTTATCACTAGGTGAACAAGTAAATTAGTTATATTTAAACAATTTAGTGCCTTTTATAGTATTTAATGCAGAAACAGTTCACCATATATTTACACTTTTATACTAATTATACTTACACTGCACGTTCAGGTAGGCTGACGCACTTTGAGATTCACCATATTCATTAATAACAGAGCAGCTGTATTCACCAAGATCTCCCATCAATGTTGGATTTATAGTCAATGTTCCATCGGTGAGGATAGTAATTCTTTGGCGAAGATCCTAAATTTTATTTTTATTTTAACGTCCATATTATAAATTGTGATTATCGATTTCTTTAAATTCATTTATTTATCTAATCATTTATTATTGTCTCAATTTTAGTTATACAAATCGTAAATAAATTAAAACGATTCTAGATAAATTTTATATTACCTGTTGCTTCGTAATATCTTCTCCTTCACGATACCATGAGATAGTTGACTTATTATTTTTGGAAACGCAATCAAAGGCCACTGAGTCGCCTTCCATGACGGTCTTGTTAATAGGTGGAATCGCCAAAAGTGTTTCGCCTGGAACATGTGGCGATGGCGGCAACACACCTGGTTTGAGTGGTTTAACGAATCTGACCGGTTAGCGGTTAGTAAAGCAGCGTACTGGCGAATTGTTAAAATTCCCTTCTTTAGAAGTACGCGTTTTCTCAACTATCCAATGTTATTTTCTTAAATTTTCACTTTAAATAGTCTTCTTAAATTAAGCTCATTTTATACGTGAAATTACGTATTGCATATTATTGCGCACGATAACCGTACTGTATTGAAAGTTTTTAGTAAATCTATGTTAAATCGATTTTTAAAATAAGTCAAGAAACAGAAAGATGTTATACAGATGTTACTTTTTCAGAAAGAATCATTTGTAAGTAACATAATCAATTGTTAAAATTTTACAATGCGGCAGATGACAAATGTAAGGAGTTCATATAACAATCTAGTGAAAATAATTTGCAAATAATTAATATAACTTAAGTCTTTAATTTTCTAGACACATTATGAAAAATGCACTAGGGAAAGATATCTCTTATTATCACCACCATTTTTCGAACAATCAATGCAAGTATAAATTTGGATTATTTTTAATAAAGTACATTAATTTATGTATAACAGTAACTCAATGGTAAAATGCGATTATTAGTTAAAACTAATTTTGGTCGATTCATTCAGTAAAGAGAGAAAAAATTACATAATTTTTACATAACGAAAGTAAATTTTTCTCTCATGTATTATATATACATGTGAAGTAATAAAAAATTTCAATGTATAGGCTAATATTAGAAACCTAATTTGACTGATTTCAAACTACGTGAATAAAAAGGAGAATCCATTTGTCGTACTATAAAGCTGTCTTAAATAAAGGACAATAAATCATTGGTTTGTTCCCTTTCAAGCTTAAAATCCGAAAAAAGTTTAGAGAATAACGATCAGCTATGAGATTTAAATTTGAAGAATTTTATAGGAATGCAAATTCAATGATGGACTTAGACCACAAAAATTGGAACAGAAATTCCTATATATTTTCTATAATAAACTTTAAGTTTATAATTAGTTATTTATCCGTATACTGACGCTCGAACCTTGAGGTTAATCAGCGTTAATAAATTAGGCGTGAAATCAGTTAGCATTGACCGCACTAAGATGAATGGGTAGTGATAAGAAAATGCGCTCGAAGTTGGATTAGCCTCACGACCTATTCAAACTGCATATTATATATTAACGTACTTCGATACTTTGACATCGCTTTTAGATTATCTCATTTGCGTGTGAAAAGAGCTAAGCCACTTTTCAATATGTTTATAAAATTTTTTTTAAATGTTACAAATGTCCTTCAATGTCCTTTTATATTCTATATAGCACACTCATAGCTTAATGTTTGATAATAGTGTAAGTCTATGGACTTTCTTACATGACTAAATAATATATTTATATAATTATAATATAAAAATTAATATACTTGTCAATGTTTAATTTAATTTTGATTAATATTTAAAATTATTAAGAAATGCATTTGTTTATGTTTCATAAATTCAAATCGCAAATGGCCTTGACCTAAAAAGAATCTCGATTTTGCAACATATTGACAAATTTTAAATTATTTTATAATAATAAGCTTTAGTTTTATATTTTATATTCTTTTCCTACTAGATTAATTTCAAGCTGCGGATAAATTAATGGCTAATTCGATAATTTGATAGTTCAGATATTTGTCTTAAAGAGTTATTTTATTTGTTGTTATTTTTAAGCTCAAAAATCTCCCGCCTGTTTTAATGAAGAGACACAAATTAAACATTTGTTTTCTTTTTTTGTTCTGAAGTCACATCTTCAACATACCCAACTATAAAGATCGAATGTGTAGATTTGATTACTTATTGAAAGAAATATTTAGTAAACTCAACACTTAATATTAATTAAAAAATCAATAATTGTTCAAAATTATACTGTTAGAAAACTTTTAATTATAAAGATTTGAATCAATAAAGGATATATGAAGAGAAGAACTATTGTCATTTTGAAGATTTCATCGCCTTCCTCTACGAGAATAAACGTTTTGTTATGAACAATTCTGCAGTTTTTGGTGGATAGCTATAGTGATGAACGAAAGACATGATAACTAGTGCTATAAATGCTTAGCTGGATGTTCATCGATAGTATTCATGGTACTAAGGTTATATATTCTTAATTTGGTGGATGCAGATTTAACTCTATATGCTTTTATTATAAATATTTGAAACTGAGAAAAACCGTTGCAAGCAATCTGTATTAAAGAAAAAATTACTACAGTATCAGAGAAATATGATAAAGTCATTATTCAGCATAATAATGTTCAATCAAGTGTCCTTAAGATCAGTTAATACATACTGGGAAACATTGAACCAAAAAGGAACACAAATCGATCGTACACTCTACATGCTGTTGCTCCCTGCTCTTATCAGTTTCGCTCGCTGTTTCGAGTAATATCATGGCGTGGCTGATTGGCATTTCTATTCTTATGAATAAGTCCAACAATAATAAATAAATTTATTTATCAATTATTAAATCTTTTTTATGAAATAAAACGACAATGTTCATAGTGGAATAATGAAGAATGACATTGAAATGATTTATTATTTATAGTGATTGAAATTCTTCAGTATAGTCTCTTCAAAATTATATAGTTCGTTACTATTCCTTAGATCTTAAAAATATACTGAGTACTATGGCTAATGTGATTAGCAATCTTTACTTTCTGTAATTGTCGTATATACATATAAAATATACGAACACGAATCTCCGAACTATCAATGCTTATCTATCTTATCTAGGTGCCTGCTTTCTATTAGTTTTTTTAGCAAGTTAAATTAATTTATCAATGCATATTAAAATTAGTTAAACATAAACTCATTATTCTGACTCAAGACAATTTAAATAAATAGATGATCGATTTTACTCATTCAGCTTACCGTCAATGGCAAGGTTGAACCAGGTGCCATTGTTCCTGGAGCTCGGTGACCGGTTTGGAAAGATAACTTTGCACTCATACCAACCCTGATCACTTTCCCTTATGTTCGTTAGGTTGACACTGCCTTGACCCAGACCTTTTGTTTGGGCATCCTCAATTAGTCGCATACGACTAAGGTAACCATCATCCGCCTTAACCATGCCATCAGACCAAGAGAACACCGACTGGCCCTGAAACGTTAGACAATTACTGTCTCTAAATGCATTTGCATTTGCGAAAAAAGAGAATTATTTTTAGTAAAGGAGGTATAATGTTGTGAAATTTTATCCGGTGAAATTTCAGCGAGTTGAGAGAGAGAGAGAGAGAGAGGGGGGGGGAGAGGGAGAGAAACGCTATGGAGACGTGACGACAGTGCTCGATGTCAATAAAAATTATATTCTTTGGTTGCTAAATGATGATGATGAGGTTTTCAATTTATATTGAGTAGTGATCTTATAAGCAGTTATCTAAATAAACGTTGTTTGTCGCGGATTAATTGTCGTTACTTCACATTGAAGGCGGAAGTGAATAATAAATAATCATAAAAATCGATTAAATTACGCCTTACGAATTCTTAATCTATGTATGAGCGACTTGGAAATCGGGATTTCATCTATCACTATTAACGTAAAAAGTTACGTTAAAGTAATTTAAATAAAGGAATCGCTATGTTATGAGTTTATTAATCTATTTAAATGGCCATTTTTATTGTAATAGTATAATTATCTAGATTATTATGGGCATATTTACAAACCAGCATGGTTTTATTAAAATTTCTTTTAGTGAAATAAGAGGTAAGTATTAAGAAAATAATAATAGAAATAAGTATTGTGAGCTTAAAATTATAGTTAAAACCACTATCGATATGTAAGTGATTTACCAATAAACATGATAATACTATACCATAATAATTACCCATCGTCTGTTTTTTAAGAAATCCCAAGTTAGAATGAATTTTTCTCAGAAATACCACTTGTATAATAAAAGAAAGTATTTTGACGACATATACAACTTTTTGTGTATAATATTTTTGAAACTTTGTCTCAATTAATTCAAAATTTAACTCTCACATTGCAAAATTTTGTACCCAACTATTGGTGAAATTATAACGGGTCCACAAAAGGTTTAATGCAATTGATTGTTTGCTTTGGTTAAAACTACTAAATCTTTTATAAAAAGTTGTAATTTTAATAACTTTTATCTAAACTTAATTTTCATAAGTTTATTGACAATTTTGAATAACAATGCATGCGAATAAAAAATTTGATGTCTGGCCAAAAGTATATTAGATGTGTAGATTAGAAATTGGCATTGTGGTCTCATTTGAAGAACGCGTTATTGAGAATCTGGATATCATTAAAAATATATAAAGTTCTAACATATCATTCAATGTAACTTTACATTGTATCTGATTATTGCTAGAATTCGTAGTCAGACAAAAGATTCATTGTTACACTATGAACATCTAGGTAGAAAACTAAATCAAATTTCAGAATAAACAAAGCGATCGTATACGCCGCTTATATGTAGGGTTGACTCAACTGAGTATGGTTTTTTCGTAGAAGTTGAATTCATATCTTCATATAAGTATAGCATTTTAGAATTCATACATTTTATCGATATTCTTCTCGCTTCCTTAAGATAAAATATTGCAACAATAAGTTAATTTCTTTTGAAATACAAAGCAGTATTAAAATTTACTTAATATGTATAAATTCACCTAAATTTATGAAAATTATAAGCGCATAATGAAGTAGATTATTCATAGTACAGCAGTACTGTCAACAATAGATTACAACAGTGTAATGAACTTTCATAAATAAAAATTAGAAAGAATCTTCTCGAATATTTTATGCTGTTTTGAAATTTTTCTAGTAAACGCCTAAACTT
This sequence comes from Sycobia sp. Sy_11, assembly GCA_018907035.1. Classification (NCBI taxonomy): domain Eukaryota; kingdom Metazoa; phylum Arthropoda; class Insecta; order Hymenoptera; family Epichrysomallidae; genus Sycobia; species Sycobia sp. Sy_11. The sequence continues at coordinate 2,885,079 of JACCIC010000006.1, read as the reverse complement.
GTTTGAACATAGAGCTCCATAGGCTTTCAAGATGGCTTTGTATATTTAATATGCTATGCGCTTCGTGCAAATGGCAAAAAATGAATAATCAAGGTTAAAAAAGTCTAAAATAAATATTGCTGAAACTCTTAAAAGTATTAAAGGTCTTTAAAGGTTCTAAAAACAAAGAATTTTTTTATGATGATAATTTATTGATAGTACGTCAAAATCATTTATAAAAGATTTTTATGGTTAAGTGTTTGATACTAAAATATTCAACAATAAAAAACACAATTAATTTTTTGCTTAAAAGTGATATGACTTTGGGTATGACGCAGTTAAATCAGCATTATTCGATTATGAATCTATACTAAAATTAATTTAACGATCATATCTATTTTTAAACTTTCGTATAGATTATGAACAAAAACAATTTACTTTTACTAACAGCAATTTAAATAATGTATTGAAAATTGAATATGCTGTTAAAAATATTATGAATTATTGAATAAAATTAATATTATTATTGAATTTTTTTGAATATGCAGGATGTAGAAAATTCATATTTTTTTATTTTTTATGATACAAATTTTTTATGGACAATTTACAGTATAATATATATTTATTTAAATTGTTATATAATTTTCTCGTAAATTTAATTTCAAATAAAAGACGTTCTTACATAGGGTTGAAAATATTAATGAAAAAATTCTTTTTGATGAAAATTTTTATCACGAATTATATTTACAATAATAATCATAATTTAATTATAAAAATCTTTATTTAATACGTATAAATTAATTTTTGGTTGGAATGAAATAGTGTAATCGTCTTTACAAACAACTGGGAGTTATAGTGATCTTTTCCGAGAACCAGGCTTTTAGTCCTACACGGATCCACTTTGTGTACATGATTATGGTTTCTGCAAATGAAATCAAAACACATTTCGACATTCTAATTTTTAGAATTGAACCATCAACCGAAATAAGTCATACGATATAGATATTACTGGCATCAAGATTAAACATGAACAAAGCATTAATCTACATTTCACAAATTACCTAATATTAACAGATTATATGCATATATTATAAAAAAATCCAGTCGAAAAATATATAATCAAATACAGTGTATCTAGAATCTCTACGGACAAAATTTAGCATTTAGTTAATTTTCAAAATGACAGAAATGACAGGCAAATATGAATCAGTTCTTTCAAAATGGAATCTATAAATTTACATAAAGTATGAATTAGTGATGAGGAATGCTTTCGAGTGATATGATCTTATGAATGGTCTACGTTTCTTTGATACAATTGAAAATAAACGATTATTTCGGTATATACTACTTTTATTAAATTTTAGTGAAGAAATGCAGATAAACTTGATTTTGACTTCAATCATAGCAAGTGCTTGAATAAATGTAAGTTTTGAATAATTGTTTAATGAATGTGAGGAGAAAAAACTTATGCAAAAGACTAATGGAAATCGAATGAATATTTTATAAAGTTAGTACCGTAGCAATTAGAATTGTTCTTGTACTAACTTTGTCAGTTGGGATAAAGCTATATATTATTGACTAATGTTATAATTATAAATTATAAGGTTCTTTTATTATATATATCGCATCACTACCGAATGCTAAACTAATGTGCCTTTTAATTAATCGTTTATCCAATTATTCTGGTGTGTGCTAGTTTGTTTGCGCGGCTCTGCTTCATAGCTTTTACAGCGACCAGGCCGAATTGCTGAACCTCTCGTAGTCGTCGATACCGCTAACATACCAGATTGTGTCGGTTCCCTTCATCCAATGCGCCCATCAACTCGACGCCTGAAAAGCATCGGTAGATATACAAACAATTCGCTACTCGTCTAGTATATGCGAGCGAACGGGCGCTTTATAGTAATCCAGAACGGATGCGCGCGCGCGCTGCAATCGCCGCGTATGTAAAGTCGTCTACAAATTGAAAAAGTAACGTGGAGGATGTTCGGTATGTTATGCAATCGAAACATCTCCGATCATTTGCACAGAGCTTTTTCGATTCCTTTATGGTTTGCTTTTTCCTCGCCCTACGCAGTTTCGGTAACCGGGAAAACAACGGGAGCCTGCAGATGCGGCAGCGCTATATATACAGATAGCCATCCGAAATACCCAGCCGTTTAGCTTGATGGACCCTAATCGTCTTGCAATTCGCTATTATAGCAATGACCCACTGGGCGCTGGCTCGGCGTCTGGGGGGAGGGGGGTTGGTCCTTGGGCGTGTGCGCTTGTGCGCGTGCGCCCGCGCATCGGCGACTCGCTATAAATATATACTGCAGCCTTGTCTCCCGTACTCCAATTACCGTATTGCGGAGAACCGAGAGCGGAGCGAGCGCTGCACCTGCTTTGCATGCGCGCATCAAGCACCAATCAACTCGACTTCCACCGCACGCCTGCCATTCGTTTCCGCTGCTCTATATATTCCTTTGCTCGCTCTTTTCCTGCTTTGCAATATACATATATACACAAAACGCGTGGGTATACGCGAGCAAGTATATAAGTATATAATCTGCGAGCCTCGGCCGAGATAAAGAATGCCGCTGAAGGTTGGACAAACGATTAGTGGGAGGTTTTTGGGAGGAGGGGTGAGGTGGGGTTGCTTTAAGCTGCTATCGGAGCATATTAAGCTTTTGTCGGATAATGGATTCCGGAACGGAAATTTCAATATAAGCGTCACCGTCGCTTTTACGCGATGCTTTTTATCTTTACTGCAACTTGTAATTTTTTTCATTTTTCAAATCTTTTTATTTTTTACTATTGTTTTCGAATATTAAACAAATTTTTAATTAATTAGAAATTCATATATCAAATAAAACATTTTTCTTTGAGCTTTATATATAAATTATAACAATCTATTACTACCTTATAGTATAGTTGTATCTAATAGAAACGGGGAACCAAACTCCTATCGCCTGACACGCTTCGCTAAAGCTACTATTACTGACATGGGAATATAGGTTTTGAAACTCAATCCTCGGTATAACGCGTAATGAAGTCTTACGGTAACGTATCTAGTTTTTAAAAATGATTTTAAAAATTTTCGTGGTTTGATTTAGTCTTTCATTTTCCTTATAGTAGTATCCTAAGTTATAGTTTTAAATAATAAAACCAATGACTGCTCTTCTATATCGATTATGTACAATGTGTTTGCTTTTTAACAATATTATATAGAAATATTAAATTATTGAAAATTTTTAATGATACATCATCATCATTTTTGCCTATTCCATTGGTATGGAGATGAGATCGCTTTTAAAATTTTTAGTTACAAGTGTTGATTATGAAGTTTTAAAAATATTTGCGTTTTTATACTGCTTGACAAATGTTCTTGAAACTTTATAGCAATGTAGAATATGTGTAAAGAATGGGCGTGATTAATTCAAATTTTAAATAATTTCACGTTTTACATTAATGATTATTTGAATCAATGAACGTTTTGCTCCATCGATAAAAATTAAATCTGATAGTCCCTTAATAAAAAATTTTTTATAGCGAGTTATAACCCTCATTTTTAATATAATTACATATAAGATAATAATGGCGAACATCTTCAAATAAATATTTGAACAAACGTATCTTAGTATTCTCCATAAATTATGAAACTTTAAAATAAATTAAATTTAGTTTCTTTGATAAATCCAAAAATATAGCCAACTAACACGTTCATGGTTTCGACTACTTTCTACAGCCAGCTAACAGGTGATTCAAATATTTAACCAATCAGAAAAGTACAAATGTCGACAACGCCGTTTGGGGGCAATGGTCCATGATTCAACTGTATTCGAAAGCCCGCATTGAGGTGAATTAAAATAAATTAGATTGTTTTGTCAAGCTTTTTATTAAATTATCTTCGGCAGCAAAAGCGAGCGACGTTTATAGTACGTGACTGAAGATGAAAATAGGAGATACTTCTGATTTCCTTCGGACACAATCGATTTATTTAAAATTTTGAGGGTGAACTTATTCTTATCTCTTCTGGATTAAAAGTTATGCTGGCGTTGCTATTTATGTGTTGAGCCTTGGAATAACTTTGTTAGGTGGTATTTTGCGATTTCAATCAAAAGTACGCACTCTTAATCTTTTTAATCAATAACTTCTTTAGACCATTTTTTAATTTAAGCATCACTTGTGTTGTTTATGGTAATTTGAAAAATTTTATTCGCGAGAAAATAAAATGAATTCGATGATTCGAATTAAACTGTAAAATTTAGATTAATTAAATTTATATTACAATTATCTTATAAAAATTAGTTCATAATTTTTTAAATTAAGTTAGTATTAGAACGTAAAGTTTTTTAGTAGTTCTTAAAAAATCATTTAAAAACATGCTGCATGAACAATGGGCATTACTAATCAGAAATAAATAAATAACTGCGTGATTTGTTGAAATAATTTATTATTTGTTTAGAATTAATCAATTTATCGATTTGTGCGCAATTAGTTTCAATATTATGTTTGCTACATTCGAGAAGGGGTGGCATTAATCCCAAGACAAAAGCTGACATCAGCGCAATACAACTTTTTTATTTGAGCTATTGCCTCAAAAGTTTAAGTCCATTGATCTCGTCGGATAGAAATCAGTAGTGAATTGCCTGGATCACTAGATTATATAAAAAATGTATTGTAAATTTTATAGATTATATCATGATACAAATGGATAGCAATACGTAGTTGGCAAAATGTTCTTAATAGAAATAAAATTAATAAAACTGACTTTTTCAGTTTTCTTCGCTGAATCTACTTCATTATTCATATCGTTATAGACACGTAATTAAAATTGAAACAAAAATATTATAATTCGCACGTAATTCTTCAATTAATAGCTATTATATCATGAGTAAATAATTATGATTCAAACATTTATAGTTTTAAATTATATATCAATTTTAATTTATATTGAAGAATTAAGAGTTTTTTCAAGGCAATATTATTGTTAAAAATTGTAAACAACCATAGTTAAATAATAAAGACGTTTTCAATTTCATAAGTTTGATTAATCATCACCATAGAGAATGCCCGTAGGAAAATTTACAGTCACTATATAGGGAGAAAAATATTGTAGTTTAAATTAGAAGAGTGTCCTGTAAATTGATGAAGAACTATAAAAAATCTAAAAATTATCATCTATCTCGGAAATTTTATAATCTAAAAATAAATTTTTTTCGAACCTATATGGTAATTTTTTAGATTTTGTACAAATTATGATAATGTTACTAGATAAAATTGTAATGCCTGCTAGAGTAATTTTCTCTGTGCAGGAAGATATCTATCTAGAATAATTTGCATCGGTATATTTGGATGTTTCTGCAAGTTTCTCGAAAAAGCTACATACGTACGATATGAGTATAAGATATAATTTTTCAACGATATTCTTTCGATTTTCTTCGCGAACCCTTGCTTGATCCATATCATTCAAACTTTTTTAATTTAATTGATAAGGTGAGTCTGCGATTACACTCCCCCCTCCCCGACCGCACATACACTCACCGCGTGGGGCCAATCTAACAATGAGCTCGTCGCCGCAGCGAAAGGCTGCAACGATCATATGCGATCCGGACAAATGCGCGCCCGCGCGCGCTGCTACCCGGCGTCGCTTAGCGCGCGTAATGCGCCCTAATCGTCAATGAGTCCAGCGGCGGCGGACGCGCGGTGCACGAATTGGTCGCCGCGCTAAAGTGCATAACACGGCATAACATCTGCATGGGTGAAGTGTCTCGGGCCGGTGGCGGGGGATAGAGCTAGATCGATGGTCTTTTAGCGTTCTGCAGGGGCGCGTCTTCGGTTCCAGAGGCGTATGGAGCGTATGGAATAATTACTAATGGCAGTGGCCGGTGCGTCGATTGAAAGCACTTCTGTTCCTTTATCGTATCCTGCGCCGTTAAGAGTTGCGAGTGAAATTTAATCTAAACGGGAATTTATAATGTCTATAGATATAGTCAGCGGGTGGATTGTTTTTCTAAATAATTTGAAAATCCTCGATAAGAAAAAACTATTCTTAAAAGCACGATTGAACGAAGAACAGCTCTGTAGATGAACCGAAGCATTTATTTTGATGAATTATTCTACCAAAGATTTCAAAAGACAAGATTTTATAGATTATACAAATATAAAAAGCTTTTTTACACAAGCAACATCTTTCACTTTACTAAATTCTTATTCTTTTTATTTCTTATAGTAAAAACAGTATAATATAAATATTTATTGTACATCATATGGTACTCGATTAAAAAAATTATAAGTATACAGTTTTTATGATGTTTGTTTAAAAATATATTATTAATTATCTCTTATGACCATTTTTTAAGTGAAACATTAAAATTAAAAATTAAAATTAAAATTTCGAATAACTTTACTTGTTTTACGGTATTATATTGAAATAATAAATTATTGAGATTTTCGTTAAAAGACAAGATTTTAATAAATTTCAAAAATAGTCTTTCTTAAGAACAATGAAATAAAAGTATGAGGTAAAATATTAAAAGTGTTACTCAATCCATTTACGCATTTACCCCTATAATTACATGTAATAATTACAAATAAAGTAAATATATGTTAGAGAGAGGTTTGCAAAATCGTGTTTTTTTATAAGTAACTTATGGCTAAGTTATCGGAAGGATAATAAGGCATAGGAATTATATCGTAAAATTAGGTTGCGATCCAGTTGAGCGTGCGTTGTAATAAAAAATTTTTTTCAGTCACACCATTAAAATGCCATTTTCCGATGAACTCATATATATTTTTCCTAATATTTCTATTCATTCCCAGACTCACCATTTTTGCATTTATTTTTTTAAATTTCAATTATATTTGTTTCTTTCAGTACTACGTAATTTCTTGATTTGAAAGAAAATATTTGGATTCGACCAAATAGAATTTGTTCGATGTGCCTATCCTCTCTTATTTAAATTACACCAAGTAATATGCAGACGACCAGCAGGTTTGAATTGCGTGCTCTAAAATAGCAATAGACTCAATAACATTATGCAGGTTTGTATTAGAATGTTACGTAACGAACATATTAAAAGTTAGGTAAAGGTAGTACGTCGAGTAAGTTTATATGTATTATTTGCGAATTAAAATAAATATTACAGTTTAACATTTTACGAAAAGCTTTGAAAGATTAATTTCCTCAATAAAATATTTTGAAGTAAGTTTGTTATTTCATTTTTTAACGAATTTTTTTCAATAAAATTTGAAATACTACTATGAAAAACATAAATAGGGATAATTTTAAAAGAAAGTTTTCTTTATTTTAATAACTGAATTTGTAATAGAAATAACTTTTTAATTTTGTCATTACGAATAAATGCAATAAGATAAAAAATAGTTTAAAATTAGTTCTTGATAATATAAATTCGATAAAATTTATAATAAATGTTTATTTATTTCCAAAAATCAAAACTTTAAAAGTCTATTCGAAACGCCATATAAGATCATATGCAACACAGTACATGGGAATTGACTTTTCTATTTTATTTAGAATAAATAACAAATAATTTTAATTAACTTGTTTTTAATTCCTTTTATTTTATCAGTTTTTTAGTTAATTTTGTCAAGTCTCAGACAATTATAACGTTATATTTATTCGAACGAATAAATCGGTAAAATTAAATGGTTAAAAATTGATATACAAGCCCTGTTGTATTTATTTCTATTTTTCAATGGGACTCTGTGGGAAGAAATACATGGAATCAATGCTTGGAGAAAAGAAGCGAAGCTTCGTTTGGCGCTAAATCGGAAGTATCGTAGCAAAGCGTTAAACGTCGTTAGGCCTTTAATGGCCATAATCGATACGCTTAACGCCTAATCCGATATGGCGACGACATGCGGGCATTTGCGTGCGTGTCCACACTATGGCTATAATACTTACATCACGATTCCAGTGCAGTATGTAGGGTATCGGTATCTCGTGTGGGAAGTCGAGATCGCAATCGAAGACGACGTAGTCGCCGACAGCTGCGGTAAGGTAAGTTGGCTCCTTTTCCTCCTCGAGAAGGATACCGTGACCGGCAACTGTACATATATAGTTATAGGATATATAATTTTATTCTATACCTCATTTGATATGAATTCAATTATTACGCAGTTAACTATTAGAGACGAGTTGATAATGCAAAATCAAAAATCTCGCTTTTGACATTAATCGCCGCATTCTCAAGATTAATGGGGCCGAATAAAAAATGGAAGTTGCAGATTAAAGCTTATTCTACACGTAATGGCTTGCTCACATTAAGTAATATGTTTTGAATAGCGATTCTCATCCATTATTCGTATAATAAAGAACTTCTGCAACACTCTGTTAAAATTATGATTCTTCAATACGTTTTATACTCTTGCTTTCTGTATTATTGTTAATTTAGGAGCATATTCATTGAAAATAACGATGTTCCGATTGAATTAAAATTAAAACTATACATGTAATATTTAATACATAATTTAGAGTATTAATTTCATTTATAGTAGCTTAAAATCTTTAGTTGCATCTAATTTACTTAATTGTAGAGATACATTAAGAAAGATTTGTTCGTTCAAATACGTTCATTTATTCAATAATACAAATGAAACTAAATTAAATAATATTAATAAAATTCGCAACGAGTTAAGTGAGACGTTGTTTTGTTACAAAAGTGAATTTCCATACTAATATAATGTATATATGGACTTTAAATATTTATATTTGAATGAAATGTTTTTCCGTTACTTATGAAGAAGAAGTTCAGAAAACAAATGCATCTTCACTATAAATGCTGGATTGTTCCTTTTGTTGACAAAAATTTTGAGCATTCTACTTCACTAATTCTTTTCAAGGCTATATAGTAAAAGAAATTTACTCGCGAAAGCGAGATCACTAAAAAGTTCGTGTCACTCCCAAAGAATTTCTCGGCGCTAAACGAGTGTAATGACTTACCTCTGTAAAACAGCAGAACCAAAACGAACAACTGGCTCTTCCTCGCGCAGCTCGTAAACATGATTCGCTCGGCTGTATTTACTCTTCCCTCAACATATATAATGTAATCTAATATAACTGTCACAGGTTTTCGTTTCTTTTCCTTTTCACCAGTAATAGCAAGCCCAGACTAAAGCAATGGCATTAAATAAAACGAGACAATACGGAGCGGGAAGAATCACTCCGAACCGTTGCTCGCGGATGAACGGCGCGACTGAACTACAACTAGTCTCATTTTCGTCGTCTTTCGTTAATGCTCAACGAAGGACGCCTTCGATCTCACCTATGCCTCCTTATCCCAAGCCGGCACTTTGGATCGAGGGTAACTCGATACGCCGACTACAGTTCTCGTCCGCGAAGCTTCCCCGTTAACATCCTCGCACTGATTTCCAATCGATCGTTGGCAACAATTCGCACTACGTTCGCGATCGTCCAGCTGTCCCGATGCAGTTGTTTCAAATAGGGAATGGAGAAACCCAAAAATTATTGTTCAAAGAAGTGTAGGCTTGGAGGAGGAGGAGGAGGAGGAGGAGGGCAGCGAAGCGAGGAGAGATCGGCAGTGTAGCGGCGGCGGTTCGTCGACAGAGATGAGCGAGCGATTGCGCTCGTTTGCTATCTCACGCGACGAGTGGAATGACGACTGACAAAGTGTACGAGGGAGAAAGAGAGAGAAAGAGAGGAGGCGGGGGAAGATCGAGGGAGGGGAGCGTGGCCGCTTTAAGGGACTTGACCGTCGTGGACGTTAGCGGGCGGAAGTTGGATGCTGTAATCAAAAATTTGATAAGCTTTGCAACGAAATTACTGTAGGTGCTGTTTCGCTATTCCATCGTCTTACGTTCACGACACGAGGAGAATGCACATATTAAAAAGAATCATTCCTCCGTAACTTGGAACCCGTACAAAAATCAGCTCCTGGTTCTTCGATCAATCGGATGATTTTGATCCTACGCAAATTTGGACGGCAGATTGATGCTTCCGTTTTGCTTTATATTAGTTCGTGCGCTCGCTTTTGCCCAATGGTTATAATGTATTACACTTGAAGAGTACAAAGGCGTCGCACGATGTGCGAGTACATGCGGAGCTTGCGACCACGACGTGCAGCTGTAAGTGTGCAGTTTTCGTTCGGCAATTCGAGCCTCGCCGTATACGCGGATAAAAAAAATAGCTTATTATCGGATGGCATTTTATCGTTTACCGTTCAAAATAACTGACTGAAATTTCATGAAAATGCAGCGAAGCCTTTCTTACTGGCATTTCTTTCATTCAGCCACTGAACATTCAAATTACATTGAAATTTCATAATCTATACTAAAATTTCAATATCGATTAAAAAACAGTTATTAACAGTGCACTGAACTAGAATAATGAACATTAAATTTTATAAATATTTTTCATGCATTTAAATAAAATAAATCATTTATTTAACCGTTAAGAATTCTTATATAAACTGCGCATTTTTATAGAGTTTTTAATGTTTAATTAACTTATACACGAATATGAAGGTATAGCTTTATATTTAACGCATCAAAGATAGTTTATACAATCACATACAATGTTATATTTGTAACGTTATCCTCAATCGGACTTTTAGACTAACCAACATAATTTTTTTTCTCATTTGCGAAAATGGCGCGTCACTGGACATTTCGTGTGTACAGTTGCTGTAATTCAAAATTTTTTAAATCTTTATTAAACAAGACTTGATATGAGTTCGGCCCACAATTTACATAAATAAAACATAAACTTTAATAAAAAATAAAACTATATTGTTTATTTCATAAATAAATTAAATAAGAGCTATTATCTATCAATACTTGAAACAAGTATGATGTAATAAATAATAGATTTGATTTTACATGCATTTTCAAAAACTTTATTAATGTTAATAATCAGTGAATATTCATAATTTTTATATAACGTGATCTAAATTTAAATGATATTCGCTGACATTTCATGTACTAGGTTATGAAAAAAATCATGGAATATTTTATGTATATTCTTTAATACTTGATTTAAAATTTATTAGCAATTCGCCAAAAATTCATCAACTTGTTTCTAAAAAAAATTTCATTGTCGAAAATTTGAAATTTCCGTATTTTGGGAACAGTCTGCGCCCTGAAAATGTTGTCGAAAGCTTTGCGGCCTTTCTGCGTGTATAAATATATAACGCGGATCCTCTCGTTCGCGGTGGCTTTCTCGAACTAATTGAGACACTTTAGAGCGCACGCCCGAGACGAGCGCGAGACGAACGCGGGATCTAAGGAGCGTTAAAAGGGGGAGAGGAAAGTGAAAGGACTGTGTTGCCGACTATGCTTTTGTGAATACGCATGAACTCCTTTGAATTGGCTTTTGAGCGAATTTGATCGGGTGGAGGGACAGTGATGCCAATGACAATTTTACTCGTATTTCGTACATTTCACAATATGAAGTCGGCGTCAATGTAGCCGTTTAGTCGATTGCTGAAATGTTTAAAGTATAGTGTAGAAAATTAACTATATACATTAGCTAGATGCAAGTCGAGATTGAGCGCGAAACGCTTATAAAATTATAGTAAAAGAAAAATGAATATTATAGGGCTAAACTCGATAAACCCCGAGAAGATAAGAGATTCCTTTATTTCTATCGCACTCGGTCTCTTATGCTTTCAGGCCGCTCTTCTGATTATCGTCACTTCTCCGACTCCCACACGCTTTCATGCAGTAACTTTTCACGCCCGCACGACGAACTCTTAACGGAGATGACGATTTCCGGCCCCGGATATTTACATCAAGCTTCTTCATACGTTGATTACTCGCCCTACTATTAAATTAATGCAGCGTAAAAAATTCATTATATTTTTCTATCTATGTGTTATATAAGTATTGTATAGATGAAATTATGATTTAAGACATGTTAAAATTAATATTAGAATTACTGTGTCGATGTTAGTACCGGGGGCTCACAGTTATCCAATGCAAAACAGTGAAACTCAACTTAAGCAAACCTACAGTAAAGTATAAGAAAAGATACTTTAAAAGATACTTTCGTTATTGTTTAATTAAAAATACATTTGAAATCCTATAACCTACTGTTGCCTTCAGCCTCGTACGAGAAATTAAAGAATATTTAATTATTTTCACTTTTATCAATTTATTTATACAGTTTTATTATTTAAAAAATTTAAGCTCGGCATCAGATGCTCGCCAGACTCTTCACGGGTGCTTACGTCACGTCCGATCCCCGAGACGCATCGCGCTAATGTAACGCGCATGCATCATCGTTCAGCGGGGAAAGCGGGTGCGCGACCCACCACGTATCAGGCCTTGTCGCTCTGTTATACTATAGCCGAGGAGATAATGGGGGAGCCCCCTCCGCCCAATGGTTGCCCCGGATCGGAGACAGCAGTCTAATTTTCTCGCGCGACCCCGACAATCGGAATAATGCTTCTCCTCTTGCTCCGATCCGCAAATCGACTGTACGTACGTAGTTCGATCACGCACCTTCGCGCCATCGCACCTGTTGTCTGCTATGGGAAGAGGAGCGCCGCCAGCGCTTCAGCCAGCAAACATTGCATCAAGCTTCTCGCGCGTTATTTGTATGTTTTCGTGCGTCCATATACTTTTCTGCGAGTGCGCTTGTTTTTTTTGTTGTTTGTGCTCTACACACACACACACACACACACACACACACACACACAGAGAGAGAGAGAGAGAGAGAGAGACAGAGGAATTAGTAATGTTAATTGCACCTGTAACAGAATTCGGAGCGTGCTCGCTGAACCGCGGTGTGTCGTCCGTTCACACACACACACACACACACACACACACACACACACACACACACACACACACACACACACACACACACAAAATTGTAAAGTATTTTGATTACAAATTCGTTTTTTTTAATCTATGGAAAACGGTATCCTTTCAATTTTGTAATTTTGTATTAAGCAAACATGTTATATAGTAGTAAAATCAATTTTTTAAATAATTACATTAATAAAAACTAGAAATTAATAAATATTTTTTTATTGGTCTTACAGTCCAATCAATTCAATCCAAAAATAAAATAAAAATAAAAATAAAAATAAAAAATAAAAATAAAAAATAAAAATAAAAAGATAAGACCAATAAAAAAAAAAAAAAAATATTTATTAATTTGTATATGGGCAGTCGACAAAAGTACAATTCAATTGTTTTAATAAAAACTAGAGTTAAACATAAATATTACTGCCATTCACAATTTTAATATTTCTAAAATTTAGACTATATTTTATATAAACAAGATTAATCGTGTATTTACAAATTTATTAAAGATCTATAAAATTTAATATACAAAAGTATAGAAAAATCAAAATCTTGAGTTAAAATTTCTGACAATAATAATTTCAGATATGGTTTTCGAAATAGGAGGGTTATCTCAAATGTCGGCTATAGATTTTAAAAATGGATATAAATGCTGAATAGAGTAGTTAACTCTATCGATCATTATACAGATAAGCCAATTTTATAAAATATTGTACTATTTAAATATTATTCAATTACATTGTTCCATTTTTATATAGCTTTGAATGGTTTCTGATTCATGCATTATATAAATACAGATACATTCAATTTATGAGAATGTTAGATACACATTTTCATTTACTCTATAATTACTGGCCTTTACAAAGATTACTATTGGTATATCTATTTAGTAGAGTAGTATAATCTAATATATATATATATATATATAGAGAGAGAGAGAGAGAGAGAGAGAGAGAGAGAGAGAGAGAGAGAGAGAGAGAGAGAGAGAGATTTTCTCTTTATTAGTATTGGACATTTCATTTTTTTCTCTATTTGGAAATATGTTGATTTGAAGTAAAAGCTTTTATTCATTTCTATACATAGTGGCTCCTACATTAAAGACTGGTTTTGAAAATTGGATTTTACAGTTGCTGTAATTGTAAAAATATTTATTATAAAAATGATGTATAAAATTATATGTACAAAATTCTCTGCTATGGGTTTTGATATCAATATACGCAAATTAATTAGAAATTATATTCACTTTAAGAAAATCCAATTATTTAACTTAAATCATCATGAAAAACATATAATATTAGCAGCAAAGAAATTGTAATTTTCATGGTAGAGTTAATACTAATAACAGTATGAAATTCATAGAGCTTACTCGTATTTCTAGCGGTATTGTCGCTTTGCTCCAGTTTTAACTAATGCTTGTTTTTTAAACGAATGAAATCAGGAAAATTGTTGTAATTTGCATGAAACGACGCCACAGACGTTTTGCGCAAATGATTTTAAACTTTCTGAATTGCAGCGCCTATCCAATTTATTCTGAAATTTAAATCAATCAGATTTTAAAACATTCCTAAAAATCCAGCGTTCAGAATAATGTTAAATCAGTTCAGTGTTTCAAAGCTAAGGGCGACACAAGCAAACAATAAATTAAGTTATTTTTTTATTAAGACAATGTATTGATGAGTTAAACAATTATATTCATTTTTTTAATTGATTATAAATATTAAGAAGATAATTGAATTATATTTTTACCATTTTTATTTAGTATAAAAAGTATAAAGGATTGTATTTAGTGACATTATCAGTAGAATTTACTGGTTGAAATACGCATACGTCACAAATTTAATTATTCGTATGCAGCAAAGAAACCTACAATATGTCTTCGACTATTAGGATTTTCGAACATTTGAAGCAGATACAGGTCATTTCCCTTCCTTTTTTTTCCTTTTCCAATGAAAATCTGATTCAAGGCTAATGCCTTACTGCAAAGCATTGTGACTCCGAATGGATAGGCTGGAATCTGAATTGCCATCAGCCACATCGGAGGCGACAACACTACAACCACGGACCCATGCAGAAATATTCTCGACGTATCCCTAGTTAGAGCTATATTCTAGTCAATATTACTGATAATTTTCTCATGTAGGGAATACTCGTCAGATCCGAGGTATATTTCCTTACGATCATCTAATAATCGTCTTATATTAATTATTACTTTCTCGGTAAGAAAACTGGAAAAATATATAAATCCTATTCATTTCTAGATATTTTGACTAGATTCTGTCTAGTTTCTAACTAGGCATATCTAATAAAATCTAAGCTCGTTCCCTAACTAAAATGCCAATAAAAGTGGGACAAATATACGGTCAGTCAAGTGTATACTGTAATAAATCTATATACAGTAAAAACATTTTTAAAATAACCATTAAATATCCACCAGTTGATATTACTTTTACATACTAATATAATTTAGACTATATACACCATTTTAAATTGTATATATAGTAACATAGAAAGCAATAATACAATTTAATTTTACGCAAAATAATTTTAGGGTTGTATTAACAAATATTTGTAGTAATATAGTGAAATATAGTACAATTATTATTAAATTAGTGTTAATCCCGGTTGCACTACTTCTGCAGGGCTCGCAATGATGCAATCGTCATAGCCTCCATAATGGAGCCAACTCCTATTACCTCCCATAAAAATCTACCACCGCTTAATATAACAGAAACATATTCCAGTGCTATTGCTACTAGCATACTGCCGAAAAGAGACCAAGCAATAATAATTTACGCTGTGGAGGGATTAACTATCAATGACTCTTTAGACGAAATGGAACATGTTACAAGTACCAATAACATTAGAAATATCTCGAAAATTTCAGGTAACATAATCTATATTTACTTAATGTAGAAAGAGGAAGCGGCAAAGGTTAAGAACAAGATAATTAAAATAAGACATTATGCACTGAAAATTAGAACACTAATCAACAATAATAAAAGAATTGTTGTATCCAATGTACCGTCAGTAATATCAGGTGACGTAATGAAGGAGGCTCTACAACGCAGAGGAATAAAAAAATCTCCAATCACTCCTATTCAAGTAAGCACCCCAAGTCAGGATGAGCGCATATTCTCTCATTTTTATACCAATTCTACGTTCACAAAAAAAGGATTCTTAATCCCAGAGACGCTTCACATTGCATAATATGGAGAAGCATACTGGACATACATCTCGACAGAATCAGCAACCTGTTTTATTTGTATAAGCAAATATAGTCCGGGAGTCAGCAACATTTTTATGTCGTATATTTATCGTCGGCCGAAAATTAGTTTAAATGATGCGTTTCAATGTCCTCTAAAGCGTAGCAATCGTCCGCTGCATCAATTAATCTGGATGTGACAATGCCAGACACCCAAACTTTGTAAAAATGTTAAAAAATGAATAAAAACCAGGTTTTATGGAATAATTTTGAGTTTAGAAAAAAATTGTTCAAACAAAAGTTGTAGAACATATTGAAATAAATTTTTTATTTCCTATTCATTTTTGCTCTAAAGCTAATGATTATGGAGAAAAACGCAATTAATTATGAACATTTCGATCTGCTATCAACCCAAATCATAGTCGATACGTCAGGGACCTACCTCGCCGCTCAGATCATCCATGGAACAAGTACTTTTTAAATTTAAATTTTGCTCATAAAATGATAGTTTTAAAGTAAAAATATATCGAATGTAAAAAAAGTATTTTATATATAACTCTCTATTATTTCATATAAAATCATTTATTTATTATTATATACAATGTTTTTAATTCTTTTCACTATTTCAGTATTAATTCAGCCAATTTGATGTATAATATTAATGTTCCAAAACTCTAAAAATTATTTGTAAAAACCTGTAGGAACAGGTTTTTTTATAAATTTTTATAAATTGTTATAAATTTTTCATTAAAAATAAATTAAAAATACTAAAATACAATAACGGTGAAAGAAATTTGTTATATGGAAGTATAGTAATGACATATCTATACACATATAGTTTATTTTTTTTAAATATTACAGAATTTTTTTTGAACGTTTTTTTAAACGTAGCAGTTCTTGTTTATGTACAATCTTCAATCCTATGCTTAGACCTCAGGCAATTCTTTCCTCTTAGATGGTATAATAGCTTTAACCTGTTTACAATATTTCATAAAATGCATAGCTTGATAAAAAGAACAAGGTTCTGTATTTTTTCTTTTATAACTTAGCGTAGTGACATGTGTTGAATTTAAATAAACTAGATTTTTTGTCAGCTCTTGTATTATGTTCAGAAAGAGTTTTTTCAATGCGACTATGATCGCATCTGAAACATTCATGCTAGCATTCAAATATAAATTTCAAAATATTATAAAATTGAACAATAAACTTACTCCGACAACATAGTTGATGCAAACGAGCATATCTTTTTTGCTGCTTAGGAACTTTCATTCGGGTACGAAGCGCTAAGCGCTATATGAAAAAAACAAGCTGCTATTGTGAACATATACACCCGAATAGGGCTCGGTCATTGCAACGGTCTTTTCTTTCTTTTTTTTTTTTTGCTTTGTTAGGACACGTGGCAATCGACATCGTTATGACCAATCAATTTCCCCCGTGCTGAGATATCTCGCGTATTAGTAGAAAAAAAAGTAAATAAAAATGGGCGAATACCAAATTTAATTGCCATTCAAAGAAATGTGGTAAAACTTTTTGCAGCTTTCTTTCAGAGATGACAGAATTAAGGCTCCTACGGAAACACGGAAAACTCAAACTAAAAAAAGTTTTTATAACACGAAATATAAATAAAAATAAAAGAAAATATAGTAAAAATGAAAAAATAATACATTTTATGCATTTCTTCCTTCGTCTGCTGCTTCTTGAATTAATAATAATTATGTATTATTACAAAATGTTATAATGATAGAATATTAATATTGTAATTATGATTTATTATAGAGTGTTATTATTGTGGAATACTAATATTGTAATAGATTGTTTCATTATGGGATGTTTGCTTAATACATTTCTATTCAACATAATTAATATGATAATTTATAGGGTATTGAAAATTCATAAATTAGAATATCTAGTAAATATGAACATTGTATAATGAATCAAATGTACATATAGAGCAAGAATATTATTTGATATTATTATATTCATATTAAAGGATGCGTATGTATTCTATATGATAAAATAAATAATATAATTAGGTATGGATAATTAGATTAGAAACAATATTCACACATTGTAATATAACAATTTAAACATTTGCAATCATATTATAGAATGATTCGAACAGCTGTTAAATTAAAATGTAATATTCCAAACTTCAATTATTGTTTCATTACTGTAAGATTGAGTAGAACATAAAAATCTTATTTTTAACATAATTTGCACCAGGTTAGGTTAATATTCTACCAGTCGCATTATTTAATCACTGAACTTTATATTGATTGCGATGGAAATTTGCAAGAAAGTGCCGTTAACAGTCCATCTGAAAAATAATATAATAATTAACATAAGCTAAATCTGAAAAAAGCAAGGAACAAATAGAGACGATAGAACGCGTAAGAAGTGTGACAGTAAATAGATGGGATCCGAAGGAAGGGAATCAACAATGTGTATACACGCTGCTGATCTCAGCTGTATGCGTAGGAAATAAAATTACGCATAAAATGTATGCAGTTAAACCGAGAAGAATCTATGTAAGAAAAAAGAATAAGAAGAGAAATAAATAAAAAAAACAACGAGATTTATGTGAATAGGAGTAATATGGTTAATAAAAGAAGCATATACAGACAGCAATGCAGGAAGCAGACTTTATCAGAACGAACATTTTTTTTACTATTACTTGCCGGGTATTGATACTTTAAGCTAGTTGCTTTGACTTGATATTCGAAAAAATATGAGTCGCCTCCTACTGGCTGGTGATGTAATTAATGCTTCAATTTTCCATGCCAAATTGATAATATTGTTATACTTTAAGCCTATTATATGAATTGACCGCCGAATCCAGTTTTACTAGACCCCACTACTTGAAGTAGGCAGTACAGTAATAAGTTATTGATTCAAATTATATTATTAAACAAATATATTGAATATTACTCCGGATTTAATAAACAATCTAATAAAAAAATTGCCTCAATGGTTTTTGAGATATTTGTGACCATATAAACAATATCTGTCTTGTTAAATGCAGTGCATCATTTTCCATATGTAAGGTTGGAGATAAAAATAAATACTTCTCTTGATTTAGAAGTGTGTAAAAGAATTCTTTTTAAATAAATAATTATTTTTTGGAAATGATAGTTTATAAATTAAGTTTATATAACTAACATTTATTTAATTTATAGAATTTTAAAGATAATAGTCTTTAAAATGTTAGTACCAAAATCATGTATGATACTTATAAACAGATGGATGTGCGTTATTACCATGGC
Source organism: Sycobia sp. Sy_11 (assembly GCA_018907035.1). Lineage (NCBI taxonomy): Eukaryota > Metazoa > Arthropoda > Insecta > Hymenoptera > Epichrysomallidae > Sycobia > Sycobia sp. Sy_11. Next base: position 2,865,861 of record JACCIC010000006.1, on the reverse strand, counting down.
TGTTCAATATTACTGAAAATCTATAAATGTAATACAGTTTTGACTATGTGTATAGTAAATATCATATATAATAAATATCATATATAATCATATAAAAAATAATATATAAATATTTATATAGTAAATATTATAAACGTTTTTATCATCTTAAATCAGAACATACACATTAGTTTTTACTATTATTGAAAATAATTCTTCAAATAAGAACATATTTTAATTGCAATATAACAGTAAAGTATCTTGGGAGTTATATTTTTGTTTTGAAGAACGTGATTCTAAATAATTCTGTGTGTAGTGTATTTACAAAAGATCATTTGAGTAATATTTTTAAAATATTTAAACAATTATTATGTGATGTGAAAGAATGTGAATCCATGATTAAAATAAATAAAAAAGAAAAATCTTAAAAATTGGTACAGCTTATCACCTATAGATAGTTTATGTGCATTAATTTGAATTTGGGATAATTTTATTAAAATTAATACATAACTTGTTTGTAAATAAATTTTGTACAAAATAATAAAAACTTTGATTTTTGTGATATAGAAATATTTCCTATAAAACCTATAAAAATGTCTAAAAATATTTTTAATTTAAATATAAAATTCTAAAAAATATAATTCTGCTTCGAATATAAGTAAGATATTTCTATAAAATTTCAATACTATTCACGTAATACTCATGTTTTAGAACATACTTTTTTAGGATGATTCAACCACAATTAAGATATCTTAGTGTAAACAATAAATCTGTTTGCAAACATTATTTTAAAAACAAATTGAGAAAAATTTTTAGTACCTGCAGTCAAAAAAACTTAAAATGGTGCAATGAAAACTTATCGTATTATGATCCCGTAAACTCTATGTATTTATATCAATTAAGTAAGGTTTTGAAAAGACATATCAATATATGGTTCATCAATTAGTCATTATATCGTTAAAAAGAATAAGGAACTTTTTATTGAATACCAAAGTATTTAAATAATTGTTTATTTCATACCGTCGCTTCCAAGCTGGTTGTATAAATGTATAATAATGGGCATTCGATGTACATGAGCATATGTATAGTATGAAGGTTTAGATGCATGCGTTTGTATATGTATATAAATTTATATATACATCTGTATGGACATGTGCGTGCGTATCTGTGTTCTCACGGTGTGTGCTAATGTGTATCTGTGTGTATATGTATGTATGAATAGGTATGTAGGTATACGCGTGTTTGTGTGCTTATACGTATGGCTGCATATATATGTCTATATTTATATAAGTATGTGTGTATGTATATACGTGTCCGTATATGGGTATGCGTCTGTGTGTACATATTTATTTTATTTTAATGTGCAGACCCAATGCGGAGGTCTTGTAAACTCAATGTCGCTCGTTCGAGGCGATCGCGACAATAAAGAGCTGTAAAATTTAATTACTTGTTGGAGAGCCCAGAGTTGGGCCCTAAACTTTATTTCCCAGCGTGCCCAAATCTGCTGTGCAGATGTTTTCATAGCGTCTACGCATTTTCCTTGCAGTTCTTACTATTGTCTAGCGTCAACAATCTCTGTATATAAAAAATGCGTGAACACACTACCTGCGTTGGCCACTCTGGCCAGCCAGGCATTCTTGTATTTGCTTTCGAGACGAACACATCGCTCTTGTGAACCTTATACGTAAAATATTTAAGTCCGAAATAAAATTAATTTTGCTTTTAAATATCCCTCTTTCATTCTTTTCTAACGAAATATTGTTTCTCCGGAATAGCCATCGGGGAAACGTGCCACTTACGGTACATAATTTTTGGTCCTTCGAGCCGGATTTCCGCAAACACAACAACTACGTTTGTGAATTAATTCATTGCACAGCAGTGCGTACTTCAATACAACAGCAATCATTGTGCACGTGATTGCAACTTCAGATCATTCTGCGCGGCAGAATGAATTACTGTTAATTTTGTCTATTCTTACATTTATAATTTTTTGTGAGTGTCAGAGTAGGAAAAAGAAAACAGTCAGGAATCGAGGTTCCTTCACTTCAATGGCGAGAGCAACTCTCGTGATTTCATCAACCAAGCAGCGCTGCATCCAGTCAGGAGCGTATCAACGTCTCTTGACTAATACAGAGTTCAGATAAGCGACAAAACACGACTTCACATTTGTAAGAACGCAATCAGCTCATCTTCTACAGCATACGACAGCTCATCCTGATTCGAGAAATAACGCTCGGTCGTTCATCAATTCTGCTGAATTTATACGTAAATTTTTAACATTCAATCACCAAAAAATAGAAATAGGTTGTGAGAGTTGTAATTAGATACGGGGTTAATTTAAAGTAGTACAAGATGGAAAATATCGATAATTTAAGAGTGTTGAAAATTCGCCGAAACAGTTTAAAACGCGAGCTAGTGTCGTTAGAGCAATTTTTAGAATCATTTGATAGTAATCGAGAAATTATTGAGTTACAGTCACGTACTCAAAGAATTTTGACAATTTTTCAAAAATTCGATACAGTCTGCGAGGAAATTGAATTACTCGAGCCGACATAGGAAAATACTAACGAACAAATGATCATTCTGAACGATTATCATAAAATTACGAGCGATGCGCATAGATATTTAATTCAAGCAAATAACACACGATTAACGCCGGGACTTGTAGCTTCGAATTTATCAATGGGGTCTGTTGAGAGAAGCACGGAAATTGTTTCAAACAAGCCGAGACGAAAAATAAAACTGCCGCAAACCTCCATTCCAATATTTAACGGAAAATTCGAAAATTGGTTGTCGTTCAAAAATTCATTTAATTCATTGATACACGAGAATGATGAATTATCGGATGTAGAAAAGCTACATTACTTAAGACCCGCCTTGCGTGATGAAGCGTTAAAAAAAATACAATTACTGCCCATTACTACTGATAATTATACGCGCGCGCGAGAAATATTAGAGAGAGCGTACGAAAACAAAAGATTGCTCATTTCGCGGCACTTGTCAATGCTTCTGAAAATGAAAAATATAGAAAAGGAAGATTATGGAAGTGTAGAAAAATTAGCAGATGAAGCTCTTCAGAATGTTCAGTCATTAGCCAGCTTACGAGTAAATATTTCCCCTGAAATTGTGGTCCAATTAATACAGGAGAAAATGAGTAAAAATCTTCGTATCAAATGGGAAGAGACACTTAATCGCGACGAATTTCCGACTCTCGATCAAATAACGTAATTCTTGTATCGCATGGCCGCATGCTTATCAAAACGCGATGAAGACAAAGTCACTAGCGCTAAAAACGGTCAGGGTCCACCCAATAAATTTCGCCGTATGGAACATACAAATTTAGCTAAAACTTTCGTCGTAACTAAAAACAAATGCCTCGCTTGTTTCGAAGAAGTGCATGATTTGTTCAGATGCGAAAAATTTCTGAAATTAAGTGTACCACAACGCATGAAAGTTGTGCGCGATATGAAGGTATGCAATAATTGTCTCAGACCTCACGGAAACGCACAATGCCGATACGGAAGTTGTAAAACATGCGGCAAAAATCATAACACCCTATTACACATGATCCCGAAATCGTCCCAACAACAATCAAGCACAGATGCACATGGGACAAGAAGTTGACTAGATGACGCGGAAATTCAAATTAATTTCCCGACTAACTTAAATTCGGAGCCTTCATTAGACTTGATGACTAGCGCAATGGTGTATGTATTAAACGAGTCGGGCGCGCGCGTTTTTTGCAAAATGCTATTAGACACCTGTTCGAATGTAAATTTTATAACGGAGAATTTAATGAATAAATTGAAACTGTCTAAAACTCCATGTTCTCTCGCGATCGGAGCTATGAAGAATCTAAACACCACGGCTAATTATTTTACGCGACTAACCTTTCAATCCATGTACACCGACTTTAAAAAAACATTAGTATTTTACGTTGTCCCACAGATCACGGACATGGTGCCAAATGAATCTGTCCCCAAGAATATCTTGCAAATACCGCGTAATATAAAATTAGCAGATCCAAATTTCGATAAGCCCTCTACCGTAGATATGCTTATCGGTTCGGGACCAACGTTATCTCTTTTATGCATAGGACAGATAAAGTTATCAAACCAAAACGATCTCATCCTACAAAAAACAAAACTTGGATGGGTTATCGGCGGGAATCTTAAAGTATCTAAAAGACGTCAAATAAAATGTTTGTTTACGAATTTAAATTTTGATCTGGAAAGGTTTTGGTTGATTGAAGAAGTTCCTGAAACAAGAAAATTTCTTTCTCAGGAAGAACAAATGTGCGAAAATCATTTCAAACAGCATGTAATGAGAGATAAGGACGGGAGATATATCGTTGCGCTACCATTTAAGCAAACCGCAAAAGTTATTGGCGACTCTAAACAAACCGCGCTAAAACGATTAATGTTTTTAAAAAATAAATTTAAAAAGAGCGTTGAGTTTAGAGAACAATATGATTCTGTTTTCAAGGAGTATTTAAAACTAGGGCACATGTCTGCAATTGAAAACATAAATAATGACGGTTTTTATTTACCACACCACGCTGTGTTGAAAGATTCGAGCACGACGACTAAATTAAGAATAGTGTTCGACGCGTCAGCGAAAGCCAGTAACGGCAGATCATTAAATGATCAACTACTCGTCGGTCCAATCATACAGGACGATTTGTTTAATTTATTAATACGCTTTCGAACGCACACGTACGTCATAATCGCCGACATCGAGAAAATGTACCGTCAGTTTCGTATCCGTGACGAAGATAGGAAATTTCAAAAGATTTTATGGTTTGACAACGATGTCGTCAAGGAGTTTGCACTAAACACCGTCACATTCGGAGAATCTTCCGCACCTTTCTTAGCTATCAGATGTCTACATCAACTTGCCGATGACGAACGAGACAAATTTCCGCGTGCCGCAAACATTTTAAAGCAGGACATGTACGTGGATAATATGTTGACGGGAACGAATTCTATCGATGACGGACGATTAATTTGTGACGAAATAATCGGTATGTTGAAGCTTGCCGGAATGAATATGCGCCAATGGGCTTCTAATAGCTCAGATATTTTGAAAAATATTGAAGAAAAAGATTTCGATAAAAATTTCAATTTAAGTAACGACGGCACGGTAAAAACGCTAGGTATATATTGGATGGCAAGAACCGACAAATTCGTGTATGAAATTAAAAAGATCTCGGTTAACAGTAGATTAACGAAACGCATGATATTATCGGAAATAGCTAAAATTTTTGACCCGTTAGGACTCCTGGGCCCCATTATACTATTTGCAAAAAATTAATGCAAGAGATTTGGAAAAGTATGGTAGACTGGGATGAATCGGTTCCTCTCAGTATTCATTGCGCTTGGCAAGAATTTTGCGGGGAATTAAACTCTATCGGTAAAATTACGTACAACAGATATATTTTAAACGACGATACTCAAAGTATAGAATTGCATGGTTTTTGCGATGCTAGCGAGTCCGGATATGGCTCTTGTATATACTTACGATCAAGAAATTCTGAGGGCAACTATAATATTTATCTAGTTTGCTCTAAATCCCGTGTAGCTCCAATCAAAACAAGAGCCTTGCCGCGTTTGGAATTGTGTGGGGCCGTACTCCTAGCAAATTTGTTTCAACAGATCACAAAAACAATAAATTTGAAAATAAATTCAACATATTTCTGGTGTGATTCAACCATAGTGTTGCATTGGATAAATACTTCTCCGAATCTACTAAAAACATTCGTCGCAAATCGCGTAGCTGAAATCCAGTTAAAAACCAACGTAAATAATTGGCGGCACTTTCGGTCTAAAGACAACCCCGCCGACGGACTTTCGCGCGGTCAATTACCACACGAATTTTTAGAAAATGAATTATGGCTACGTGGGCCCGTCTGGCTGCAAATACCTGAAAGCCAATGGCCGAGTTCAAATATACCGGGAATGACGGATATACCGGAAAAAAGAAAGATACATTGTTTCATTTCAAATTCAATTACAAACTATAAATATCTTAATGAAAAAATTGAGCAACAATCGTCCTATACAAGGCTTATACGAGTTTTTGCCTACTGCCTACGCTTTAACAAAAATTATAGAACTACTACAAACATAAATCTAGAAAACACTGAAAAGGCAGAAAAGGCGATAATACGAATAGTCCAGAACTCCGTTTTTTACAACGAAATTAACAAATTAAAACACAAAACTGATGACACCGGGAAAAATTTATTATCTTCATTAGATCCCTTTCTGGATGAAGATGGCATTCTGAGAGTAGGCGAGAGAATTAGAAAGGCAATTCTTCCGTTTTCAAAGCGACATCCCATTATTTTACCTAAAAATAATCATTTTTCGAATCTAGTTATTAGATATTATCACATGTCAAATTTTCATACAGGTACACAAAACACTTTGTATTTGTTACGAGAAAAATTCTGGCCCATTAATGGTCGCAGTCAAGTTAAAAAGATTATTAGAAAATGCACTGTATGTTTTCGGGCGAATCCAGAAATTCAAGCTTACAAAATGGGTAATTTACCAAAAATACGACTGGTTCAAACGAGGCCATTCAACAATGTGGGTGTAGATTTTTGCGGCCCTTTCTATCTAAAAGAAAAACAGTATCGAAACACCAAATATATTAAAGCGTATATAGCCATATTTATTTGTATGAGCGTTAAAGCTGTTCACATAGAATTAGTTGAGAATCTTTCCACAATTGCCTTTTTAGCCGCGTTAAAACGTTTTATTTCGAGACGTGGCCTACCTGAAAAAATCTATTCAGATAATGGTACAAATTTTAAGGGGGCATATAATTCATTAAATGAACTTTACGATTTACTTAAAAGCCAAAATCTAAGAGCAGAACTTGATACTTTTACAAATGAAAATCGTATAGAATGGCACTTTGTTCCTCCACATGCGCCTAATTTCGGCGGTCTTTGGGAAGTGACTGTAAAACAATTTAAGCATCATTTTAAACGCGCAGCATCAGACAAAAAATTTACCTTTGCCGAATTCAACACGTTTTCCATCGAAGTAGAAGCTATTTTAAATTCAAGACCTTTGACCCCCATGTCAACAGACATTAACGATTTATCCGCTCTCACTCCTAGTCATTTTCTGATTGGTGATTGTTTGAAAGGCTTACCCGAACGCAATTATGCGGAAACTCCGACCAATCGGTTAAATAACTGGGAGAATATTCAAAAAATAAAACAGGATTTTTGGAATAGATGGCACAAGGAATATTTGACCGAGTTGAATTTACGCCATAAAATTCATTCAAAAAATTCAAAAATCAACAGTGGCCTGGTAGTTTTAGTAAAGGAAGATAACGTAGCAAGCATGCAGTGGAACCTGGGTATCATAGAAGAGATACACCCAGGAACTGATAATATTGTACGGGCCGTGACCATTAGAACAAAAAATGGTTTGATCAAACGTCCCACTACAAAGATAGCAGTTCTTCCAATCGACGACAATTTTAAATAAACTAATTGAAAAATAATTGACATAGTTCAATGTAGAACTTATAATTGTAACTCAATATTCTATATTTTGTTCCTTTATTGTATGCATTTTTCTTGCAGTTTTTAATAAATAATATTTATGTTGATCGAAATCGCTCAACGGGGGGGAGTATGTATAAATTTATAATAATGGGCATTCGATGTACATGAGCATATGTATAGTATGAAGGTTTAGATGCATGCGTTTGTATATGTATATAAATTTATATATACATCTGTATGGACATGTGCGTGCGTATCTGTGTTCTCACGGTGTGTGCTAATGTGTATCTGTGTGTATATGTATGTATGCATAGGTATGTAGGTATACGCGTGTTTGTGTGCTTATACGTATGGCTGCATATATATGTCTATATTTATATAAGTATGTGTGTATGTATATACGTGTCCGTATATGGGTATGCGTCTGTGTGTACATATTTATTTTATTTTAATGTGCAGACCCAATGCGGAGGTCTTGTAAACTCAATGTCGCTCGTTCGAGGCGATCGCGACAATAAAGAGCTGTAAAATTTAATTACTTGTTGGAGAGCCCAGAGTTGGGCCCTAAACTTTATTTCCCAGCGTGCCCAAATCTGCTGTGCAGATGTTTTCATAGCGTCGACGCATTTTCCTTGCAGTTCTTACTATTGTCTAGCGTCAACAATCTCTGTATATAAAAAATGCGTGAACACACTACCTGCGTTGGCCACTCTGGCCAGCCAGGCATTCTTGTATTTGCTTTCGAGACGAACACATCGCTCTTGTGAACCTTATACGTAAAATATTTAAGTCCGAAATAAAATTAATTTTGCTTTTAAATATCCCTCTTTCATTCTTTTCTAACGAAATATTGTTTCTCCGGAATAGCCATCGGGGAAACGTGCCACTTACGGTACACTGGTATTGAACCAAATTTACGACTTCCAGCAAAAATAAAAAGACAGAAAAAATAGAATTATCTATATTCCCTAAGTGTTATATCAACTTGTTGTTTATCATCTACGACTATAATTGGTTACATAATTTTTAAATAAAAAATAAATATACTAAAAATAAAAATAAAAATAAACTAAATATTTCACTTACATATGAAATTTAAGAATACGACACTTGCATCAAGTACTTTTTCTTTATAAAATTAACAATGGTTTTTTAATCTTATTGAATTAATGTTCGCATAAAAATATAAATTACAAAAAGTATCATGTAAATATGAAAACATGTTTATTATACCTTAACTCTAAAAAAAGAACTTTCAAAGAAAGTAAAAAAAATATTTAGGGGATAATTCATCTGCTCAAGTATTTTCTAAAAAATTTTTATAAAATACTTTTCAAAAGTTCAAAATATACTAACAGAAAAAATATTTTATAATTAAATTAAAAATTTGTTCACTGATATTTGTTGATGTTCATTGATATTTGTGCGCCGTAACTCTCTCTCTCTCTCTCTCTCTCTCTCTCTCTCTCTCTCTCTCTCCTCTTTCACCCCATCTCCGCTCCCGGGAGTCTACCGCGCTCAACCGTCGACTGGCACTTGTGCGCCACAACTCTCTCTCTCTCTCTCTCTCTCTCTCTCTCTCTCTCTTCCTCTTTCACCCCATCTCCGCTCCCGAGAGTTTGCCGCGCTCAACCACCGACTGGCACTTGTGAGCCGTACTTCTCCCTTTCTCTCTCCTTCTTCGTCACTCCGTTTCCGCTCCTGAGAGTCAACTGCGCTATTTTGCGCACCGCTATCTCTCGCTCTGCCTGAATCTCGGGGCGCGACTACGAGTCCCCCAGCGCCTTTTTGCACCAATGCGAGGACGCATTCTCCACGATCGGCACTAATCCACAGACTCGGTTTTGTTTGGTCTCCCGTCCCCTAAAGGAAGATGCGGCATGGTGGTGGGCAGCATACAGGAACCTCGGGCTGGGTTGGGGAAAGTTTTGCGAACTGCTCCGAAATAAGTATGACTCGCAACGCGTTCGCATAAAGATAGCGGTAAGATTATACGGACAGCTACAAGGTGAGAAGGAGGCAGTGGGTTTATTTCTAGAGCAGCGGCATTTATGACACGGCGGATCATGCCAAATGCGACTGAACAGGACATAGTGGGCACCTTTCTCGAGTCGGTAGGGGGATCACTTCGGAAGGTATTGCGGGTCTCTACCCCCAGGACAGTAGAGGACCTAATTGCTCTGGCTGTCCAGATCGAGGCAGATGACGCAGAGGATAGAGTCGCCAGTCAGCATCGCACTCTTAAGTCCCAGGAAGCGACTCCACCGTTGGAATCCTGGAGGAATTTTAATAATGCAGGCGCCCGTTGAGCAGCAGCCTGTGTCGTCACCGTCAACGTCACCCGTCGAAGCGCGTTCCGTACCTCAGTATCCTTTTTGCCCGGAGCGGCACTGGAACCGGGACTGTCCGGAAAATCCGCTTTAACAGAGTACGGGAAACGAATGCGGAGCGGCGAGGCATGCGACACCTCGTGCCCCGGGGAATGCCACGCGCTAGTGGCATCCACCAATGTCGCTCATACAGTGGTGAGCTATTTGCCGGTCCGTATAAACGGAATACGGGCGGAGGCCCTCGTGGACTCAGCGGCCAGTGATTGTTTTATACGGCCGAAGTTCTTGGGCCCAGAGGAGAAGTGCGAAGCAGTGAATTATGTGGTAAAAAAGGCGCCGGGAGGAAGTTTTATGTCCGTGCGGCACGCGTGTAAAATGTCCCTGGAAATAGAGGGACACAACGCAGACATCCAGTTTCTGATATGCGAGGAGCTCGAGTTCGAGGTAACGCTGGGCCAAACATGGCTGCGCGCACAAAAGGTGATCCGCGATCATTGCCTCAACTGCCTCTACATCGGCAAGCGGGCTCGAACCGGTAAAACCCCGACCGGTTTCGCCCAACTCGCGTTACCCCTCACGAACTTGCTCCGGTCAAGACATTCCTGGCGATGGACGCAGGAATTTCAGCTAGCCTTCGACAAGATAAGAAAGGCCTTCCGTCAACCCCTCACCTTGTGCAATTCGGATCCCAATAAACCGTACGTGTTCCAAACGGATACCAGTGCAAGTGGAATAGGCGCGGTATTGTTCCAAATTGGAGAGGACGACTCACGGCGCATCATCACCTACTCCAGTGCTAAATTCTCGGCAACGGAGGCGAAGTACCACAGCAACGAACAAGAATGTCTGGCTGTGGGGTGGGCACTCAAGAAGTTTCGGTACTACTTGGAGGACGGGCACTTCACCTTGCGTACGGACAACCGAGCACTGACATGGCTCAACAATACAAGGAACGAGAAGAGCAAGCTGTATCGATGGGCTCTGTACCTGCATAGTTTCAATTTTAAAGTGGAGTATGTCACAGGACGATGCAACGAGTTGCCGAACGGGCTCTCCCGACAGCCCAACAAGCTCTGTTACACAGACGAGTGTGATGAACTGGACACCCTCATGCCCCCAGAGACGGTGCCAGTGAAGGCAGCTTTTAAGGACCCCGAGGGGTTTATCAGCCATTTTGAAATCACTTCCCCGCCGAAAGGTACAGCATTTACTCGGAAACCGGCCGTTTCAACGGTTATGAATGCCGCGGCGGATGCCTACGCCCTGCCCGAGCTGATACGGGACGCACGAATCGAGGGGAATACGGAACCCAACCTGAAAAAATTCCTCCGTGCCGAGTAGGCGCTAACGACAGAGAACGGCACCCTCTACGTGACCGAACATGCTCAATCTCCGCGTATCTATGTGCCCTCTAAGACACGGTCCGCTGTGCTAAGGTACCATCACGACGATCCACTAGCAGGACACCCGGGAGTGGACGAAACGTTGCGCGCAGTGCAGGAACTCCATTTCTGGCCTTACATGGGTGACGAGGTCCGACAACACGTGCGTAAGTGTCTCGTGTGCGCCCTCAATAAGGCCAGCAAACCTCTCACGATCGGGCCGTCACGGTCTCGACAGCCATTCGCCCCGTGGGATACGGTTGCCCTAGACATAATGGGACCCTATCCCAGAACATCCAGGGGGAAGTGCTACGTGCTCGTCGCGACCGACTTACTCTTCAGGTGGGTAGAGGCGTTTGCGATATCTAACGCCGAGGTCCCCACCATCGCTCCTCTCCTTGAGGCAGAGGTCTTCATGCGGTGGGGCTATCCCACTTCAACGCCAGCTTGGCCCCGCGGTGGGACGGCCCTTTCCGCGTATTCGAGGTCTGCGCTCAGGATATTTTTCTGTTAGAACGCCCCGGGCGCGACCCAATTAAGCTCGACAGTTCTGCGCTGAAAACCATCCCTCGCAGGGGGTCTATACCACTGCGGCAGACGACACAGCAATGGTGAACTCCACCGAGGCGGGCGCTGCCGAGCGGACGAACCCCAACGACGTCGGCGCAAGAACCAATGAGCCTGACAAACCCATCCGAGCCGAGCCTACAAAACTACTCGAGGGAAGGACCAACCCAAACCTGATATGCGGGCGCGCCGTGACATCCCCTCCCCGCATAGAGTGTGACGGCCCAATACACAGAGCAGCACTCTACCTCAACAATTCCGCAGTCACACAGTCGTCGAAGGAGCTTCCGTCAATACACTGCATAGATAAGCCAGAGAAGTTCTCGTATCATCACGGGTCGCGCTGGAGTAAAGAGAACGCTACCAAAGCGTTGGGAGCAGATAAGGAGGTGGCTCCTAAGGGGACACGACGTGCAAAAGGCCTGGGATACGCTCCCCGATTTCTACGCGGACCTCGTCTCCTTAGACCCGGAGGACATTCGGCGGCCTTCACTCTAGTGATTGAGCATTGTAGGTCGCAAATATATTATTATTTTTGCGCGCTCATATGCGTACATGGGAGTATATGTGTAGGCGCGCGCTCCTGTGTATATGCGTATGTGTGTATGTGTACGCGCGTGTGTATATGATTTGTTTAAATGTTCGAATTTGTAATTCATTACGGTCTGAATATTGCACGTGCTGCATCGACAGCGATTGCTAGAGCTGCTGCTGCTGCTGCTCCCGATGTCGCTGCAGCAGCTGCTGTGCAAAGGTCTCCTGCATCATGCATCCGCAATCGTTTGAAAAAATTTCTTTTATTACATTAAAAAAAAGAAAATTAATAATAATAATATAAACAGTTATACAGAAATATTCTCTTCATCTTCTTCCATGATGTTTATAATTTCCTCTTCATTTTCCTTTCCCATGCTTTCTTTCCGCATGCAATTTAGATAATGATCTAACGGTAAACGAATATCATAAACGCAATGTGCAGGAAACACAATAATCAAAGTTAAAGCTCTATTTATAATTGTGATAAAAATAAAGAAACATCTATCAATCAGAAGTCGACTTTGACGCCCTTTTCAATTATATTATTTTTAACACTATAGATTTTTATACAATCAAATACTATGTATATGTTATAATTGCATGTGATATTTTCGTTTATATAGTTGTGGAAGTTACAAGATATATTTAAAATATTCTATCTCGTATCAATACATCTAAAAATATACATCTTTAGTATCATTTGTAATATTCAGTAAGTGGTCAAAGTTTAGTAATAAATAATATATAACGAAATCTAGAATAAAAGGAAGTACGGTGAAATCGATTTGATTTATTATCATTACCTTGGTAGATTGTATTTACGATTTAAATCGGTAGTCTATCCTATTATTTTTATGTAAAAACTATTTTACTTATCAATTTGCTAATTTCTTCTATAGTTCCATTATATTCTTTTTCATGAAGTATTTCATTTTCATATGGTTATGATTGTTGACAAAGGTCTTTTTTTATTGGCAACTGATATTTTAACATTGTGATATAGTTTAGTTATAGAAAATAACTTTACAAGTATTTCATATTCTTTACAGAATCGGACATAAATATGCATCATTTTTTATAAATTATAATTGAACAATACGCTGGGAGGTTTGATTATTAGAATAAGAAAAAGAAGACAATACAAAGTATATTTAAATTAAAAATTGAATTTAATAAAACTAAATATGATTAATACAACAATCTTACTAAGCAGAGATCAGAAAAAGAATGTATTGTCGAGCGCTCATACTGCGCTTTTATAAACTCTACTCCCCTCTCAATGGGGTCAAATTTCGAGCGATAAGCCTCACTCGCCGAACGCAGCCCAAACTTTCACGCAGCCTGACGATCGGAGAGCCCGAGGTGGCAAGCCGAACACGTCACCTGATTTCGAACTTCCCAACATTTTCTCAAAGCTAGAATACGACCTATCTCATTATAAGTCCGTAGAATAGCTTTTTTAACGAAAATATTGGGAAGCTCCCGTCACAGCACGGATCATTGCTTTTAGGAAGCATAACCTGTTTACCTCTTTTGAAAACCTCAAGATTTTCCCATAGCAACTATTCGCTCACCTTATGTGTGATTCCGTATACAAGCTATTTTTAAGGCAAAATCTTCGGTTTTTCCGTCACGGCACGGATCAAACATGTACTTTATGTGAACATATAGTTGGGCTTATAGTGAGAGTTCGCTCGCGATCGTTTCTATAAACTATAATATTAGTAACTATGAGTCTTATTTCTTACATAATAAAAAATTACGAAGTAATTTTTCGTGAACTTACTATTTTAAAACGAATATCTAAATTTTCAATCTCTGCTGTACAATAGTTTAACATTATAATTCGCTGAATTGCTGACGCACGCGAAGCCGCTTTGTCCGAAGTTTAAGAGTCCGAGAGATCACGTTACATTTCCCTTTTCTATATGGGACTCGATATGACGATACGGAGAACATATTTTGTTTATTTAAAATATATATTATATCGAATCTATATATTATTATGCGAGAAACGTTATCTAAAGATTTTATTTTTATCGCATTAGTTCTCGATTACAATTATACTTTAAACTATTAAATTTAACTCTACATAAATACTTAACAGAATTATGATAAATCTTACAAACTAAAACGTATAAATATATATATTGAATTCATAATAATTTTAAATTAAATACTATAAATGTTTCTTAATATATATATATGTAATTACAAACTAAAACATTTAAGAATATATTTAAACTTACGAACTAAACCATTTAAAAAATAGATATAAATTATCAAATAATATATTTAAAATATCTCTACAGTTACAAATTAAATATTAAAGTAGACATTACATTACACACTAACAATTTTACCTTTTTAAAATAAAGTTCTTGTGAGTCCGTAACATAAATATAAATGGATTTCAGTATTTTCATTCAGTGAATGCTCTCAAAAATTAAATTTATAGAATTTAGAGATAGTATTATAACAAAATAATTAACTCAACAGACTAAGCTTGAGTTTTTTATATTTTTAATTCACAACTTATTCAATTGATATATTATAATGGGTAGTACTATCATCATTTTCCTTGTATTATCAATGCATTATCATCAGAGATAATAAGGAGAAATTGCCTATTCCATATATGATTGCAACAGTATCATTTAGTTTGGACATTTGCCTACGTCACAGCTCGTGACGATGAAATACGGCGTCCAGGTGTCTGGAGAATAACTCTACCGAAAGTTTCATATTTGGACGATGGAATATGGTGTCCAGCTATCAGGGAATGACTTCTATAGGGAATATTGAGTTCGGATGGTGGAATACGGCGTCCAAGTGTCTGGCGATTACTTCTGCAGGAAATATTGAGTTCGACCGGTGGAATACGGTGTCCATGTGTCTGGGGATGACTTCTACGGGGAGATTTACGTTCAAAAGGTGTAATAGGATGTCCAGATAACTAGAGACGATTTCTGCGGCAAATTTTGTGCGTTAAATTGACTTTTACAGCGCGTCCTGGACGCCCATCACCTGGACATCGTATTACAGAATGTAAAAGGAAAAATCGTCGTACAAGTTGCCCCCAGACACCTGGACACCGTAGTCAACTGTCCAAACTCGATATTCCCCGTAGAAGTCATTCCCAGACACCTGGGCACCGTATTCCACCGATCAAACTCGATATTCCTAGCAGAAGTCATCGGCTGACATCTGAACACGGTATTTCACTATACGAATACGAAACTCTCCGTAGAAGTTATCCCCAGACAACTGGAGATCGTATTCCACTGTCCGAACTCGATATTCCTCGTAGAAGTCATCGACCGAAAATTGGACACCGTATTCCACCGTGCAAACTCGATATTCCTCGTAGAGGTCATCGCCCGAATACTGGATACCGTATGCCACTATCCGAGTACGAAACTTGTTTTCGGCGGGTTTGAGAGAGGCGATGACCGTATGCGTACTTCGGCGGATAGCCGTTTCGACACATTAAAAATAAATGTGGAGATCCTGTGAGTGCAGCGCGCATTGGGTGTTGTAGCCGCATTTTTGGTGAGGGCGTATTTAGGGATGTCGCTGCCAAATATCATGGCTTTTCCTCTCCGGTTAATAATAGTTGTGTGCGGGGCGAAGTGTGAAATAAAAAAACGATCGCGAAATGTGCTGTCCTAATGGCTGGCCATAATTAAAATAGCGCAAACGTGGCGGACCTCGGTTTCTTTTGCAAACGTTGGGAACCTCGTAGTGAAAACAATGGAGAATTTGATTGACAGCAATTTAGGGGCTCGTACAAATAGTAGGTAGAAATACTGTTTTTGACCTAGATATTTTGACTTATAAAGGTTTTCCCTGCGCCACGGATGAAAACCCGGGAGAATGCAGGAACGGTACAAAAATAATAAATATGAAGAACGTCAGCGACTGTGAAATTGTACGAATGAATAAGAGGATTCCTGGTCAGCGCGATTTATGACTGCGCGACCTTCGGGCAGCGCCTAAGGTTGAAGCCATAAACTCGCGTACTGGATAAACCAAAAATCACTATTGATATTCACCGGAAGAGAGTTATAGTGTCTGGTATATTTATATATATATATATATATATATATATATATATATATATATTTCGTAGTATAGAATATTATTTATTTGAAATATAATACTATTTAACAATTATGATATTAATAGTCATATATATGTGTGTATTCCCTGACCTGTAGTAGTGACGATTATAAGTTAAAGTTTTTTTTTATTAAAAGATCAAATTTTTGTTAATTTTACTGTTGTTTAATAAATAATTCCAGTTGAAATTTTTTTTGCATTAATAGATTGTTTTTATAAATACCATTCATTTGTAAAGTCAAATGAATAAACTTTAGAAATGTTGCTAATTATTGACTAAGAAATAAATTATAAATTTGCGGAAGTAGTCGTGGAGAAATTTAGTAGATGCTCTTCAGATGCTGAAGAAAGAAGCTGATGTCTGAATAATTCATAGATAGGAGTACTCAAGAACAATACTATGAAATTATAATTAAATTATTAAATTAGAATTTTGAACGTTTAATTAACGTGATAAATCGGTTGAATTTTTTTTTGTACCTTCATGTTAAGAAAATTTTTTATTGGTCTTATTAATTTAATTGATAGAATTTTGACATTTTGCTTTTGTTGTAAGTAAAGTTAATGAATTATGAAATTGGAAATTTAGATAAGGTAGTGAAGACTTATAGACACCAGCTGCATAAGGTAAAAATTTAATTTTATTAAATATTATTTTTTTTTGATATTTGAATTAAATATGTTTGGTGAAATTTGATATTGTATAATAAGGAGTCACGGCATCTATGTCCGTAATAGTGGGGTACATTCGGAATTTTAAATTTGGAATACTGACCGGAATCTGTGTTAGGAAGAGAACTCAGATTAGAGACAGGAAGAATTATTAATTTTTTTTTGTCGAAGGGATTTTATTTAATTTAGCTTTGTAAAGAATGAGATGGATATTACATCCGGCACATTAAATCAAAGGAACATGATGGAATATGAAGAATTTTTAGGAAATTTATTGAAACGGTCAAGTTGGGCTAGGGAAGTAGCTGCGGAAATAGAACCTTTCCTACCAGATGAAATCTTCCGTAGATAGCCGCGTTAAGTACGAAAGGAGAAATTGCGACACTAAAAGATAGATTATTGACATATAAATTGTGCCGGGTATTACCGAGGAGTCATATTCCTTGGAATCCAGACGTGGATAATAGAGGGGAAGAGCTTTCCTTCACCACGACAGTATTGCAAACAGCCAGTTCAGAAGAAAACCTTCCACTGCATGAGGTCGAGTTGATGCCAGAAGCCAATATACCGGCGAATGGCGGAGGAGCTGAGATGGTCGGTGTGGGATGGGACGAGTTAGCGGGAGCGATAGTAGTGACCGCAACAATGACCTCGACAACTTGTACTCTTACAACGGTGATGTCGGAATCAATTATGTCTACAGTACATAAAATTCAACCTCTGGAAGAAACGACGAGGAAAATAATTTCGTTCAAGGATCCAGTGTCTGGAGCTGTTGTGACGATGTCGAGGGAAATGTACACCTCGATAACGAATTTGAGGGTATTTCCCGAAATGAATCTGTTTACGAATAGGAAAATGACAGAAATGAATACAAAGAAATCAGTACAGGTGAAGGAACGACTCTCTGCCAGTTATCCAAGGAATAAAGAATCGGTTGTATCAAGCTTAACCAGTAATATCAATCACATGTTGGGGTTCAATGAGGGAAAACATCAAGAGCTAAGAAGCGAGTAAGAGGCAGAGGATACCACCGATGATGAGGATTTGGACGCCACGTGTAGTCGTCTGGTGAATTCCTTCCTAACCCGCGTACACCGAAGCACTCCAACCAAGGAGGAAAGAGGATATCAGGGAAAAATTATAAAAGGAAGGAAGGATTATACTAGTAGAAATTGTAGGTTCAGGAGTGAGGGCGGTTAAGAGGAGCCGCGAGGTGTCTCGTGATCCCATCACCTGCACGAGTAGTAGTAGTGATAGTGAGGCTGACGATTTTCCTTCTTTAAAGAACTTGGAGAAAAATAGGTCTGGCTATGGGGAAAATTCGCAGTATAGAACCAGGAAAGCGTTACAAGACTGGATGTTAAGTATCTCTGGAGTTTCCAGAGAAGGACCAGAAGAATTTCTGGCCAGGTTGGAGGATTGTCGTCGAAGTGTACAAGTATCGGATCAGGATTTTTTAACCGTCCTTCCGTGTGTATTCACCGATAGGGCCAGTATTTGGCATAGAGCAAGGAGAGAGGAATTGACGGACTGGAAAACGTTCAAAAAAGCCTTTCGTGCCCAGTTTGTTGGGAAACATGACCGGAAGGATTTAATGAATGAGTTGCGAAAGAGAACACAAGCACGGGGCGAGAGTATGGCAAAGTTCTTAAGTAGTTTTAAATATTTGATAGGTTATTTCAGAAGGCCTCCATCTTTTTTTGCTGCCCGAATATAGAATATATATCAGGGAAAGGAATGTGTACTCTTTTGCGGACTGGGAATATTATGGGCAGAAATGGGAAAAGGTCAAAGATTTGAATAGTAGATATGCTCCACCACCTCCTCCTAAAAGGATGAGAATACCGGGAGCTGCACCTGCTCCGGTAGAAGGGGAGAAAAAGATATCTAGGGTAGCGGAAGTCAGTGAAAATACTAGTGTAGTGGAGAGAAAGGAAATATTAGATAAGACAAAGAAACCTAATCCGAAAAACAAAATTATTTCGGCACTGGAGTTACAAGAGTTGATACCAGCGGTGATTCACACCGATAAAGGAGATCCTCATCCAGGATCTTCATTTCGTAAGAACCGAAATGACGGAAGTTTAGTTTCTAAATATATTAATTCAGATAAGACGACAACAGATTCCTCCTCCAATGGACAGATAGTTGCTAATCAAATAAGGCCAAATACGGATTATATTCCCAATAAAACTTATAGTTCTCAACGATGCCAACGAAAATTTAATGGTTGGGAAAGTAGTCATCGACCAACGGGACGACTGAATAATGGGGACAGTAGTTTTTATGGGGTGTGTTTCCTTTGCAAGGCGGTGGGGCATCGAGCGGGAGAGTATCCTAATAGAATCTGTTATCGGTGTGGAAAAAAGGACATGTGTCACCAAATTGTCCGGAAAACGGAAAAATAACTCAGATGGAATGTCATGTATGTGATAAGATAGGATTTGAATTTAAGACTTGTCCCAATTGTATCAAATATCGAGAGCAGTGGGGAAACGAGCAGAAGGGGGGGTCAGAATCGTTCCCTGCCCTCCCAGGAATAGATACAGGAACGACAAAGAATAATGAGGGGTATAAAAAGAGTGATCCAAGGACCGATAACAGGAGCATTGACGCCCTGCCCCAATTGCATAGAGTAGAGGAAGACCACTTGGCAAGGAGTCCAGCTCGACGTTCGGATGTTTGCGGTAGTGAGATAAGGATTCGGGAACGGAATTTATCGGTAGATGGATCATTTGATATGCGGAGGTCGGATAGCTGGATTCCGTAATCGATCTAGACGAAAAAGAATCGTCGGATAAAAAGTTGCCAAACGAAGTTGGGTTGTTAGAGGGGGAAACCTCGGAACACGTGCTTCGCTTGAGAGATACGCGGAGGAGGTTGCAAAATTGGTGCCTCAGTTGAATCAAATGAAGGTGGTAGAAGTAGTAGTGATGATTAATAAGAAATAGTGGTTGACCAAGAAATGATGATAGGAAAAGAGTCCATAAAGAACAATAGAATAGTGTCAGGTGCTGCTGTAGAAAATAGAAATTTCATAAATATGGAAATTTCGGGGGTAAGCTATCAGGCGTTGTTTGATCCAGGAGCAATGATATCATTGGTGGGAGCTAAAGTAGTGGATAAATTGAAAGAAAGATTATTACCGACTACATCTTCTGTGAGAAGCGCCACCGGTGAATTAAGTCGTGCAGTTGGGGTCCTGACCCTCTCTCTGGACGTAGATGGATTTACTGCTGTGTTACCTGTAAAGGCAGTTAAGCAGTTAGACCAAGATCTAATTTTGGGAATGGATTTTTGTCGGGCATTTGATGTTGATACTCGCCTTGGCAGAGGCCTGTGGCGCGTTAGGGAGGGGGAGTGGAGAGAATTCTCCAGGAATGACGACGATCACGGGTGCTTCATCTATGCGGAGTGTGCGGGTATTACCGAGCCCACGGAGGACTAACGAAGTAAAATTAACCGAGCATGGATGGCATATTGGACAAAGTGCGGAAAGCACGTTATTTGTCCAAAATTGATTTAAAGCAGGCGTATTTCCAGGTAGAAACATAAGGCAAGAAACATAAGGCCTTTGCTTTACCAGGGTCGGGATTATGGCAATTGAGGAGAATGCCATTTGGACTGACTAATGGTCCAATGACATTCCAACGATTGATTGATGCATTGTTTGGACCGGAATTCGAACCCTATATTTTTGCGTATCTAGATGATATTATAGTGGCGACTGAGACTTTCGAAGAACACATGCATTGGTTGAAAGTAGTTTTACAGAAGGTGGTTGATGCTAATTTAGTGGTGAATAGTTAAAAATGTGAGTTTGGGTTCTCGAGAGTAACATATCTCGGATTCGTGCTGGATAACGAAGGGTTACGGACCGATAAAGAAAAAGTAGATCCCGTGATAGAATATCCAGCTCCGAAGAATGTGAAGCAGTTGAGACGGTTTTTAGGAATGATTGGGTGGTATTCGAAGTTCATTCCCCAGGACTCGGAAATAAAAATTCCTTTGGTCAAATTATTGAGAAAGGATCAACCGTGGGTCTGGGGAGATGAGCAGCAGTTAGCATTCGTGGAATTGAAGGAGGTCTTGACTAAGGTACCTGTATTAATCCGACAGGATTTTTCTAAGCCGTTCACCGTGCAATGCGATGCTAGTGGGTTTGCACTGGGAGCAGTCCTCACTCAAGACCGAGAGGATGGGGAACACACGATTCTATATATCAGTAGAGTATTGACACAAGCGGAAAGGAATTATACTACGAGTGGGAGAGAATGTTTAGCTCTCCTTTGGGCCATTAAGAAGTTGAGACCTTATATTGAAGGATATAGATTTACAGCTATCACCGACCATAGTGCTCTTAAATGGTTGCATAATTTAAAGGAGCCATCCGGTAGATTGGCCAGATGGGCATTGGAGATGCAGCAATGGGATTTCGAGATAGTACATCGGAAGGGAGCTAACCACCATGTTCCAGATGCTTTATCTCGAATGTTCGAAGAGGACGAAATAGCAGCATTTGAAGAAATTCAAGATGAATGGTATATGCAGCGGAGGAACGAGATAGAGGAATATCCCAATAAATATCCGAATTGGCGGGTAAAAGAAGGGAAAATATATTGCTATAGAAAGGACTCGTTGCTGGATCCAATTTTATTTAGAGAGGAGCAGTGAAAACTGGTAGTTCCAAAGGAACACCGGATTAGGGTGATGAAGAATGCTCATTGTGAGGCTAGTTCCGGACATTTAGGAGTAGAAAAGACTTATGACCGGATCGCTAGAGAATATTAGTGGCCTGGATTTTGATATGAAGTAAATTCATTTATACAGGGATGTGATGAATGTCAAAGATATAAAGTATCACAAACGGGTCCACAAGGCTTATTTGGTACAAGAGTAGTGAAGAAACCGTGGGCAGTGGTGGCTGCGGACCTCATGGAATTTCCTCCAAGTAAAAATAGGTTTAAGTATTTGTTAGTATTTCAGAATCTATTTATAAGGTGGATTGAGGGAAATCCACTCAGATCCGCCGAAGGGAAAGCAGTAGCTCGAGCGTTCGAGGAATTGATTTTATTCAGGTGGGAGACACCCAATTATTTGTTAACCGATAATGGAAAAGATTTTGTGAATCAATGGTTAAAAAGTACTCTAGAGGAGTACACAAGCTAATCCTGTAGAACGTAGTAATAGAACATTGAAAACGATGATTGCTACTTTTGTGAAGAAGGATCACCGGAATTGGGATTTACATGTCCATGAGCTTCGGCACGCGGTTAATACGGCAGTACAAAGTACTACAAGGGTATCACCGGCGTTCCTAAACTATGGACCACATCCGCGACCGGTGAAAAGCCTTCGCCGAAAGATGGAAGAGGTAAAAACCGTGGATAGGTTAGACCCAGAAGTTTGGGCGGATAGAGTGAGAAGGCTTGACGCCCTCCGGGATGTAGTGGTGACTTTTATAGAAGAAGAATAACGAAAACAGCAGCAAAGATATAATAAAGGCCGACGAGACCTTAGATTTCAGTTGTGGGATAAAGTGATAAGGAGAATTCATCCTTTATTGAATGCATCCCACAAGCTTTCAGCCAAGCTCGCTGCAAAATTTTGTGGCCCCTTCGAGATAATTGAAATCTTATCCCCGATAGTTTATGTTATAGTTGAATCAGGCAGGCGTATCGCCAAGGTACATGTATCCTAACTAAAGCGATTTATTCCACCACGCGTTGGAAGTAGTTGAGTGATATTGTGGATGTCTTAAGATTGGATTTTTTTATAATAAGATAGTAGTTCTCTCTCTCTCTCTCTCTCTGAATAACTAATAGTATTAGAGGTAGGGAAGGATTAGGTTATCGAGATAGGGAGGATGATTAATTATTAAATTTTTTTTTAGATGTCTTCCCGAAACGTTAAATTTGTTTTAACGTTTGCATTGGAGCGGTCCAATGCAGCAATGATTTGTAGACGATCTCCGAGGCTATGGAGGAGGAGATGTCAGTGGCAGAGATCACGGCCTTTTTAGGAGACCGTGATATATTACGGCCCCTGACCCTCAATTCCGAGAAGAAAGTAGGAGTGGTGGAGAAGGAGGATAGGGAGGCTCGAGAGACGAGGGAGGCAGTCATGGAGTTGGAGAGTCTATTGACTCCTCAACCCATGGTGTCGGCCGCCTCTTCCGGACCACCTATTTTCCCTCCAGTAAATTTTGAAGGGGGAAAACAATCGGCGATGGGGGTTATCGTGGGGGGTCAAACCTTGGGTTCCCATGTCTTACCTGTGGGGGTCGTTAGGCCACTCGGAGGTGGGGAGATATATGGGGCCGACGATGATTGGAGCTCAGCCCCTGCTGCGAAGAGGACCCCGGCGGCCGCTCGCCGACAGCGGAGGAAGGCCCAGCGGTATAATCCGGGGAGGCATTTAGTGGCGGGTGATTTTGTCTCCCCGAGTTCGTCGCCGTCAAAACCGAAGGTTTGGCCCATACCGGTGTCGGCAAGGGTCGTCCGTCTGTCTGAATCGCAGTCGGGGGCCTCCAACCCGTCGGAAACAGACATGGGTTCACAACCCATGAGGCCTCAAAGCGGGTCTCCCGGAATAAGTAGTCGTTTCCGATCTGAGGCGTCGGGATCCTTCAGGGGTTGGCACGAATTAACACGCCTGCCCGTAAAGGAGACCGGTACCATGTTTGGGGGGTTTCGCCGGATTGTTGCAAGGCATTGAGGGCGATGATACGGCTATGTTATGCACAGAGAAGACAACTTTAGATATTATATGCAATGATGTAAGTTTTCGTTTAAAAAACGTGTTGGTCACTCACAATCTCATATTGCAGGAGCAGATTATTAGGAAGGGGATGGCCGATTTCTGTGCAAAAATGACAGGGATAAACATTTTACCATTTTGCGAAGCAGCACAGGTGATTATGGGGCAGTATAATTGTCGTTTAATATTAACGCGGGAAAATCGAGAAATAGAAAAGACAAATCTGGTAGCTCCTAGATGCCTATTGGGGTGGTTAATTCACGGGCTTTAGCATCAGAGAAATCAACAACATGTTTACACTGTTGATAAAGATGTATTAAATACGAATACAATTTTAATCGAGTTACGGGACCTAGTAAAATCAATTTTGAAATCGATTCTATAGGGATAAGTACTCGGGTGACAGAACGACCGGAAAATAAACGCGCGCTTTAAACTCTAGATAAAACTAGTAAACACAACGGGAAGGAATGGGAGGTCGGGTTATTATTTAACGAGGACGTCGAGATGATGGATGACGATCGTTTTATGTCGTCTAATAGATTAATGATACAGGAGAAGAAACTCGACCAGAATCCGGAATTCGCGAATTTATACTACCGAGAGATGAACAGATTGAGAATGGTTTCGCGAAAAGAGCAGGGGTGAGTTCCCCCAATAATTCTATTAGATATTCTCCTCCTTTTGGAATTCTTAATGTAAATAAACCCGGTAAAGTTAGGGTGGTATTCGATTTAGCGGCAAGATCAAACGGGAAATGTTTAAACGATTATTTCTACAGACGAAAAGCAAATCGATTTCGAAGAATTCAAAATTCAGACTGTGTACACAATAGAGAATCAACCAATAGAAATAGACTTTATGCGATTCTCCTCCTTTAATCGACTTATTCATTTCGTGACTTGATATGTTATAGTGTTAGATGATTGTAAAAAAGAATTTTGGCTCACTTTCAAGACAGTCGTCTCTACTCTGAAATGCCTTGATGTTGTGGTGTTATGGCATTCGTGCATTATTCTCCCTCTATCTTTCGATAAGATTATCAACTTCCAGTGTCCTGTGCTTGTTCCAAGCGTCTATGTTTTCGTATCTGGACGATGTTTGTATAGCAGACCGTTTAGCACTTTCCATTCTACTAGTCTTTCGGGTTGACGGAGTAGCTAGTTTAGCTTACGGTTGTACCATTAGTCTTTCTCTATCGGCGTGAGAGAAGCGGTGTGTGACGCAATTTCGGTCGGTGGTCGAGATAACGAGTCAGGTACCTTATGGAGCGCGCCTTTCTATGCACGATATTCATATTGTAGGCGTGTAGAGCCGTGGCCCATCGTGCCAGACACCCTGCTGGATTTTTCAGGGTGTGCAGCCACTTCAAGCTGCTATGGTCGGTCACGACCGCGAAGGCCTCGCCTAACAGATAACCTCAGAATTTCTCAACAGCCCATAGGACCACTAAACATACTTTTTCTGTTGCCGTATAATTGATTTCAGTCGTCATGAGCATCTGCTGACGTATGCTATGGGATGCTCTTCTCCCTGAATTATCTGGCTCAGCACATCTCCCAGAGCATAACTACTCACGTCCGTTTGTAAGGTGTACGGACTGTTTGGCACGAGCCTTGCCAATACTGGCGCTTGCGTGAGCAACATTTTCAACTTATTAAAAGCGTCCTCTTGTTCGCTTTTCCACGTCCATGGTAAGTTTTTCTTAGGCAGTTTTGTTAGGGGTAGCTTGACTTCTGCTAGATTTTTGAGGAATGCTCGGAGCTGCTTTATATTTCGTGGAGCTAGATATTCGCTCACAGGTTTAACTTTGTCGGGGTCTGTTCGCAAGCCGTTCTTATCAACGATATACCCTAAGTATTTTACCTCTGGGCAGCAAAATTCGGACTTCTCGCTGTTTATTCGATGTCTTACTTCCTTGAGGCGCTGTAATGTGGCCTTCAGTTTCTGTGTATGTTCTTGAACATTCTGAACGAGTTGATAGCGACGATAAAGCTGGTTGAGGCATTGGTAAGTTCATAGGGTATTCGTGTATATTTGTATAGACCCTTGTGTGGAACGGCAAATGCCGTTATCTCTTTGCTTTGCTCATCTGGTGGTATTTGATCATAGGCCTGGCTGAGATCTATTTTGGATAAATATCGAACATGTTGGAGGTTATCAAGAAGTACATCCATATGTGGCAGCAGGTAAGCATCCTTCTTAGTAACTTGGTACACCGCTCTGTAATAATAGAGAAACGGATTTTACCGTCTTTTTGAGTACTATCACTGGACAACTACTCCAGGAGCTCTCTGAAGGCTCAATAATGCCTTGGCTCAGTAATCCGCTGTCTATCTCAGTGTGTGCCTGTCGGAGCAGTTTGTCGGAGATGCGACGTAACCGTTGCATAATGGGATGGTGCCCTTATACGTCAATGCGGTGTGGCGGTAGTTTTGTCAGTGGTAAGTTGGTTCGTTGTTCTGGCAGCAAGCCCTTCAGGCTACTCTCAAGTACTTCTCGCTCTCTTTGGTCGAGTGTGTCCATGCCCGCTACTGCGGTTAATGCAGTAATCACTTGCAGGTGGTCTTCCTGCTTGCTTGCAAACTTTCGGAGTATTTTCCTGGGTATGTGCCAGGTGGCTGCTGCGAAGTCGATGGTTATTTTTAGTTTTACTAGGACGTCCATTCCTAGAATGACGTTGTACTTCAGTGAGTTCGAGGCTTTGAAGCGTACTGTTTTTTCTTTAGACAAATGCAGAAACGTTTTTTGCGCACTGAGTGCGGCAAAAGAATTTGCCTCATGACGTTCAATTTGATAAAGTTCAACGGAGAACCTTTCACTTATCTTTACTGTTTAAATATGTAATCAAACTTAAAATATCTGCTTAAATGTAAATAAATAAATAAGTCTCACCTTTACTGTATATATTAAAAAAAAGGGATTAAAATAAGTTCATTAAAGAAGGGGAGGTGCAAATGTTATTAATCAATATAATAAATGATGTTTTAATAATAAATAGGAATAAAAGACAATTGGTACTTATCCGGCATAAAAAACGCCAGTCTCAAATGGAAGTAAAGCCCTTTAAGTACAATTCACTACTTTTACCTTAAAAAATATAACGTAGTTTAATATATTCAGATTAGAAAGACACACACTTATTTTAAAAGCTCAGAATTACACACAGAACGTTACAATGCGCACACGTACAATACACACAACGAGTTATAATAACCAGTTAAAATAACCAGTGAATCGCACGTAAGCTAATGTACTACTAAAATACCTTAACAAAAAGGAGAACGAATGGCCATTCAACAACGGTGACACGCGATTGCCAGCCTGCCGCCGATACAAATTGAGAAAGGAAGGTGTTTTCCTCATACAAAGCACACCGGTTTGCCGATCTGAAGGCAGAAACATTCAATAAACACCCAAGAGACCGGAAGACGATCTCTGAGAGATGGATGCCGCGTTTGATCTCAGCTGAGAACAAACGTAACCGCGTGATTTCTTCTAAGGCTCTTTTAGAGCGCATGCGTCGTAACCTAGATGAGTTTCTGCGTAGATTAATTACTGTAGATGCAACATGGATACATTAGTACATTCCTAAGACGAAATAACAGTCTAAACAGTGGATTATTAAAGGCGACCGGGCCCTAAAGAAGCAAAAACGGTGAAATTAGCTGGTAAGATTATGGCTACTGTGTTTTTAGATGCATTATCCTTATTGACTATTTGGAAAAGGGACAGATAATTACTGGAAAGTATTATGCGTCAGCTACATGAGGAAATAAAAGAAAATCGCCCTGATTTGAAGAAAAAAGTCTTTTTACTCCAGGAAAATGCACGAGTGCATATGTGCGCAGTTTCAATGGCTAAAATTTAAGAATTAAAGTTTGAATTGATAGACCATCCACCGTATTGACCAGATCTGGCACCCAGTGATTTCTTCTTATTTCAAAATTTAAAAAATGGCTCAGCGGACAACGGTTTATGTCAAATGAGGAGGTCATCGCTCACACAAATGCTTATTTTGAGGAACTACAACAATCATACTTTTCTGAAGGCTTAAAAAAATTGGAGATACGTCTGTCAAAGAGTATTGAACTAAAAGGAGATTATGTTAACAATAAAAAAAAATTTACCCCAAAAAAATTGTTCATATATCTTTTTCCGAAGACTTATTGACCTACCTTCATAACATTAAAGAAGTTAATAGTTGGAATAATAGTCATTCTATATCTCAATTGATAACAGCCGATCCAGTATCAATAGCCAGGTATTTCTAAAATAAATTTAAAGCTGTGTTAGATTACATGTTATCACCTTCGAATCTAATCGGAAAAGTTATGCATTATTACTGGGTGCGTGCATACCAAGGTAGAGGATATTACCACGGACTACATTACCATTGTTTATTTAGGATTCAAAATGCACCGGTTTGTGGTACAAGTCCAAATGAAGAAGTACAAAATTTTATTTTGCAATATATAACATGTTACAATCCGGATAAATACATTTCACCGCAATCACTTCGTCGTGTCTTAGTCTACCAACAGTACAAACACAAAAATTATTGCATGCGCAAATAAAACAAAAACTGGATTTATAAGTACTTGTCGCTTCGGCATCCCTCGGCCAATCACTGAGAGAAGAATTTTAAGAGATGTGTTTGTCTTTATTGTGAATAGAAGTAAATTGAAAAATAAATTTCGAAATTACGATTTACCTCGAGAAAGAGAGGAACAAAATATTAATGATTATATGCCTGCTATTTTAATAATTTGGGAAGAAAATAGCGATGCACAGTATATTGGAGAATCATCGAATTTATTGATAAAATATATAAGTAAATATGGAAAAAAAGATGAAAAGAGCAACTTAGATTTTGCAGATATAAAATCAAATAAACCTTTATTGAATCGTCTTTGGTCCTTTACCATTCAAACCTCACAAAATAAATAATATAGAGCGATTGAACCTGCTGATGATTCATTTGGACTATTCGTTGCACAGTACTGATCAAAATACAATTATTAAATGGTTGAATGTTAATTAATAGTAAGGGGTCGAAAACTGGAACCATTTAATGAAATAAAAAAATTTTCTGAAGATTCAACTCGTATATTTTATGATTCTTTTATACGAGATAATAGGTAGATAATCATTACCCTAATAGGCTCAAAAAATAAAAATTATTAT
This sequence comes from Sycobia sp. Sy_11, assembly GCA_018907035.1. NCBI lineage: Eukaryota > Metazoa > Arthropoda > Insecta > Hymenoptera > Epichrysomallidae > Sycobia > Sycobia sp. Sy_11. Next base: position 2,836,792 of record JACCIC010000006.1, on the reverse strand, counting down.
GCTTATATGAATTGTCCGAAGTGCTTTCAGATTGTACAGAGTAGACCAATGTACACGGCAGCATATAATGAAATGCCAAATTGTTAGCATTGTAAAAAAAGCAAAAAACATTATTTAATTAATCACTTTGACCTTAAGTCACACTCGCAACCAGAAGCTTACTACGATGCTGCGATATTATTATTTAAACACTGTAGGGATTCACACGAATTAAAAGGCTTGTATGAAACGTATTGTGAAGCTTTCAGAGAACATCAGCATGAATTAGCAGAAGCGATGAAATGCCACGATAAATGTTATAACTATACTGAAAGCTATGGAAAATATGAATAAACTAGTCCAAATTAATTAGAATTAAGTAAAACTTGGATTACCTCAAAAAATTCTGCTAAAATACCTGATAGTTGTTTGCCTATTTAAGTAGAGAACATTATGAATGATTTTCAAGCTGTTTTTGATAAACCTAATATTATAAGTGAACAATTTATCTATCTACTAATTCTATATAAAAATTTAACGCGGATTAGAAAAGAGTTTTTGATAAAATAATAGCTTCTTTAAAATTAAGAGAAAAATTTTTAAAAACGTTTGTTAGTGGTTCTGGCGGAATAGGTAAAAGTTTAGTCATTGAAAATTTAGTTTCAAGGAATAATATATATCGTGGTAAAGATACGGCCGTTATAGTACCTATTGGAATAGCTGTGTGACGGCCCACCTATTAATTCACTTTAATAGTAACGCGAGTGACACTCCAGTTTTTTTCGCGACTACTTTCCTTCCGTGGAACACCGGCGATTTTCGCCCCTATTATTGGCCTGCTCTTTATGATCAACAGCCAGGGATGCGGGGCCGATGCATGCACGAGTTGCTCAATTAACGCGAGACTAATCGTGTGAGAGCGAAGCTAAAATCGATATATTTTGGTATAAATTAGTATGCAGAGAGCAAGGGCGGCTTGCTTGGTCGGGATTATACGTTGGTAAAATCCTACCGCTTAGCTCTTTTTGTTTTTGCTAGAATGGCTTGTATGAAAAAATTATATAGGTGCACAATCATAGTGCCTAGCTCTTTCTATCACAAAAGGGGAGGATCAAGGAACTGTTTTAGAACTGATCATCGAAATCTACGGAGAACGGCTTGCTGGATCGGAATTATACATAAGTACAATCCCACCGCTTAGCTCACACCGACAAATTTGTGATTTTATAAAAACTATATCAATGGAGCGACTTACGAGGAAGGATTAAGCGGATGCACAATCCCACTACCTAGCTCTCTCCGTGATGCAAAGTATATATATATATATATATATATATAACTCAATTTCCGAACCAATTAGTATGATTATTTAAAAATAACAGGGCGAATTTCAGGAAAGGATTATGCAGGTGCACAATTCATCCGCGTAGTTCTCTTTATTATTTGTAGGTTGGGGTTGACGGAATATAAATTTGAAGAATAAATATTTTAATATTATTTGGAAATAACAGGGTGGCTTTCCGGAAAGGATTATGTAGGTGCACAATTCATCCGCGTAGCTATCCCTATTAATTATAGGATAAGAATAAAGCAATATTAATTGAAGAATAAATATTTTTGGTACGACTTACTGTTATTTTCATTTAGGCGGTACAGTGCAGTCGCCGATGATCGTAATGCTAATTTTATTGCTACTCGCGAGAAGAAATATTACTAATAGAATTATACTAGTAACCTAAACCTAAAGTCGAGAGACAAACGGGAGTAAAATAAACACTAAATCCTCGGCAAAATACCTAAGTTGAAGAAAATGGTCAAAATTTTTTGAAATCTGAAAAAGGTTGACAATTTTCTAAGTCCGAAAAAATTTTAGAATACAAAAAAAGTCGAAAAATTTTAAAGTCCGAAAAACGTTCAAATAATTTAAAGTCTCTTCTCAAATTTTCCTTTCGTACCTTTCCGCAGAAGTGGAAATAAACAGCCGTGGTCCATATACGCTTCGCCGGCGCCTGTTGGAAGGAAAAATGGTATGCCAATTCTCCTCGACGATATTATTTTATCGTATAATGTGTTTAATTTCTATGTTATAGTGCGTTTAATTTCTGCTTAATTTCTATGTTCATCCGTTTTTCTTCTTTCGAATAAATTAATAAGAAATTCGATTGTTGCTGAACACAACAGCTGCGCATAATATCCAAGGATTAACCATTCATAGATTACTACAACTGCCAATAGAGCATGGTGGCACAGCTATGTACCGCCAGTTATCTGACGCAGCATTAAAACAAATAAGACAGTCCTTGCAAAACGTTAACCTAATTCTTATTGATGAAATTAAATTGGTATCAAATATCACTTTCATGTATATACACTTGCGTTTAGCAGAAATATTTGATACATCTACTAAGAATGATGGGTCGATTGGAGAAATTAACGTACTTGTTTTTGTTGATTTATTGCAGCTTCCCCTAGTTCGTAAAAATTTTGTATTTGTCGAAATGAATCAAAAACAGATTGTGACAATATGAAATCAATGTTTTCTTTCAATATATGGAATTAGTTCGAAAACGAATACTTCTGACTGAGTTTCTTGTTATGCTAATGCCTGCGTACAAAGTTTATTTCATTCAACATCTATTAGGAGAATTTTATTGCAACATCACCATTCAGATATTGTAAAAACAGTATTCCAACAATATATTAATAAAGTCTCTGTCGACATTCAGTCATTAAGGGGGTTTGCAGGACAAAAATTTCAATTAAATGTGCAGCAGGACACTGCAGAATTTTTATTTTGTCTATGTAATCAATCTATTATATAACAAAACGCTTTTCAAAATTAAATCATAGAAACAATCAGATGCCCTGTTTGCCATGAGCGATAACAGAATAATATATCTAACTATATTGTAAATCTATTTATACCACAAATTACTCGAAACTGTACATTGCAAGATATTATAGCTTACCATATTGGAAATTGGCAGTTTGTGATAAATGTTGTTATTTTAAAAAAATTTTAAAAATTGATTTGAAAAGCATTAATACTGTATCTATATTACAACTAGTGTTATTTGATCGTACAGATCAAGGTATAGTAAAAATAGGCATATTAAAAATAAATAAAATATCACGGAGTAAACTTGTACTGAATAACAAATAATATAATGTCGTAAATGGAATATTTCATCATGGCAATATTTCTGAAGGTCATTATACTAATATGTTACGACAATATAAGCAATGGTTCCATATTAGTGATAAAGATGTCATGAAAAAAAATGGCCAAAAAGTTGCTACGAATGTTTATATGTTATTTTTAGAACAAATTTAATTCAATAATATCCTTAAAAAAGAAATGAAATCCATAAAAAAGCTTTTAACAAAAGTAAAAAAGTTTGCCGAGTTTGATGTGTTCTTGGTATAGTAAGAACTTTAAATACATCTACTCATGTATTTTATAAAAAATTTATATAAAATCTTTCCGAAAATCTGAAATATATTAAGATACACATATAATATAATTAAATTAACAATTAGTTCACTGGTATAGTCAGATTTGCTACAGATCGTGATAAAGGGAAACAATAATATATGTTCTTAGAATATTAAGAAATTTACAACATATAAATCTTATATGTATTTTGTAAAAACGTAAGTAATCATATTTTTAATTGTATTCTAAATCTTTTCATAGTAAAACAAAAATAATGTTTATAAAAAAATATTTTTCTAAAATCTTCCGAAATAAATTAACAAAAAATAAATTATATAATATAACGCAATAACGTCTTAAAATAATGGACCATTAAGTTAAATGGCTAAGTACATTTTATATGCATTCCTATAAATAACAGAACGTATAGTTACAGAAATATATCTAAAACTCTAAAAAATAATAATAAATAAATAGTTTTAACGGAAATATAGCTTAATCAGGTAATGAGATCATTTACAAATAACCGAGTTTATTTTCACATTATTTGGGCCATGTGTGGATTCATAAAAAATAGTTAATTATTTTGAATCATCGATATTTTTAGTTGAACATTCTTCTGCTACTTTTTCTGATAATTCATTATCATTAAAAAAAGTAGGTATGAACTTGCCAGGTCAATTACCACCAAGTTAATAGGTGAACAAATCCAATATTGAACTTCAATATAATATTTACTCTAAGTCTGAAATAATATATTTTGAAACAGGGCTAGTTGCTGAGTGGTGGGCATTGGATGACGCACTTTCTTTTTCGACGGAGGCGGCATGGAGATGAGCGACAGGGCCGCGTGATAACGCTTCCTGAGTCGAATGGTTCGAAGCTCCTTGCGTGGACGATATCCTTTGACTGCTTCCCTCCTTTCCGGGCACGCGGAAACGCTGCTTGCGGTAGCGCTCTTCATCGGCTATCGTCTCACGTGCGGCCGTTCCAATTCAGGCCTGGCTTCGTCGGTAGGGGCCGCGAGTTGTTGCTCCGAACACGGCGATCCCAGGAGCTTGACGGTCGCAGACGTCTTTAATCCGGATAAGGTCGACGAGCTGGCCAAGCTGTTTGATACAGGCATCGAAGGCCTGAGTATTTTGTCATCCGCACCAATAAGGGCTTCCCTTTCTCTCTCTCGGCGCCACGGTGGTGTCACCCCGATACATCAGTTCGGTGCGGGGACGATCCTTAAGCGTGGTCACTCTTAAATGTGAGGGGACCACTGGCGGCCGCTCACCGAAGTTCGCGCTTGGAAAAGAGAGCGAGAGGGGAGCCCTCGGTGCGCGTCAGTAGCCAGCCAACGTGGCCGTTACAACTGTTAAATAACTTAAACAACTTAAATATATAGACTCTAAGGTAAAAGTACATAATCATAATGAAAATTGTTTACTTTTCATTAATTATGTACTTTAAATGAGAATTCATTTGGAATAGATTAATCCAATCTTCAGAGAGAATATGCAAAGAAAATAAATATATCTTGAGAAGTACTTAAATTGTGACATAACATCTTGCACGAACCGAATGCATGGCAAAATACCCATAATAACAAAATTATGTTTTCAAATCCTTGTCTATAGGAATAAATATAATAAAAATTTATATACAGGATTAAATCATATATATATATATATATATATATATATATATATATATATATATATACTATCAGGTATGTGAATAAGTCTTTCCCGTTTTTTTTCAAATTTTGAGCCTTTATTGTGAAAAAATGGTTACAAATGAATTATTGAAAGTATTGGCCATCGCTAGCTACAACTTTTTCCCATCTTTCTGGCAACATACGAATCCCGTTGCGAAAAAATTCGACCGGTTTGGCCTCTATCCAGTCATCCACCCATTTTTTGGCTTCCTCGTAGGAATGGAAGTGCTGGTCAGCCAGGCCATGCGTCATCGATCTGAAGAGATGGTAATCAGACGGAGCAACGTCTGGACTATACGGCGGGTGGGGTAGGACTTCCCATTTGAGCGTTTCTAAGTATGTTTTCACCGGCGGTGCAACATGTGGGCGAGCATTGTCATGTTGCAAAATAACTTTGTCGTGCCTGTCGGAGTATTGTGGCCGTTCTTCGGAGTATTGTCGCAGTGCGCGGCTCAAACGCATCAATTGTCGTCGATAGACCTCGCCTGTGATCCTTTCATTTGGTTTCAGAAGCTCATAGTAAACCACACCTAGCTGGTCCCACCATATACAGAGCATGAGCTTGGCGCCATGAATATTTGGCTTGGCCGTCGATGATGATGCATGGCCGGGTAGTCCCCATGATTTTCTTCGCTTCGGATTATCGTAACGTATCCACTTTTCATCGCCAGTCACGATACGATGCAGAAAACCCTTTCTTTTATGTCGCTGAAGCAGCTGTTCGCAAGTGAAAAAACGCCGTTCGACGTCTCTCAGCTTCAGTTCGTACGGCACCCAATTTCCTTGCTTTTGGATCATTCCCATGGCTTTCAAACGCTTGGAAATGGTTGTTCGGTCAACTCCCAATGCTTCAGCAAGTTCTTCTTGCGTTTGACAAGAATCTTCATCAAGCAAAGTCGCCAATTCTCGATCTTCAAAGATTTGCGGCCAGCCCGGAACGCTCCTTGTCTTCCACGTCGAAATCACCGCTTTTGAAGCGTCGAAACCATCCGCGAACACTTGAATCATCGACACAACCTTCTCCATAAGCCTCCTGAAGCAATCGATGCGTCTCGGCAGCAGATTTCTTCAAATTGAACCAATAAAGTGAAACTTCCCGCAAATGACGTCGACTCGGCTCAAATTTCGACATTTTCACGATATCAAAAATTTATGATGCGAAAAAATTTTAACTAATGTGTTAGTATGGAATTGTTGACATATGAATAAGCTTTGATTATGACATATGTAACCATTGAATACTCGCACAGTATTGGTGGCGCCATCTCTTACAAAAAACGGGAAAGACTTATTCACACTCCTAATACTTAATCAATCAAATGATTACTGTTTGCAATTTGTGTAAAAGTCAGATTTTCACTTATATATAATTTAAAAAATATTTCTAAAAGTTCTTTTTTTAATTTCGGATATTAAAACAGTTTGATAAAAATATATATAGAGTAGCATGGGTTCAGGCAATACGGGAGTCTGATTGTTTACTATCGTTAAGTACAGGACTTTACTGGCCAAATTGAAGTTCGTCAATTAATTTTTCGGAATTTTTTAACAAAACATTGTTTCCCTATTCCTTTGAGGGCGAAAATTGATCTCTTAAATCACAATCCTTCAAAAAAATATTATATAATCTGATTAAATAAATAATGAATATCTTTTTATATATAATTGTTATATATAATTCACTCATAATAAATTATAAATCATGTGTTTATATTTTTGGCTATTCAAAACGTATGTAGTCAAAACATTGAAAGTTATTGACCAATAAAGCTTCATTTATTGAGATTACGGTATAGACTGGAAAATGTTTTCATGCAAAAATTAATTATTAAAAAAGTAGCATAAGCTTTGTGGGAACGGGCCTAGTAAGTTCATACCTACTTTTATTAATAATAATGAATTATTAAAACGATAGCAGAAGAATGTTCAACTAAAAACATCGATGATTCAAGATAATTAGCTCTTTTTTATGAGTCCACACGTGGTGTGAAAATGATGTGAAAATAAACTCGACTATTTGTAAATGATCTCATTTCTTTGTTAAACTGCATTTTCGTTAACACTATTTATTTATTATTATTTTTTAGAGTTTTAGATATATTTGTGTTAACTGTACATGCTGTTATATATAGGGATGCATATAAAATATACTTGGCCATTTGTTTTAATGATCCATTGTTTGAAGACGTTATTGAATGTATTTTTATCATAATATATTACTGAATATAGAAAAATATTTTATATAAATTATTCTAAAAAATATAAGAGAAGATGTATTTAAAATTCTTACTATGCTAAAACACATCAAACTCGCTTAACTATTTTACTTTTGTTAAAAGTTGTTTTAACGGAAATGCAGCTTAATAAAGTAATGAGATCATTTACAAATAGCCGAATGTAGTTTCATATCATTTTGTCCACGATACCTATTCTTACGGTGGTGACCACGGTGCACATGTGTGACATATTCCTTCGGTGAATAAGTGGTTGTATGCACAATATCTTACCATGGTGGTTTAGGTTTTATTGTCTTAAGTTCAGAGGTTGAAAAATCAGCAGTCGATTATTTTGTTTATTTCGATCATCAAGATCTTAATTATGTCCATTAATAATAATCTTAATAATATACATTCTCTAACAACAAAAGCTATGTGCTTATCTCCAAACTTAGAAATCAATAAAAAAAAAATACTACCGATTCGAACCAATAAACTAATAATAATTTTTTTCGGCTCACCTTTATATTTTAGCTGTTTTATAATTCAAAATAGTTTATATAAGCTCTTGAAACATTTTAATATATTAATCTTATAGGATCCTATCGATATACTCTGTAAATGGGCTGTACAACTAAATAACTTTCATTAAAGATTGATAAGCTTTCATAAAAAAATAAAAGAAAGCTTGTTTTGAAAATCAGTAACTAGATTGTAATTAATGTTCGAATTAAGTTAGTTATATTATTAAAATTTATTGTTTATTTTTTAATATTATACAGTAACCTAAAAGAAGTTCTTAGCAATTTGTAGTATAGACTGAATTAATAATGAGAAAATAAACGAAAAAATACAATACCTTGCGAGATCTTTAATTTTCATAGAAATATTTTTGTAAGCTTTAAATTATTATTAGTAACGAAAGATTAATGATTAATTAAATGTATACATATTGGATGAAAATGATTGAATGACTGGGAATTGAATGGCAAAGTAAAAAAGACTCTCGGATAATTTCAAATGACCGTTCTCCTTTTAATTTTATTTAATAATAAATCGTCTACAATTCGTCCTAAATTAGTACGTCTTGGAGTTCTCGAAGTGGCGAGAAAGCGTTACTGATAATAACGGGGCAACGATTTTTTCCATGATCATTCTCAATCTCCCGGGGAAACAACGCATGACAGATAAAACGGATTAAATGCAAGAGCTGCTGCGGATTAATGCAGGCTCTCTGGCGCTTAATATATAATCTTTACAGTTCTTAAGATATAAAATGAAAACAGGAGCGTTTTGCGTTTTACAAATATATTTATGACGGTGCAGAAAGGCTTTGCGAATAACGTTCTCAACAATGGCTGCGTGATCGCGCGTTTAATCGCGGATGCGAATGGGCGTTGACGAATATATTTATAATATCTATAATATTTTAGTAAGAAAATTAACAAGTTGCAAAGGTCATCTTTACAGGGAGGCAAGCAAATGAGATTCTTTCGATCTTTCTGATCCTTTCCTTGTTGCTTCTTCATTTCTCTTTCTTTTCTTCATCTTCCTCAATCCGTAAAAGAGCGGCGTGAGCCCAGTAAATGCAACGTACGTGCGCGCGCTCGGCGAATCGGGCCACTTATTAGCGATAAAAATTACGATCGGAAAATCCTAAATCAATTGGTAATCTAAAATTAAAATTGTACTCAACGGGCAAGTTCGACATCATCGTCCTTCAGGCGCGTGAACACGTCCGCGGGCTTGCCACATCCCCATGCAAATTCATTGTTACATCATTTCATATATTTATGTGGAGTTGTTTCTTGTGCGTCGCGGTGCCGATCACGAATGCGTCGATCGTGAGTTTGTATATATATTTATATATATATATATATATATACACATACATATATATATATATATATATATATATATATATATATACATACATACATTTAACGATTGGTCAATTATCCCTCATATCCAGGTGGTCACAAGCCGCTCTTCCCCTCTCGCGTGTGTATTATCTGTACGGAAGACGTTATTCGTCTTATATATATATATATATATATATATATATATATATATATATATCCTAGTTTTGCAATATAGTTTTCTATCTCTGTCTTTATATGTATATGTATGTGTATGTATTAATGTATGTGCATGTGTGTATTTTCACTCTATTAATATTTTCGTAGCTCGGTTTGCGAGCAGCGATCGCGTATATATAGAAAAAAACCCCTTCTCTTACTGTTATCAAAGTTTTCTTAAATTTTTTTTCTCTGAGTTTTGCTTATAAATATATATATATATATATATATATATATATATATATATATATATATATATATATATATAGCTCGTATTGAATGTCTTAATAAAAAGATGGAAGTTCGAGACGGTTGAGTCTGTTTCGCGTTGGCGTTGCGGTCGCCAGGGATCCAGAGACAATCGTCGCCGTCAGCAGTGGATTTTGTAGACTCGATGTACGTATGGTTACAAATTATACATATACGTACATACATACATACATATATATATATATATATATATATATATATATATATATATATACATACACACAAATAATCGCGTTTCGAGCTCTCATCGCTTGTGTAAGAAATTTCATAAGGCGTTTTCATTTTTTCCTTTAATACGCGTAGCCTGTATGTATGAAAAAACACGTATAAATAGCGATCGATAAGATTCGGTTACTTTTAGTTACATTTTATGGCTAACGCGTTACGATAATAATTTTGTTTTAGAATTATAATTATATTATATTATATTATGTTTGAAATCGCCTGGAAAAAGTTCAGATTTCCACCGAAGTAACGCCGTCATAGAATTTTTATTCACTATCATAACGGGCACATAAACGTTATTTCGCCGTAAAATTCAACCTATTAAATGAGTTATAAGAATTACAAAAGTACTCGTCCTCGTGGCGCTGAGACCATGTCCTATATCTCACAGTGTTTAACAAATCGCGAGTTTTACATTGCGCGGTTATACATGCGATTCGAATATCGAATACAATATTTCATCAATCCAATATCTCCACGTACTTGTACAGTTAGAAATTTCAACAATTTGTCGCCAAACAGTTCTTATAATAATAATAATATTAATAATGATTTCGAGCCTGAACTTCTTACACAATCGATCCGACTTTTATAATTGATTTGTTTACGATTTTCGTACCGAGATGGCACTCGTGTGTGAGCGCGCGCACTCAAGCACCGAAAGCTTGTAAAATGAAAGTACCTAAAAAAAAGAGAAAATAAAAAGAACGAGCAACCGAAGAATGTGAAGACGGAAGTAAAAGTTTGCAAGCGTCGTCATCGAGGATCGTTGCAACATATTCACGATTCAACCTTACGTACTATTTGGCCTCGTCCTGTATGCGCGCTGTTTTATACTTCTATCTTCTTCTTTCTCTCCATGTTTTACATTTTCTTTCATTTCATGTGGTACATCGTATAGATTCATTTACTGATATACGCTTGAAACAGTGATCGACAATTTTTCCCCACTCATTCCGTACATTTAACATAAACAATACGTTACTGCTTCTCTCCTCATTCATTTTCATTCATCGATCGTTCTCATTGTTAATGCAATTACATAGCCAAATGCGTGCGTCGTCTTTGAGATCGTTGTATCTAACTATATGATATATCTACAATTGTATGCTTTTATATATACGCTTATCTATTACAATGGACGAGAGAGGAAAGCCGCGTGTTCGAGCGTCGTGAAGACTATGCTATATATATATATATATATATATATATATATATATATATATATATATATGCAGTTTATTATATATGTCCAATCATTCCTATCGAGTCAGCACGTTGCGACACGCGCGAACCGGAGAATTCACCGTTCGCTCGATTTTCTCGGAACGCTATTCCTATATATGTATATATGTGTGTGTGCACATTCGCACGAGAAGGTTTCGAGGTTCGACCTTATTATAAAAAATGGCCGAACTCGCGAACAACACGCTTTCATATGTATAGCTCTTTTCGCGTGCTGTATTTGTCATAGATACGCTAAACAGAACGAATGATAGTATAGGGCTTGATCGGTAGTTGCCTCTTTCAACAATTATCAAATATGGTACAATGGCGTCGTCGCTCATTTTCCCCTCCTTCGTTATAGTCCGTTCCATCGTTACTCATACTAAAAACGCGAGTGTTCGTTTCGAACTGTTTTTTAATCGTTCCATTTCCTTACTTACATAGCCCTTTCATTCTCAATTGCCCATATGTACCTTCGAAAATCTGATTAATTAATACTATATATCGCTACATCGTTACAGTTATCAATTATCAAATCATTAATTCAATTATTAGAATTACTTTAGAATATTGGTACTCTTTGCAGTCACCTCGATTTTTAATAAATTTTTCTTAAGTCGCTTTAAATTGTTTATTCACTACATATAATTGCTTATCGTCATTTCTCTATTTCTTTCGTTCGCTTTTTCACACTCACTAACAGGCATATTATCTCGCTTTCGCTACATCGGAATTTCATTTTCGCTTATTTATTATATTTATAATTATATTTATATATGTATAGCTTCGCCAATTTTATTCGTTTCACTACGTCGCACGTCCGTCCGTCTAGACAGCGGTACAAGGTGATGGTCCAGATCTTGTTTCTTTATGCGAATTTCGGCTCGATGGTCGAAGCGTATAGTTGAATCGTGAGTAAGAGCCTTCCGCTAAATATATAATTGTACTAAAAGATCTATATATATATCAAAGCTATCGGCTTAAGTGTAAAATTAAATAAGGCTTTTGTACTATAAAAAGGAAAATAAAAGAATTCCCCGAGCGGCTCGAGTATCCGACGGCCTCGTGATATAGCAATATCGTATATCGATGCCGTTTAAGATCTCCACATATAATACTTTTGTTCTTTCATTTTTCCTTCCAAGTTCTCGCGTCTCTCTCCAGCTCCTCCGTTTTGCCTCTCCTCGCAAATCGTCTGCCGCGAGTCGTTTCCTCTTTCTCCAAGACATCGCGATTAATTTGTAGTAGAGAAATTGACCTCGTACAGCTCAGGTGATCGTCCGGCAATCCTTCCACTGCGCGCGACTTTTACGCGGCGAAGTATTCGAGACCCTTCGGCGGCGCGACTTTACCGGATTCCCTTCTTCCCTTTATTATACCCATCGGACTCTTTTTCACCGCCCTAATATCGTTTCGTCGCCATACCCTTGCTTAATACTTAAATGCTCTCCTTTGTTTTACATTGCTTAAGAAAAATTATTGTGCCGATAATATGTTGGGTCGCTAGCGAAACCCTAAAGAGGCAGTGCAGTACGAGTGAGTCCTTAAGCAATCTCGAGGCAAGCTTCGGCCTAAATATCACGTTTTGAGTCCATTGCTCATCATATTGTGTGTTTTAATTATTTTTTTCTTCCTGCCCTCCCTTACTTTTGCCTCCTTTCTCTTTTAAATTTATAATTATTCGACCGTTGCAATTCAGTATGTGTATTCATATATGAGCGAGCATACGTGCGTGTGTTTGTGGGTATAGAAGTTGCGTGTTCGACTCGTCGTATGATCATCGCATTTAATCATTTTTATTTACTTATAATTTATAATCTCGCCACGGTGCGCATATCTTCTTTTATTACTTATTATTCTTCATTAATAATTACTTACAATTTACGATTAGGGTTAAACGTGGTTTACTTTTCGTTTTCTTTTATATAAGGTATAGAGCACGTACGTGGTACAATATCTTTGGAGTATTTTTTTTATAAATCAGCCTCGCCCTTTTCTACATTAGTTTCATTTAGTCCGTGCGCGCGCGTGTCCATGCGTGCTTCCTTCATAACTACATAGGTAAGTGTGCGCGTGTCGCGTGCGAGGGCGCTCCGAGGAAGGGGCCCCGTCGCCGGCTCAGCAGGCGCTCTCGAGGTGCGCGCTGCCGCGCCGCCGCTTGGCCTGCCGCTGGCGGAACTGGTGGAACTCGGCCTTCATGGCCTGCACCCGCGCCTCGATGTTGTCGCGCGAGTAGCGCGCAGAGGCCGGCTGCTGCTGGCCCTGCTGGGCCGTGTGCACCTGGTGGATCTGCGGCAGCTGGTGGTGGTGGTGGTGGTGGTGGTGGTGCTGCAGCATCTGGTGCACGGGCGGGCGCTCCTCGCGCGTCGGCGTGGAGGCCGAGGTCGGCGTGGGTGTGCACGAGACCGGGTCGAACTCGTAGTGGCCGTCGACGCTGCCGGCGTCGGCGCTCCCGAGGCCCGGGCCCGAGTGCAGCCCCGGGTGCAGGGCCGGGTGCAGGTCCTTGAGCGTCGACTGCTGCTGCTGCTGCTGCTGCTGCTGCTGCTGCTGCTGCTGCTCCTGCAGCTCGAGCCAGCGGCCCACCGAGAGCGGCGGCGGCGGCGGCCGGTACGGGGGCGGCCGCCACTCGGCGACGGTGCTGCCGCTGCGCGAGCTCTGGTTCTGCTGGGAGGTGTTCTTGCTGCCGAAGCCCGAGCTGCTCGAGCGGCTCTCGGGCGACGTCTCGAGGTCGGGCGAGGCGGCGAGCTCGGGCGCGGAGCGCGCGTGCCGGGCGTGCCGGGGCGGGAGGCGGGCGCGGGGCCGCCCCGCGGGCTGGGGCGGCGAGGAGGTGGCCAGCGGCTGGACGGGCGCGAAGCGCTGGGACTCGGCGTGGATGGCCTTGAGGGAGGGCAGCTCCTGGCTGTAGCGCTGGTGGACGGAGCGCAGCTGGAGGTAGCCGGGCGGCGTGGGGAAGCCGGAGCCGCTGCGCTCGACGGAGGAGCCGGCCTGGCGCACGGAGCTGAGGTCGCTCAGGTAGACGGGCGGGGTGCTCCAGGGCGCGGAGCGGGGCCCGGAGCCGGCGGCGGCCGCGGCCGCGGCGCTGGGCGAGCTGGCGAGGAAGCGCGGCGAGGCGAGGGCGGGCGCGGCGGCGCCCAGCAGGTGGTGATGGTGGTGGTG